>OY755045.1:18657652-18967652 GCA_963576565.1 Aspidapion aeneum | reverse complement strand
TCTGTCTGTCTGTCTGTCTGTCTGTCTGTCTGTCTGTCTGTCTGTCTGTCTGTCTGTCTGTCTGTCTGTCTGTCTGTCTGTCTGTCTGTCTGTCTGTCTGTCTGTCTGTCTGTCTGTCTGTCTGTCTGTCTGTCTGTCTGTCTGTCTAGTCTGTCAAACGAAAGATAATTAAGTCTGGAGTTAAAAAAATGAATATTAAGTTATTTAAAAAAAAAGGTGGGGGTACATGTCAACAATTAGAGTTTAAGTGAAAATATGGCGTGTTTGATATCAAACGAAAGGTAAATGAGTCTGGAGTTAAACAAACTACATTTCACTTTCTTTAAAAAGGGTGGGGGTAGATTTTAAAAATTAGAGTTTAAGTCAAAACACGGCTTGTGTGGTATCAAACGAAAGGAAATTTAGTCTGGAGTTGAATAAAATATATTTCAGTTTTTAGTTATATTGGCTCACACGTACATTATGACTACAGTACCTAGTGTGAGCTTAGGGGCCTATACATTGGCAGAGTATTTTTAAAACTGATCCGCCTTTCTTGCAATAATATTTGGCTTTTTGCCAGTTCATGGGATGATTCTCCTTTTTAAAGTGTTGCGCCCCTCTTGACCCCGTTGTTTTTCCTTGTTGTTGTCAGAGTAGAATAAAAGTGTTTTAGTTTAGCGAAATCGTGATATAAACCATCACGTATTTGATCAACTAAAATTCATAGAAATAATACAAGAGCACCAATTAGATGACAAAGATTCACGGGATCTTCTGTGGTAGTGAAACTTCTATTGTCTTTATTTTCTATTTGATATCAACGCTTCGCCTAATGGAGTATCTTCAGTCATCTTTAGCTAAATTACACCAAATTGTAAAACTATACTTTTATTCTGAAAGTTCGTTTTCACTCAACTCTCGTGCGATCTCACACTAGTTTTCCAATTTTTCTAATCCAATTTAAAAAGGCGATGTTTCCAAATATCCTTAATGTTAATATTTTGTTGCGCAATGATCTATGTGCATTTTCTTTTAAGGATATCTAATTTTCTCAAAAATTATGACCTCTTACCACTTCATAGGATGATTCTACTTCTCATATCGTTACGTCACTCTTCTGTTGTTTCCTCTTGTTGTGTTTTTTCTGTGTTCCTTAATACGTAGCTCTATAGGATGCCTGTTTCGCCGAAGCAGAATTCGTCATATTTGCAAGGTATTGACTAGGTGCAGTTGCTGGTATGATGTCGGTTAGGTATTGTTTTTATCAAGAAACTTTTGACTCGATGTAGTTGTATTTCTAACATTTGATATTGAGTTTGTTTGCAGCTTCTCACTATCTTAATTGTGGCTGTAAAAAAGCCGTTTTTCTTAGGGCCATTTTAAAATAATTATTTCTTTCCTGTAGTGATTTTTCCGTGTTATCTGTCATATGTAGGTGGCTCTGTCGTTAATTGTTTTAACAAATGAATAAATCACTTAATAAAAAATTCTTTGATGTCACGGGGAAGACGGTGGAGATTTTTTGACCTTGTCTATGACCTCACAATTATAGGAAAACCTGTGTACACAAACATACTTACAAACGTTTGCAATCTCTTTGTAGGTCGGCCACGTGTCCGTTTAAAAACGAAAAACGAACTCATTTACACATTAATTTATTTGCATGGCAGAACTTTGTGATTTACACGAGCCATTCGACTCGATATAACTAAACCACACATTAATTAAAGGTAATTTGGCTGCAATTTTCTCTATGTTTCCGATATATTCGTTTAACTTTAAACCAACTACCTTTTTGCCTAAAAAATTAATGCACAAAAGATTATTTAGGATACTAGCGTCAGTTATAATGCAGAATATGACAAAATAAAGTACTTCACACTTTATCATCAAAAAATAAATGTCAACCCGTTCCACGAATTTCTTAACCTTACAATGGACCGCTTACGCTTATTATAACAAATCACTGCTCTATGCACTTACTTGAGTTTGAGTGTGAAACTGTTGAACTTTCGGCAAATAAAACATTTGGTAAAATATCTAAATATTACAGTAAGAAAAGCGAAAAAGTAAATTCTAGGAAATATAAGACCGATCAGCTGATTTACACAGAATATAGTGGAGTTCAGCGGTGTGCTGGGTGCGAAAAGACGACGGTCTATGGTGACATCGCGGTGATGGGACTTCGAAAGATCGGGTGTCCAAACCCACAAACTCTAGCCAAGGTAAGCGAAACTATATAACAAAAAACGACACGCTGCTTCTATTTCAGTGAGGCAAACAGTACAGACCTAAAATAACCAGTGTTGCCAACAGAAATAGGATCCAGAACGTCATAACCTGCTGCAGTGTCTTGTAAGTTTTTCGGCAATATGGGTCATATAAGAAATAAACAGTACAAACATTTGTTAAAGTCAGCTTAAAAGCTGTAAAAGCGAGCCAGTCATATTGGAAATGACGTTGAAGATCCTACTTAACCACATTTCTTAGTATTGCTCAGGACATTACACCCTGTAAAAAAATTGCCGCCAGCTTAAATTAATATAGGCAATTTGGCATCATTACCATCATCTAACATTTACTTGTCAAGCTGGCGATGATTTTTTATTTACTTTTTAAATTACCGGGCAGACTAGCAGACTAATTTCATGATTAAGTCCATTAACGGTGACACTTTTGGTAATTTCGTATGCTAATTTTTGAAGCAGACACCGTTTGAATGTGGTAGAAATACTAGCTTTGCTTGGATGCTTATAGTTTCACCATCATCATCATCATCAAGGGTATCCATATGAGATTAATCGCTGAAGAGTTCTCTGGTCAGTAACTTTCATCGATTTTTCCATTTGATAGTACAATCGTGAATTTGTGGTCTTCTGAATGTCCCTAAAATCGCTTCTTTCTGTTCCACGACTTCTGCTTCTGCACACTGATTGATGATCGAAGCTCTTTAATATTTACTTAATTTCTCTCGCACCGTAAGGTATGCAGATAACAGATATTCGATAATATTACCAGTACAGGGGACTGGTGGGAAGAATTACATTCCCAGAAAGAGTTTGATTTGGACGGGTTTATGCTTACTGGGAAGAGTAAACGAATGTACTAGGAGAACACCAACATACAATATATATATATAAAATATATTATTTCCTGGAAAACCACGCAACCGTTTTCCAGCTAAAGCATAAGTCAGAACAAATGCCAGTAATCAGGAAAGGATAAGAGAGCGATGAATCAAGCTCCACTATGTATATGAACGCTCCCAGAGCTAGTTCATGAATCCTTTTATAAATTTGAGAAGTGGCCAGGAAAAAGGATGTCCAGCACTTTAGTCAAACACAGGACAGGACTGATGGACTGACCAAAAAGGTATATTTGGATCTTAATCCTGTCCTTAATGAACCAAAGGTCATATATTTATAACCATTTAAAGACTAAATACTTTAAGACGCATGAAACAATCGAAAAGCTAGAGACTTCCTTAGAAAATTCTCAGCAGCTAGCTTTGTTTGGATGCTTATAGTTTCAACATCATCAAGGGTATCTACATGATATTAATCGCCGAAGAGCTCTTTTGTCAGTAACTTTAATCGCTTTGTCCATTTGATGGTACTTTTGTGAATTTGTGGTCTTCTGAGAGTTTCTAAGAAAAATCGCTTTGTAGAAACTTTCTCTCTGCTCCACTATATCTGCTTTAGCACTGTCACAATTATTGGAAGTTCAAATCAGTAATTTTAATCGCTTTGTCCATTTGATAGTGCTATCGTGAATTTGTGGTCTTCTGAGAGTTCCTAAGGGTAAAATGGCTTTATAATAGCTTTCTCTCTGTTCCACAACTTCTGCTTTAGCACTGTAACAATTATTGGAAGTTCGAGTCAGTAACTTTAATCGCTTTGTCCATTTGATAGTACCATCCTGAATTTGTGGTATTTTGAGAGCTTCTAAGAGTAAAATCGCTTTGTAGTAGCTTTCTCTCTATTCCACGACTTCTGCTTTAGTATTGTCGCAATTATTGGAAGTTATTTGCTCTTGATATCAAATTCAATCTTTCCAAGTCTTTAATTTTGCTTGCACTGTAAGGTATGAGAAGAATGACATTCACAGAAAGAGTTTGATTTGGACGGGTAAACGAATATATTAGGAAAACATCAACATCCAATATCCAAATAAATTATTCTCTGGAAAGTCACGCAACGGTTTTCGAGCTAAAGTCGAAGTCAGAACAAATTCAAGTAATCAGGAAAGGATAAGAAAAGAACGCAAAATCAAACTTCACTATGTGTGTAGACGCTCCTAGATTTGAGCTAGTTCACGTGGCAAGGAAAAAGGATATCCAGCACTTTAGTCAAACCCAGGAAAAGGCTGATGAACTGATGAAAAAGGTTAATTTGGATCTGAATCCTGTCTATAATAAACCAGAGGTCATATAATTATAACCACTTAAAGACTAAATACTATAAGAAGCATGAATCGAACAGTTGGAAATAACTTTAGAGAATTATCAGCAGCTTTAGCAAAACTAAAAGGAAAAGAAGAGAATTAAATCTCCTGTTTGAAAACAGGACCAGACACTACACAAGTGATCTAGTTTTTCTATCGTGACAATCGTTATTAATGTGTGCTTACTCCTTGTCATAAAATATTATTTACCTACGATCAACCAGTAATAGCAATTTGACCAGTATCGTAGCGCCAGCGGTCCAATATGGGAGTTTTGAATGTATAAATGTTATATCAAAAATTTTATACAAAGATTTTCGAACAAGTTTATCAACCTCTATCTATCTATCTATTTAGACATAGGCCTCCCCCAATATATTCCACTCCTATCTATCTGTCGTCGTGTTTATCCGTCTAGCTCCCGCATGTTTCTTCAAATCGGCCGCCCAACTCATTTGGGGTCTTCCCCTACTCCTTCTATTTTCCCAAGGTCTCCAGTTTACAATACATTTGTTCCATCGATCGTCCTTCTGTCTGATATTATGACCGGCAAATTTCCATTTTAATTTTACTACTTCTCCTCTGACATATCTGTTAGCTTTACATGTAACATTTGTCTTTCCATAGATCTTTGAGATTTTGTTACCTTATCCATGTTTGAATTTGTAAGTGTCCAGGTCTGGGATCCATAGGTAAGTACAGGAAGGATACATTGGTTATATACTTTCGTTTTGAGGTACTAAAGATATTTTTTATTTTTTAATATGTAGTTTAATATACCGAAGGCTGCAATCTTACTCTTGATTCCAGCTGTTTGGTTTTCTTTTTTTACTTTAATAATTTGTCCCGGGTATATTTCTCTCTTTTTTCTTTTGGTTTATTCTGATCGTGATATCTTCTTCTGTGTTTGTTATGATTTTAGTTTTAGTGCAGTTCATACTCAAGCCTATATTTTTAGCTGCTGTATCCAGTTCTCCCGCATTTTTATCAGTTCTTCTTTCTTGTCTGTTATTAAGGCGATATCATCAGCATACCAGATATTGCCCGCTTATTTTGATGCCTATTTTTTCCCAATCCAAATTTTAAGTAGTCTTTCTAAATACTCGGGAATATAGGTCAGTTAAAAAAAACAAATCCCACTGAAACATATTCGGACCGGGCTAGACACATAAAAAACCACTATAAATATTTAAAAAGCTTTCCCAAATCTAGCTACTTTTATTGGGGCAACTAGAAGAAAAAATTACCTTTGAACTTCTGCCAAATTTTTGTTACAGAATCAGTTAGAGTAACTATAATTACAGAGTAACTATAAGTACAGGGTGTTTGTGTATATTTCAACCAAGGTCCACTGCGCTTATTATACGAAAGGGAAAAAAAGTGTAAATGCAAAAATTGTAGGGTTTATCCTAGACTGCTAGAAAATGTTACCTAACCAAACAAATAAATGTCCCAAAAAGCTAAATAGCTTACTGAATACCCAATATATTACAACCAAAATGAAAGATTTTTTCTCTCAATCTGAATTCAAAAATATATAAAGCATTTGGCACAGCCGTTTTTAAAATATTTGCATTGAAAAATATTTCTTTTTCATTTTAAATGACGTATGTCAAAAAATATATACTGTCTTTTTTCATATCCTTCCGAATGAGGTAGTAACGAGGGATGGCTCGATCACCGATTTTTGTACACAAAAAGGAAATGATATAATAAAATAATATATATATTTATCGGTTTCACAACATTCTACGTCTTCCGATACCCAATCTCCACTCGTTTCTGTTTGCCCATAATTCATCATCTAGGCCTCTTATTCTTATTTCACTATCTATTCCTTCTCTCCAGCTTCTCCTTGGTCTTCCTCGTTTTCTTCGGCCAGTTGGTTTCCATTGTAATATTTGTTTAGGTAGTCTTCCATCATCCATTCTTTGTACATGTCCGTACCACACCAGTTGTTTTGTTCTTATATCATCCACTAGAGTACGTTCACCCACTGTCATAATTTCTCTTATTCTTTGATTGGTAACTCTTTCTCTTTTTGATTTCCCTGCTGCTCTTCTCCAATAGTCCATCTCCGTAGCGGAAAGCATATTTTCTGTTCTATCTTTGATTGGCCATACTTCTGAGCCGTATGTAATAATACTTTTTACAATGGTGTTATATATAAGCTTTTTGTTATGTTTTGATATACTTTGGTCCCAAATTATTCCATTTAATAAAGTTATTGCTTTTCTTCCTTGTACGTTTCTATCTTTTATAGCTTTGTCTAGTGTTCCGTCAGCTGTAATTTTTAGACCCAAGTATTTATACTCATCACAGGACTGAATTCGCTGCCCAGTATTTAAGATTAGATCCTGTTTCGTTCCACCAATACACATATACTCTGTCTTATTGATATTAACCTCTAGTCCCCACTTATTGTACTCTTCTATTAGTTTTCGTGTCATATATTCGAGGTCGTCATAATCCTGAGCCACCACTATCTGATCATCGGCGAAACATAAAGTATACAAGGTGGTTTCATTCAACGGAATTCCCATGTTTTGGCATTTTCTCTTCCAGACTTTAAGGAACTGTTCCAAATATATCTTGAAGAGCGTAGGCGAGATACAGCAACCTTGTTTAAGACCTTTATTTACTTGAAAGCCTTTGGTTAGTTTTGCTTTTATTTTAACTTTTGCCTTACTATTGCGGTATAACTCTTTCATGGCCTTAATTAGTTGTACGCTTATGTTTGTCTTTTCCAACGCTTTCCAAAGTAGATTTAGTGGTATACTATCATATGCCTTCTGCAAATCTACGTAAAGCAGATGGAGCTCTTGTCCGTATGCCATTTTCTTTTCAATAACTTGGGTTATACAAAAGAGATGATCTGAAGTCGATAATAAAATAATACCTACGGTATTTCCTGGTATGCCCCAGTATTTCGTCCAAGTTCAATGGTATTTCCTAGTATTTCCCAAGCATTTCCTGGTATTTTCTAGTATATTTTCCATTACTTCCCAAGTATTTCCTGGTATTTCCCTCAACCAGTACACCAAAACGAAATACCTAGACACCCCTCTGGTAGGAACCACAAATGAAAAATTTTAAATATATTTTTTGCCATATTTTGTTTATTAAAATATTCAGTTGTCTATTTCTGTTCATAAGCTTTCGAACGAGGTACCACAAGTGGTGTAATATCAACTGAAAATAAAAATAAGCCACGAAAACATTATTGTTTTCTTTATTCACGGGTACTAAACTTTCTGTAAAAGTTTGGTAGATTGTAAGGTGCTGATTCGAATGGACCAGTGACAAAGTCACAAAAATCCCAAATATAAAAATGTCGGCGTGCAGTTGAGTCCACTCACCTGTTTTTCTCTTCAATTCTCTTTCAAGGGCCCTTGTAGGTCGTTGCTGGAACACATCAATGTCTCTAATCTAAGCCTATAATTAAATGTTCACTATTTACAGCGGTAAAATGATTTAATTAATGGTAAATTGCCGTAATGGCGCGGATTTTGCGGGTTTTAACACGGCTTCGTGCAATGGCGGATGCGAAGTCTTGCGGAGTGCCGAGTTTCGGCCAATGCGCGGCTTTTGGCTACTGCGCGCATGCGTGAGCTTTCTCAACTGTTTACGCGGGATATTTAAATCCATAACGCGTTTATTTAAAGAAAAATGTATTCGAAATAAATGAAAACTTCCTCATTTACCTTGAACGAGAAAAAATGCAGAAAAAGTAAACTAAAAGATAGAAAATAAGTAATTCTAATTAACCTAAAACTAAACTAACGGTGAGCCGTTAACACTTTCCATTTGTAGTATTTTTGACTTATACTCAGCTGAGCCGACATAAAACGTCGCGAAGTCGGTCAAATGCAATATGCATTGACCCGACCTCAGGGACAAATTATGTGACGGTCATGGGTACTGTTTATCGTATTATCTGCCTGCTTTTGGTCTCTATTCTGATAGTTTAATTTGTATTTGCTAGATGTCGCCACTTGTGTGAAAAGCATAGGGCATCGCAGGCATTATTTTTCATTTCTCTTACCAATATCGTAAGATCAAATTTATATACCGACTCCCTAGCTTTACCATGGTGTCATATTGACCATGTAGTGTCCTGAAGAGTCACTTAAGAACAAAATAGTTAACTGTCAACATTAAATAGGTGTTTTATGCCCGCTTAGCAACAAAATTATTTTATAAAAGTAGTATGTGATTTTTTTGACTCCGTTACAAAACAGCGCTGTGACAAATTAGCGCGGAATAAAATAGCGTCAGTACAATATAGCGTCGGTACAAAATAGCGCTGGTACAAAATAGCGCTGGTAGAAAATAGCGCTGGTACAAACTAGCGCCGGTACAAAATGGCGCCGTTACAAAATAGCGCGGAACAAAATAGCGCATTTTCTAGGGGCGCTGTTTTGTATAAATACATTTTTATCGAATGCCGTTTTACCGAATATTTGGTTTGATTCTGTTTTGGCATATATACTTCGACATACATATTAAAAAAATAAAACTTGCCTGACTCTTTCCCGGGATCCTACAGGGTGTGAATCTCACGCCATTTTGTCCCGCGCCATTTTGTCCAGCGCTGTTTAGTCGCAGCGCTATTTTGCTGCAGCGCTATTTTGTCGCAGCGCTATTTTGTAGGGCGCTATTTTGTCCCGCGCCATTTTGTCTCACGCTATTTTGTCCCGCGCTATTTCGTACAGCGCTGTTTTTTACCGGAGCCGATTTTTTTGTGTCAGAGAGAAAGAAAGCTTGTCAAAACTGAGTTGACGAGTTTGTTTGGAGCAAAAACTAATTGGTATCGTTGGTCACAGAGAACACTACCAAGGGCTACCAAAGGGTTAAACAAGATCCTGCGGGCATAGTAACTCTAGGAGAAAGGTCATTACGCGTTTTGTATTATTTAACAGCAGTCACCCCATTCTGGGTCACACACGTGGCTTAAGTGGGGGGATCGATATTTTACGTCTGCGTTGGTTTTCCCTATCTCTCCAAAGCTGGTGCAGTTATTACACGAATGCAGTGTTTGTTGTTAAAATTAGGGATATTAAGCCAAATCACGTATAGCTAGGCGGGTTTCAAACGTTTTCCTACAATTCTCTATCTGTACACCTCCCACCTTTTTAAACTATTAATTAAATTTCTGGTCTTCTTTTGTTATAAACGGCCCTATCATTTTACTTTTTTCTGCTAGTTTCCTTCTGTTCTTATCATTGTAGATTAATTCCATTTATTCTTCTAAATTAGATAGACTATTATCATCCATAATTTCAGGACTTTTTTCTTCAGCTATCCTAGGATTTTTGTTTCACTTAATTTTAGGAATTAACCCAGCAAAAAAGAATAAAATATAAAAATCCGTGTAAACTACGTCTAACTGACTCTTGTTCAACATTGCATCAGCTGCCGTTTCTGATATTATAGAGAGATTTGTTACAGTGGATTTTTCTATCAGAAAGCCATGCTGCGATTTCGAGATTTTATCTTTTAAAAAGTCAGTTAAGTGATCACACAGTATTGTCTCAAAATTTTTTAATAAGACCTTAATTAGACTATTTGTGCTTTTTTAAGTGAATCAGGAAAATACTTATTTTTGATAGCAAGATTGAATATATGTGTTAAAGGTGCGACAATACATTCTGCTATTCCTTTATAAATTTGAGCCGGTATATTATCTGGGTCAGTAGATTTCTTTGGTTTCAGTTTTTTTTTGCTGTTTAAAACATCCTTTTCTGAAATTACTGAGAATTTAAAAGAAGTTTCATTAAAATTGTATAGGGTGTTTTGGCTGAAGGTTTTTCATACACAGACTGAAAGTGTTGTGCAAAGGCATTCGCAATGTCGCTCGAGTTAGAATATAGTCTACTATATTCCGAAAACGGTGTATTGATACAATGCTCTGTTAAAAAGTTAGCATTTTTTAAAGTTTTTAATTGTCAAAAAATTGTCATTAACATTAATCAGCTCGTAAGAGCGTCGAACACTATTTTACCTGAAAATTTTATGAAAATAAGTTTAGCGGTTTAGGAGCTATCGTGTTATGGAGAGAAATAATATACACACAGACACAAACACACACACACACAGACAGACATTACGACGATAATGCTAGGATAGGTCAAAATACATCCAAATAACACATTTTTGGTGTTATTTGTTATATTCAAAGAGAAATTTTTTCGTCGAAAACAATACCTTTTCCAGCCATTGCTACGCAAGCTGAAGGTAAAAATCACGAAATACATTAATCCATCCATTTTAGTAATTTGAGCGCCCCTTGGAGATGGCGCCTTGCACGCTCACTTGCCGCGCTCCTGTACATTGGGATGTGATTGTCATTTGATATCACGGTGGATAGAATATACCGGTGTTCGGATCTTATAAATATATGTCGAATTTTCAAGACACTGGTGGTCCAGCTGATTTTTAGAAACGAAAGTTAGATATGATATGAACAACTAATATTTTTTTACTTTTTTGAAAACTAAGGCAATTTTCGTACTATTTTTTAGTATATTCTTATATAATAATATCATAACAAAAACATTTCATGTAAAAAAAAGCCAAGTACGCGAAAATGGCATTCCGTAAAAAGAATTGAGATAAAAGTAAAGCCAAGTTTTCCAATACAAATTTCAAAATGAAAGGTTCTTACTAGTTTGGAAATGTTTTTTTAAACTTTGCTATTACAGCCAAACTTCTTTATGTTCAATTTAGCACTGTGCCTAACAGTCATTTACAGCCGTAATAGCCAAGTTTAGAAAAATATTTCCAAACTAGTAAGAACCTTTCATTTTGAAATTTGTATTGGAAAACTTGGCTTTACTTTTATCTCAATTCTTTTTACGGAATGCCATTTTCGCGTACTTGGCTTTTTTTTACATGAAATGTTTTTGTTATGATTTCACTTCTTTTTTAAAGGAATTGGATAATACTTAATTTTTAAAGTAGTAAAATATGCGGAATATTGTTCAAAACTTTTGCAATGCCTTACTTAAATTTTTGAGATGTTTTAATTTTTTTCCATGGTTTTATCGTAGTTCCTATCAGCCTTCCAAAGCCCAGCTCTCTAGCGTTTCGAAAAGTGCACAATGTTACTTTTACATAACCTTACATGTATAGGGGAGGGAAATAAATTAAAATTGTCGTGTTTTTAAATTTTGTCCTATAGTTTTATCATAGTTCCTATCAGTCTTCCAATGCTCAGCTCTCTAGCGTTTCTGGAAGTGGGTAACGTTACTTTTACATAACTTTACATTTATGGGGGAGGAGAGTAAATGAAAATATTGGACTTTTTAAATTTTTTCCCATGGTTTTATCATAATTTCTATCAGCATTCCCATGCTCAGCTCTCTAGCATTTCGGGAAGTGGGCAATGTTAGTTTTATATAAATTTACATTTATAGGAGAGGGAAGTAAATTAAAATGTTGGGGTTTTTAAATTTTTTCATATAGTTTTATCATATTATACATATCAGTGTTACTTTTACATAACTTTACATTAATAGGGGAAGGAAGTAAATTAGAACTTTGGGGTGTGTTAATTTTTTTCTATAACTTTATCATAGTTACTATCGGTCTTCCAAAGCTCAGCTCTCTAGTATGTCTGAAAGTAGGCAATGTTACTTTTACTTAACTTTACATTTATAGGGGAGGGAAGTAAATTAGAATTTTGGGGTGTTTTAATTTTTTTCTATAGTTTTATCATAGTTCCTATCAGTCTGCCAAAGCTCAACTCTTTAGCATTTCTGGAAGTGGGCAATGCTACTTTTACATAACTTTAAATGTATAGGGGAGGGGAGTAAATTGAAATTTTGTGGTTTTTTGATTTTTTCCTATAGTTTTATCATAGTTCCTATCAGTCTGCCAAAGCTCAACTCTCTAGCATTTCTGGAAGTGGGCGATGCTAATTTTACATAACTTTAAATGTATATGAGAGGGGAGTAAATTAAAATTTTGGGGTTTTTTTTTCTAGGGGTTTGGTCATAATTTCTATCAGTCTGCCAAATTTCAGCTTTGTAGCATGTCTGGAAGTACAGTAGAATATTGATGATCTATACATGAGTGAGTGAGTCAGTGAGTGAGTGGCAATTTCGACGTTTTTTGAAATTTCGTAACTACTTTACTACTTTATGGAATTAGATGAAACTTCGAGGGGTTGTTAACTCC
This sequence comes from Aspidapion aeneum, assembly GCA_963576565.1. Taxonomy (NCBI): domain Eukaryota; kingdom Metazoa; phylum Arthropoda; class Insecta; order Coleoptera; family Brentidae; genus Aspidapion; species Aspidapion aeneum. The sequence goes on along the minus strand of OY755045.1, from coordinate 18,955,046 downwards.
ATGGAGATCTACGACTGTGCAAAGTTTGAGATTCGTAGCTCATTCCGAAGTAGAGTTTTAGGTAGGTCAAATATCGGCTGAAATGTTTCCAGAAAAGATGGTTACGGCGCGCGAACTTGGCGAGGCACTGCCGTGCCCTCAGATTTGTCAGACATACCAGTCGTTATTTTTTTTAGCCCGCTTTATTTCTCTTTACACAAAAACTAAAATTTGAAGAAATGAATGTGTTCGTTTCAGCTTCAAGAATTATCCGCTGACATACCTCTTTGTTTACTACCCAATAGTCCTCGGTTCACCTTTGATATTATACGATCACATTCAGTTTGACTTATAGTTTAAATTTTGTGTAATAAAAAATTAAGCGGGCTAAAAAAAAATAACGACAATACATCTAGAAAATTACATTTTATAAGGGTGTACTAGAAAATAGTAGAAAAATGGCCTTAGTTTTCAAAAAATTCAAAAAATATTAGTTGTTCCGTTCATAACAGATCTAACTTTTGTTTACAAAAATCAGCTGGACCACCAGTGACGAACACCGGTCTATTCTATCCACTGTGATTTGATACTACCAAATTTAAAATTATGGTTGTAAAGTTTAAAATATTTACAAAATACATAACTAGATACAACCTACGCGGGTAGCTATTTTCCGATGTTATTGCCGCTCAATTTTATGAAAAAATATTGCAAATTGCTTTGGAATTTAATAAAATTTTACAACCAATAATTTTACATTTTTGTATTCGAAAATAAAGTCATAAACAGTATTTTAAATTGTACTGAATAGGAAAGCAATAAGGAAACTCTGTGAAATACTTTATTCTCTCGGATTCAATAGAAATAGATTTCCGTTAGCGCATTCAATGTTTGGTCAAGTAATAAAGTAAAAGTAATCATTTAAATAAAACCCTGTATGATCATTATGATTCATATGTGAGTGGGCTTTGCAGCCCTTCCACTGCGACCACTAGTGGGTCTATTGTGGCTCACAAATATCACGTGACCGTAGGAGTCCCACAAAAAAACGCCTCACGGCCCGCTGTCATTATAAAACATGTGTGTGTTCAGTTTTGGTATGTTTGTTTACGTCGATTTTTTTTTAATTCGGGCACGAATTTTATGTGAATTTTATCAAAGTTATTAAAATAACGCAGCCCACGAAAAATACTGTAGTGGGCTGCGTTAAAATAATTAATGGCTAATGAGTAAATTATAAAGAAAATACCTATAAGATAAACAATGCCGCGAAAGTGTAATTAGTGTTGTTCCTTTTCGGTCCAACTATAAAACTGAAACCTAATATGTTGCAAACGGGAAAGAAGTGTTAAATATAAGATATTGGATAAGATTGATCAAGTAATAGACATCCTTAGTGACATTTTCGATAGTGAGAGTGAAAAATGTGTTCAGTTGTCATTTCTTATTGAACAATTAGGTCTCTTGAAAAGGTAACCTGAGAATCGAAGATATGGTGGATCCACTTTAATGTTGGCTTCATCTTTGTTTATCCAGTTATCCAGTGCATACACGTCAATTTACAATTCTAAGGGAATATGTCTTCCGCACCCTCGTAATATTAAAAAACTGATTTGTAAAATATTGTTAACATATAGTAATCTCTCTGGTAGTGTGAAATATTTAAAAAGTAAGATACAGCTTTTAAAAGAACATGAGTTGGTAGTTAACTTACACTTTATTGAAATAGATATTAAACTTTGTGCTGGGTAATTTTTCAAAAAATTATTGACGACCACTACATTCAGTTCATTGAATGGGAAAACCATCTCACTTATTCACAAAATCACTTGTTTCTTTTTAATAAATTATTGTGAAATGTTTTATATTGAAAATTTTTATTCAGATAACTCTAGCGAGTGTTTTTGTGGAGAAAAACTAAAAAGCACAATGATTTAGTGTCTGCTAATAAATCTTTGAATAAGAACTCAAAGATGATGACAGTCAAAGAAAAATTTAAAAACTAAAAGCTTAGGTTTGATATGTCCAATTATGAAAGACTTGTATAGATTTAAAGTTACTAACGATATTATGTACCTAATATATGTACCTGAAGATATTAGAGTGCAAATTTTGTATTATTTTTTATTTTATAGATTCAATTCTTTTATCCATAATAAACACATATATCAGCAAAATATTTTTTTCAATTTTTGCCTATAAAAGAACAAAAATTTTTTGTTATTTTATTTAAATTGTGTAAAAACATATAATATATTAAGCAATACAATAAGAATCCTGGGACTCCTAAGATCACGTGACCGCCGACTTGCTTATAACGCGCCATGGCCGGTCTTTATCGTTGGCTGCGGTGGCTCACTTTTGAGTGGTTTTTCACGATTGTATGCCTAATCCTCCAAAAAGGTTAGCTATCAGTTTGGGTGAGACACTGTTCAGATATTCTGAATCAATCTGAGGTTTACCGAAAGTGTTTTGACGTAAACGTGCAATAGCCGGACATTCGCACAGTACATGTCTAACTGTTTCGTCATCCTCCATACAGAGTCTACGTTCGGTCTATTTGGTTATTTCCATTCTGTGCATGAGTACTCTTAGTCGACAGTGACCCGTAAAGAGTCCAGTCACTATACGAATCTCCTGTCTGGTAAGTCCAATGATATTCCTGGCCCTCTTCTGACAACGTCCTTTAATGAACTCTTTAGAGTGAGCCAGTTTTGATATATTCATCCAGTATTGTTGGAAGCTGTTCTCCATCCATCTCAATATGGCTAATTTAGCAGCATTGTATGATATCCCCAGGGCTGGTTCGGGGCCGAAAAATTCGGCAGATGCCGCTTCCCTCGCTGCCTGGTCTGCGGCCTCATTTCCCTCGTGTCCAGAATGCCCTGGTATCCATACTAATGACACCTTATTAGCGCTACCAAGCTCATTCAGCGAGTCCCTGCAGTTCCTCACGGTTCTTAATAAGACCGTGAAGGAATCAAGCGCTTTTAAGGCTGCTTGACTGTCGGAGAAGGTTTTTATTGTCCTGTTGGTCCATTCGTGGTCAGTAATCCACCGGGCGCACAGTTCGGCCTGAAATATAGTAGCCAATTGGCTAGAGAACATAATAACCAATGAATTATATAAGAAGTAACTGGAACGGCCACGGCTATACATTACGTATATGGGACACTGAGGCACAAATTTAAAGAGTATTTTTAGAGAGAGAACATACACTGAATGCTAAGCAGTGCAACCTTTCTCTCTCTAGTTCTAATCACCGGTGGTATTCTGTGAACTTAATACTTCAAAGAGATTGTCATTAAAGTGTGTATCAATATTGTCAGTATATTTTTGAAATTGTTTTTGTTGAACAAAAATAAAAAATGAGAACAAGATGCGTTGCTTGTAAAAACGAGTTTTCTAGGAGTGAAAAGCCGGTTTCCTTTTTGAAGTAAGTAGCTTTGATTATTTAAAAAACTTCAAACCTCCGCGAACTTTCAAAACCACAGAATATCATCGTAAAAGTAAAAAAGGAAAGATAGCACCTCCTGGGCAGCGTGTTCTTTCTACAAATAATATCAATATTTTTGCCTCACTTTTCATATATGTAAAGGCCTATCCAGTTATATTGTATATAGAGATAATTGATAATAACAAGATGATTGGAGATGGCAAAATGTCAACAAACGCTTATACACAATTGTTTGCGTAAGGCATATAATAAGCGAATGTATTAAGACAGGGATGTTTTATCTCTCCAACTCTTTTAATATATATCGCAGTAGCTCTAAAAAACTGGAAACGTAAAGTACACGGCATGGGAATATAAATTAACAACAGTTTGCTGACGACCAAGTAATTGTAGCTAATGATAAAGAAGACATATAGTATATGATGAGAAAGTTAACGGAAGAATACCAAAAGTGGGAGTTAACAGTGAACGTGGACAAGACACAGTACTTATGTACTGGAAACGAATCAAGTGAGTGAGAACTAGACAATGAACAAACAATATCTCCATGCAATGAGTATGTATACTTGGGTGTCACATTTGATAAGACAGCAACATACTGTAAAGAACTGGAAAAAAAGAATATTAAAAGCAAAAATGGTTACTGGATGTCTTAACAGTATTTTCTGGAGCAAACAGATAAAAAAGATTGTAAAATTTGACATATATGAAACAATGGGGAAAAGCACACTGTTGTATTAAGAAGATCAATGAGAATATCTAGAACAGAGCATATAAGAAATGAGATAATAAAAGAAAGAATGGGAATCGAGGGAAGCATAACGGATGACATCTCTAAAAGGTCACTGATATGGTACGGCCATATACAACGGATGAACGACGAAAGATTACCAAAACAGGTCCTAGAATGGCAACCAATAGGGAGCAGAAAAAGAGGGCGTCCTAAACGGGAATGGCAACAATCCACCTGTCTGAAGATGATTGTCAGGATTGAAGGAGGTGGAGAATAGGCGTCGGACAACTTAGAAAAATATTCTAAACCGACATAGTAGTAGTATATAATGAGGGTTTTGAAAAAACTCTTTTATGGGAAAAGTATTTAATATTCTTGGATAAAACTTTTGACAATTTGTAAAAAAATAATTCCTTAGCGCACATTTAAATCCTCAATAAAAAAAAAACCTCTCTCAAAAAAAGTGCTTAGATTACCTAATTTTTAGTTATTCTTTGATACATTATTTTGTTTAACCCATTAATGCCCAGAACTTTTTTTTTTTACTTTTTTATTATGAGCAAAATAATCACATGTCAATACTCTTAAATGAAGATATTAATCAGTTCTATGTAAACAAGTTATGTAGTTTTTGAGAAAACGGCTGTTGCGAAAACGCAACACTGGGCATATAGGAGGTCAATAAAGCACTTTTTATACGACTGTCTTGTAAAAGGGGGTTTTGCGCACGGAGAACACGATCTGAAAATGGCATTTTGCGCACGCTGTGTGCAAAACGTTTTGCACACGCTTATGTCATTTTTGCGCACGCCTATGTCATTTCTGCATACGGGTCTCCCGTCATTGTGATTTTTGTTGTTGTCACCCATCAATATAAGTTGGCTTAGTTCCGTAGCAACCGTCACTGCTCGTATGTTTTGTTGATTAGAGACGTCAAAAAATTGTTGAATTTTTAAAGTTTTGTTGTAAAAATGTCGGAAATAAAAACAAGTTAAATTAAAATTTGATTTTTCTTTCTTTATTAGCAGTCGTATAAAAAATATTGTAAAAAACTCGTTTGAAAACCTCTTTGCACACTCCCTCGACTTGTAGACCTCGCCTTCGGCTCGGTCTACCAAACTGTCTTGATCGTGTGCAAAGAGTCGTTTTCAAACCTTGTTGTTTAAATAACTATTGTTTTACTTTGTATGATATTTAGTCAAACACTTTCATGAAGCGCGACACTACATTTGGTACACTTTTTGATTCTGGTTGAATGATAAGTGGCACATCGAGATTTTTTGGCGATGCTATGAGATGGCTGACACAGAAGAAAAATTCAAATATTTGGAGTGGAGTGAGCGGACGGGAGTGAAAAAATGGCAGAACTTCTTGTCAGTGGGAGCACTTTTGCTCTAGACTAGCACCCAGCGAATTTTCTATCGGTAAGCAGCGGCGTAGCGTGCCCGAAAGGGCGGGGGGGGCGACGACAGCTACATAGGGCGCCTCTGAAAACTGATGAAAAATCTTGTGACAAAAAAAAACAAAAAGGTCAAAAGGGCGCCTCTCACAAATCTTGCGACCAAAAAAAAAAAAAAAAGGTCATCATGTGTGAGGGGGCGGCCGATAAGTCACAAGGGCGCCTCTCACGACTCTTGAAAAAAAAAAAGGTCTTCATGTCGTTAGTTTCCTTTGGCACCCACTCAATTGGCCGTTACCGGCCCGACTTAATAAAGCTGAGGGCGCTTCGGCCACCTATGGGGCGCCACTACCATCGGGGCGGGGGGGGGCGACGAACCCCCCCCCCCCCCCACGCTACGCCGCTGTCGGTAAGTTTTCTCTAAGTGAAGTTTTTTACCAATTTCTCTCTTGGAATTTGAAGTAGGCTCATTGTGTAATTCTTCCATTAATTCCTGTAATATCACTGGCTCTGGATCCTGTGAGGCTTGTGTGTTTTCCTCAAAAATGTTTATGTTGCTTTTGTCGACTCTAGATTCATCTACTTCACCGATGACATCAAGAACTGCTTCGGCTTCCGATTGTAGCTGGGCGCTACTCAAGGATTGATAGTTTGTGGGTTCTGGAAGAATAGATTGCCCTTTTCTTTGTCTTAGGTGAAGTAGAGCCTCCGTGAGAGCTTGAAGAGCAAGGCACTTGGTCTATATTTGGATTAATTTTGAAATGGAAACTTAGAAACTGTAGTATTGTGATTTTTTGCACTCACCGTAATAAAAATCAAGAACGATCTACTAGGCACCGTATGTGCCCGGTGTTGCGAAAACGCAGCACCTAAAAACAAACCTACGCAGACGCTACTAATAAGAAAAATTTAAGCTCACCTCGTACACATAGCATAACTAGTATCTCTCAAACATTAATTGCACAGAAAAAAACTATATTATTTACAAAAGTCGCGGAATTTTGGCATTTATGTAACCAAAAACACCTATATTTCTTCCACCTAAAGAAAGCACATGTTTGATAACAAAACTCTTAATGCGCATGTCCTATGACAGATTGTGTATGTGTCGAAGTCGATGGGGGATACTGTTAAGAAAGAGGCCCACATAGCACAATCACGTGTTTAACACGTAAAAAAGGCGTGAGAAAAAAAACGTTGATTTTTAAAAGCTGCTAGAAAAAAACGTTTATTTCATATATGAAAACAAGTCATTCATTAACGTTATAAAAAATAACGTTGCTAAAAACTGCGTTTTAATTACGCCATTATCAAATTAAAACACCAATGTTTTTACGTTAAATTTAAGCGATTTTTATCAACGTTAAAATCACATTAGATACACGCCTTTTCTACACGAATTTTAAAACGCGACTTGCATAGCTTTTCTACCGAATATTTTTGTGAGATTTTACTAGCAGCAGCGCCACCTATTGTCGGGATTTTTCACTGACGAAATCTATTAGGCAGTGCCTTGGCCTCTAAACTCCAAAAGCCTGTTAACAGTGGAGCACCCAGGAATGTGTCTTGGGGGGGGGGCCGAGACCTCTCGGGGGCCGACAGCTAAAACACAGGCGCCTCGCAAAAATCGTGCAACCAAAAAAAAAACAAAAAAAAAAAAAAGGTCTTCTTGTTTTCCGCAGGACGCGACGAACTACCGCTGCTTGGGGGGGGGGCCGAGTCCTCATTATGTCAAAGTTGAAGCTATTTTTTCTGTTTTATCATGAAATATGTAGCAAATATGAAAAAAATCTAAGGCTTGGGGGGGGGCCCGGGCCACGGGGCCCCCCCTGGGTGCGCCCATGCTGTTAAGGAACTGATCCCTGATCCACGATCACAACGCATCTGTTATTAACCTGATAAAGACACATTAATATTCTGTGAAAGTGTTTACTGTTAAAAAATCTTGTTTAGCTTTAAAAAAAACATAATGTATATAGATAGATATATTATATATATATAGATATTCCTTTCGCGTCTCTTTTAAGTTAAAAAAATGTTATTAAAAAAACGTGACCAAAAAAGGCGCAGAAAGTTAGTAGGGTTGAGAAGTCTTAATCTAGTGGCGTTTAAGAACATGTTGTGGAGGACTTTTCAAGTGTGAATTTGGTACATGAAAATAACGAGGGTAAAAAACACGTTTTATACACCGCACCAGAAACTTCAGCAAAAAGTACATTTTTATAGCTTGATTTCTCCTTGTTTTTAAGTTATCTTTAAGCATGTAGAATAAACAAAATAAATATTACATGGTATGAGGTTGTTTTTACGTAAAAAAAAACTTTGTTATTTTTGTTCACGTTAATTTAACGTTGATGTTATTTTTGTGCTATGTGGGGGGGTTTGCTGATTCGAAATGTATTTAGTTTGTTGTTTGGCCGCTAGATTTAATAAAGTGTACTACTTAAACCTGTTGCGAAATCGCAACACTGGGCATTAATGGGGTAAATCCGTTTTTCTTATCCAAATGGGGTTTTAAAAGTGCGGTGTATTTAAGTCTCTTCTTAAAAGAACAACAATCTGCCCTAAAAAGTGTTATTTGAAAACTGTTACAATTAGATTTTTGCCTACAATATTTAATATTTTTATTCCGATATTACTCTCGTATATAATTCATTGTATTACTCTGCACCGCCTTCACAGACTTAACGGCTTCAGGAAATTTTAATTATTTTATAGTTTCCCTTTAAATTAAATACTTTTCTCATTAAAAAGTTATTTCAAAACCCTTACGCGCTCATTATATGCTACACGCAGAGCTCCCTCTTAATTTAGGTAATAATTTGCAGTGAAACACACTATACATCCTATTGAAGTTAATCTAGAAATAAATAACTCTTTTTGTAACATTTTTCTTTTAGTAGTTTCTTACATAATTGCAAACACATACATACGTCTTTGTTTTCAGCTTTTTCCCCATTTTCCTGTATGCCATGTTCTGTCCATTTTAAAAATGACATTAGTAAAGTTGTTCCCATATAATAGCCTTTGTTTGTTTTTGCTTGAAAATAAATAGCTCTTTCTTCCGTGCTTTTTAAATCACTTTTTAGTTGCTCGGTAGACAAAACAAATGCTTTAAAGTACAAGACACGTATTTTGAGCAAAGAAATAAAAGCTGGGTAGAAAATGCATTGATCGTAATGGTTGTCATTTAACTTTTGCATATACAGCTGGAATAAAACAGAAGATAACTTTCACATACTTTATTGTTTCTCAGAGTATTCTCCATGAAAATTAATGCATGCGCTCAAACCAGTTGTCAAAGCTGTAATTTCAGTCGTCTATTGGTACTGTCAAAATTGCATTCTTAAAGGCGTCGCTTACTTCCTCTGGCGACTGAAATCTTTGACCACGCAGTCCATTCTTGATTTTCGGAAAAGTATAGAAATCGTTTAATGAAAACATACTTCGAGTGAACATGAAGATTCTTGGTCATAATATAAGCATTGTTCTCGCCCTTTCTTAAATTAAAATATTCCAGGAAAATAACGAAAATCAGTTTGACAACATTGTATTTGTTCGGCTGCGAATTTATTTTTCTTTTCATAAAAGACTCGGGTTTTGGCCACCTTCGGATAAGGTGAAAAACATATATTAGGCGGTTTCATAAAATTTTGTGGTGAAAGAAAAACGTCTTTTCTGCATCGAATAAAGAGTGGTCCTTTTTGGTTTACAAATAAGCAAGCGACACCAGTATTCACTCAACCTTACAATTTTTCCTTTTACCTTTCCCTCCTATTTTCACAATTTTCCGAGTGAAAAATAATTAGGACAGAAGATCTACATAAACGTGGTGAGTACAAAAAAAATTTATCGTTTATTGGTGTTCATCAGCTTTTCATTGACTATCGGAGGAACAAGCATAATAGCAGTCTACGCACCATCAGATGACGAAAAAGTAGCTACAAAACATTTGTTCTTTGACCAACTTGATGAGACTCTCACCAAAATCGGTAATACCAGAGAAATAATTATGCTTGGCGATTTTAATAGCCGAACTGATAGACAAACCCAGAGCCAAGTGATAGAACCATTTGGAGAAGAAGTAACAAATGATAATGGCTTGAGACTGATGCAATTGTATGAAATCCACAACCTAAAAATAAATAATGGTTTTTTTAGACATAAGGATATTCATCGATATACCTGGATTCAGCCAACAAGAAATCTTAAATCAATCATTGATTATGCTATAGGTGGACAACTATCGCAATTAAAGTGGTATGATGTGCGAGCACTTCGTGGTGTTATGGATCTGACCACCATCTGGTAAAAGCAAAAATATTATTCCCTTTAGAATGCATCGAAGACAATCAAAAATAAAACTTTAGAAGTCTAGAAATCGAAAGTACACAAAGATTGTATCAGAACCGATTAGGTAAAAAATTAATAAACACCGAACACTCATTTGAAGAGATATATACAAACATAATAAAAGGCTTGAAGGAAGCAAGCATCGAAGCTGTTGGATACCAAGATAATAGAAATAACAGGAAGATGTGGTGGATGGAAAAAATACAGGAAATGGTCAAAGAGAAAAAACGCACATACTTGAAATGGCTCAGTACTAAAGAACAAAGAGACCTAGAAATCTATAGGGAAACCAGAAGACAGCTAAGAAATTTGATACGCACAGAAAAAAATGAAATGTTCGAGCGCAAATGCCACGATATAAATACACACATAGGAGGTAGGCAGAGTTCTGAAGTACGGAAATTCATTTCTACAGTAAAAAACCCAACAAAAGAAAAAGTAAACATCCAGATCATCAAACCTGAACAATGGACAGAACACTACAAGGGACTGCTGCATGAAACGAGACCCGAATATCTGGCAGCCTCTCCGAGGAGAGACATAGAAATACATGGAAAGGAAGTAATCATCGAAAAAGAAATGATAAAGAATAGTATTAAAAAGCTTAAATCCGGAAAAGCTAGCGGACCTGGAGGAATATATGCTGAAATGCTCAAATATGGATCAGAGAAATTAATCGAAAATCTCACATATATTATCAATCAATGCATAAACGGACATCCAGTACCTGATGATTGGAAAATTGCATTCATATCCTTAATACATAAAAAAGGAAACAAGCTGGATTGCAACAATTATAGAGGAATTTCAGTAACCAGTACTTTAAGTAGATTGTACGGTAGGATTCTTAGAGATCTAATAGAGAATGATTTTCATGAACAAGAAGAAGAAAGCAAAGTGGGTTTCGTGCAGGCAGATCTTGTAGTGATAATATTTTTTGTCTTAAACAAGTAATTGAGCAAAGGAGCGCCAGAAATATAGAGACTCATGTTACCTTTGTGGACCTACAAAAAACATATGATACCGTTCCAGTAGAAAAACTATGGACAGTGTTAGAGCAGACTAATATCAATCATACTTACATAAAAGAGATAAAAGAACTATACAAAGGATCAAAATCTAAAATTAAAATTGGAAATCGACTTTCAAAAGAATTCCTGGCAACAAAAGGCTTAAGACAGGGATGTTGTATCTCTCCAACTATTTTTAAATTATATATCGCAGTATCTCTAAAAAACTGGAAACGTGCACGGCATGGGAATACAACTTAACGACCGATTTACCATATACACACTACAGTTTGCTGACGACCAAGTAATTGTAGCTAATGATAAAGAAGACATGGAGTATATGATGAGAAAGTTAATGGAAGAATACCAAAAGTGGGGATTAACAGTGAACGTGGACAAGACACAGTACTTATGTATTGGAAACGAATCCAGCGAGTTCGGTTCTAGACTAGACAATGGACAAGTAATATCTCCATGCAATGAGTATGTATACTTGGGTGTCACATTTGATAAGACAGGAACAGACTGTAAAGAACTGGAAAAAAGAATAGTAAAAGCAAAAAAGGTAATGGATGTCTTAACAGTATTTTATGGAGCAGAGAGATAAAAAAGAATGTAAAATTGAATATATATAAAATAATGGTGAAAAGCACGCTGTTGTATGGAATAGAGACTTGTCGCCTAACAGAAAAATACAAAACAAAAATGGAAAGTGTCGAAATGGACGCAATAAGAAGATCAATGAGAATATCTAGAACAGATCACATAAGAAATGAAATCATAAAAGAAAGAATGGGAATCGAGGGAAGCATAACGGATGACATCACTAAAAGACAACTGATATGGTACGGCGTTGATATATCTTCTTTGGTACGGCCATGTACAACGGATGAACGACGAAAGATTACCAAAGCAGGTCCTAGAATGGCAACCAATAGGGCGCAGAAAAAGAGGGCGTCCTAAACTAGAATGGCAACAGTCGATCCAAAGATCAATGGGTCAAAAAAATCTGACAGAAGATTGTCAGGATCGATGGAGGTGGAGAATAGGCGTGGGACAACGTAGAAAAACGTTCTAAACTGACGAAATAAAAAAAAAATAGAAATCGTTGGGACTGTATGGAGGATGGTCCAACAATTCGAGGTATTGCTGGGTTAAAATTCAATGGTTTTTTGTGCTTTGTGCGAACTTGCATTGTCTTGTCATTTGGGCTTCGTTTTCCGAATCCCAGCGTTGAATTTCGGCAAACAAATGGTGATGTATAAATCGGCAGTAAAGGTTCTTTGATCTTCCAGAGAAATTATTGCTACAAATTTCGCGACGATCTTCTTGGATACACTTTAAGAACGGATGATTTTGGTTGGCTTTTCTTTATCTTGGAACAATTAAACAGACGACTGACGTTTATTTTCTGATTTATATGAGTAAATCCACGAATCCGTCACCACTGACAATGGTGTACACGTTTTTCGAGTTTCCTGCCTCGAAGCGGTCTAGAGTTTTCTCACACTAATTGACCCTAGCTTCTTTCTCTTCTTCGGGGATGGGACAATTCGCCGCGGCCGATTCGCCGCAGCCGATTCGCCGCGGCCGATTCGCCGCGGGATAATTTGCCGCGGGATAATTTGCCGCCGCCCGATTCGCCGCGGGGACAATTCGCCGCGAGATTTTTTGTTTTATGATGTTACCATTTTTATTTATTTTTCTAATAGAAAAATTGTTGAATTGCATACTAACCCCAAATACCTAGTTGGAAAAGTTTCAAGAAAGTTACGATCAAACAAATATATTATATGAAGTCAAGCTAAATAAAACTGTTTAAACAATTGCCAATGGTAACATCATAAAATAAAAAATCTCGCGGCGAATTGTCCCCGCGGCCAATCAGCCGGCGGCGAATTGTCCCGCGGCGAATCGGCTGCGGCGAATCGGCCGCGGCGAATCGGCCGCGGCGAATTGTCCCCTACCCCTGTTCTTCGGTTAACAGATGCGGTATCCAGCGGGAAAAAGTTTCTTTTTTGTCTAATTCTACATGCAAATTTTTTTAAATTGAGGTCTTTGAAATTCCCAATGAAGCCTCAATCTCGCAATATGTCACATGTCGATCTTCCGCGATGAGCATGCGCACAGCATCTATGTTTACCTGGGTATTTTTGGTGCACCTGGCCTTGGATCGTCGATAAGGCCAATCCATCCCCGCTTGAACTCTCTCATTACCAAAAACAGAAAGCAACTCGGCAAGGCCTTCTTGTTGAGATAATTTCCTTCGAAATTTGTAAAAAATTATAGCCCAAAAATGTACTCGGCTTAATTTTATTTTTCGACCGATTTGTTAACTTAAAAAATTCACTGTAGCTATAAAACCTATATGTATCACACTGACGTTTTGAATTTAGGTTAGGTAAAGATCAAGGTTAGGTTTTAGTAACGACATTCGATAAATGTCGCCCTCTATGTTCCTATTTGCAAAATACGAAAGATAGCTCTCGGAGCTACATAGTCGCTAGTAATGCCAACACCAGAGAAAATGTTTTGATGTTCTAGAAGAGGATGGGCCAAATTCGATTTTTTTGCGGATTTTAGGAGTTTGTAGCCGAGATATAAAGAAACAAGTAGAAATGACTAGGACTCGATTTTCGAGGCGTGTTCAAATATCAAAACCGCTTCTTGATAGACCTCGTAGGTTTTCAGCTACAACAGAACTAAGCTTTTTAGAGTCGGTTCCCAAGCTTAAAATTTCTGCTTTACAAGAGCATTTCTTTTTATTGTCATATCTTTTAAATGTATTCTAAATAAATCTTTTTGCATCATCGTCTACTAACCTTGGCATGTGCCCATCCGTCTTGACCTTTATCCATTGCCGACTTTGCCTTATTTCATCCCATCGCATCGGGATTAATTTCAGTCGATAAATTTGTCCTTTTGCTGCAAAGGCACAGTAAATTAGGGACACCGAGGATTGCCAGAATAGTAGAAGTACAGATTTTGGTTTAAATCCTAGATTCAAATTAAAAAGTAAAAAATGCTGAAATTCCCTAAAAATATTAGGATTTTAGGAAATTTTATCATAAGGTTGGATATTCTAGGACATTTACAAAAAGACAAATGAAATATTTTGTATAGTTTTGTTAGGTAAATAAAAAACAATAGCGGAACAAAATGCCTTAAAAAGTTAAAACAACTTTTTATGATATTTCTTATTTTTCAGTTAATTTCTGATGGGATTTTTGACAAACGTGCAATTTTTCACGGTCTTATATAATTATCCATCCATTAGTTTCTTTTGGACAGTGTTTTTAGTTGTTATTTTTAATAATTTCGTTCGCTAAAGAGTATTTTCTGCTTCATAAATTTTACTTCCTTTTTCAAACAAATTGTTTTTTATTTTTACTAATTTGTTTTCGTTTTCAGTTCTTGTTTTATTTGATTTTTCAAATTTTTTAATTCGTGGTGAAATTGCAAAAGTAAAAATATCTTCAGCTTCCTTAAGACTGTTCCTTACCCTTCTAAGTGCCACGTTAGAATCATCATCTAGCAAGTCTTAATATAGCAACATAAGGCTATTGACAATATATCCTTTTTCTGGAATAATATTGCTTTTCGCTTCAATTAAAAAAAATTTATACAGGCTGTGCAAACCACATGTCTTCTGACTTATGACATTTCTTGAAAAATAAATAAGGTTATGGAAAAAAAACCAAATGCAAAAAATCGGGGTGAAAGAAAATTTGGGTTTCTGCATCTACATTTGCTTTCACAACACAATTTTAAACGACTATCACGACTTTCGTCAGTGGGTGACAAAATTCGTTATATTCCAATTTCACAGTGGCGAAGGACAAAACTTTATTGTGGAAGTAAGTTGATTGGTACACTCTACTACTACTATGTCGGTTAAGAACGTTTTTCTTCGTTGTCCGACGCCTATTCTCCACCTTTTGATCCTGACAATCTTCTTCTGTCAGGTGTTTTTGACTCAATGGTTTTTGGATTGACTGTTGCCATTCCAGTTTAGGACGCCCTATTTTTCTGCTCTCTATTGGTTGCCATTCTAAAACCTGCTGTGCTAACCTTTCGTTGTTTATCTGTTGTACATGACCTTACCATATCAGTTGTCTTTTAGGGATGTCATCCGTTATTCTTCCCTTGATTCCTATTCCTTCTTCAGTTCTAAATATTCTTAGTTTTCTGTCTGGAGATATAATTTATCCATTGTATAAATCTAACTCTAACTTGATTCGTTTCCAATACATAGGTTTATATAATCTGTCTTGTCCACGTTCTCTGTTATCCCTCACTTTTGGTATTCTTCCGTTGACTTTGTCATCATATACTCCATGTCTTCTTTATCATTAGCTACAATTACTTGGTCGTCAGCAAACCTTAGTGTATATATGGTAAATCGGTCGTTCATATGCCGTGTACTTTATGTTTCCAGTTTTTAGAGCTACTGCGATATAAATTTTAAAAAAGTTGGAGAGATACAACTGTCTTAAGCCTTTCGTTACTAGGAATCCTTAAGTTGATTTTTAATTTTAATTTTAGATTTTGACACTTTGTATAGTTCTTTTATCGCTACACTCTTGTTTTAATAATGCACGTAAAACATTCAAATTCCAGTCACTATAAGCAATACAACCAACAAATAAAGTTGGTTTTTTTGTTATGACAATTTACCACCTAAACACAACACAACGTCAAACTTTTCTGTTGAAACACACAGTAAAACATTGCGCAAAATTTAAATAGTACTTTTCATGGCTGTAGCTTAGGGAAGATATTTAATGACAAAAATTTTATCATTAGTGTAGAGCGAAGAATAAAATTATCATCAAGGATTGATAATATATTAAAAACAGCGTTTAAAGGCACTTTAGCAAACAATGTTTCCAAAGTAAAAAAAAGATTATTATGCGCTCCTGGAAAAGCTTTAATTTATTCCGCGGGCAGAACTTCCAAGAGAAGTTTGCAGCAGACGTCTGGCACGTGACACCATGTTCCGCATTACTGACTAGAGGGCCACGTGGCGAATATGAAAAGAACTGAGACTACTACAACGACTTCTCTCTGACATTGAAAACATCGTTTCGTTTCCCCTGACAGTTTATCTGACATGACCGTTGGTCTACGGTTGACGGTTATTGGTTTCTGAAACAGCGTGAGGCAAGGCCAACAAATAAATACAGGCCACGAAAAAATTAGCTGTTCTCGGGAGGCTGACTTTTACATTGGGTAGGTCAGACGTTTTTTTATGATATTTTCAAAATGGCACTACAGATTTCCGCAAAATTTCAGTGACATATTCTAAGACACCATCCCGATATTCCACCAAACGTTTGTAAGGATGCAAGATTATTAAAAGGTTAAAATTTTCAATATTTAGCATTCCTTATTTTGAATTCAATTTACCCGCCATTTACCACATGCCAACTGTTATATTTGAGATGTATTTGACTGTGTCATCTGTGTTTGTCATGGCATTTATTTATTTGTTTGTATTGTAAAACTTTTTCGATTTTTTAATGATTTTTTAAAATAAAGTTCATTTATTCATGTTGTAATTTTTGTAAACACATTTAAATAACTATATTAAGTTTTAAAAGTCTGCCGAGTGCCGCATATAAACAAACAGATGTAGGTAATCCGATTACTTTCCACGCAGAAATGAACACATTCGCTTCTGCTTTAAATTTAATCAACGCGGAGAATTTAGTGGCATAAGGGCAAGGAAAAATAAGAAAAATAAGATAATAAAAAGATTTACCTCAGGCTGGGATCGAACCAGCGACCTCTCGCTATCTAGGCAAGATAAAAAGATAGCGAGAGGTCGCTGGTTCGATCCCAGCCTGAGGTAAATCTTTTTATTATCTTATTTTTCTTATTTTTCTTTGCCCTTATGCCACTAAATTCTCCGCGTTGTTTAATTTATATTAACCTTTGTGATTTAAATTTAATTTTTGTGTGAGCCAATGAAGCGGCTCTGAAAAATTAAGGATTATTTTATATTAAAAAAAGATTGTTCTGCAAGAATATAGTCAAAACCATCTTAAAACCGGCTTTATTTAAAAAAAAACATAAGCTGAACATCTAAACATCGCGTTAAAGTAAACTGCCACATCCTACGAATAAAATTGATTTGTTACACTTCTGTTGTCACGGCATAGCCGATTCAACAGCTGACAAAATTTTCTTCCTGATTTGCACAATCTATCATTTTTTCACAAATTCTATCCCCAAAATATTATCCTCAGGAAACAGTTCCTGAGATTTTTTTAACTTGTAGGCTTTGTATCCATGTCTTTTTAAGGATCGTTCTGAAAGGAATATCATTAGGTACATCTTTAGCAATGGCTGAACTCGAACAAGAAGGGAGTACTTCAGCCGCAGCACAAATGGTAGTTTCTTGCTGTTGCCTTTGTTCCGACATGGGTCTTGGACCCTTATCCACTTCTTTATTGTCGCTACATTTTCTGCAAAGCTTAACGCACCCAAATTTATCAAAATGGTTAAATATATTATATTCAAAATGGTAGTTTTACAAAGCACATCACGGTACTCAGCAATAAATAAATTTATTACATTTATTACATACCGAGTGGAGTTTCCTGCAAAGTACCATTTTAACATTTGAACCTTTTCTTTGGTAGTAAATGTTAACGCCGCTATAATGCCCGAGGAAGAAACTATTAAGGTTTTGCCTATAATTTCTCCTCTAATGTTCCTCCTCTTCTTTACTCTTTTTGTCGGAAATTTTAACTTGTAGTTTAGTACCATGTGTGTGAAGCAAGCCTGTAAGGGAAAAACAATGCCAATTTTGGCCTACCCTGCTTTGCACGCTACTGTCTGTCACTCCCACTCTACCCCTTCTCCCAAATTAAAGAGAGACATGCCTCAACATGAGCAAAGAATTTTGATGACTTCTGATGTCTAGACTTTCCGATATCTTTATACATAAGTGTGTAATAATAGTACCTTCAAAAAGGCAAAATAAGATTTTTGCAGTTTAGAGATAAACAGTAAACTATTTGTACCTCCATTTTCGGACAATGTTTATTGTATGTCCCTTGTGCGATGACCTATCGACCCGTTTTATAAATTCAAAACCTAAACAAGGCCAAACAATATGATTGTAATATTTTAATATTTTTTTTGTTTGATACCATAGATATGTCAAAACCCCTATTATGACACTAAGCGTCGCCCAGTTTATCCCAGCTTTGCCAGTCAGTTGATTTACATCCTTTTGTATTCCGGAAAAGTTCGCTTCTCTCTAACTTTTGTATTCTTTCCTCTCCATTCTGCGTTAAAATTCATTTGCTAAAAGTTTGCCATTCAACACTTTCTTGCAATTCTAAAAATTGTGTTTCTGCTACTACCATCTTGTGATCACACAAGATTGTGATCGTTCTCAATCTGCATTTTGCATAAAAATTAAATTTACCTTGTTGGTTTACAAATTTATTGACAACTAGTAATGAATTGATTTTGTATACTCGCCACGAATTTTAGGTTTCCATAAATAACCAGTTGCTCCTGTATACCCGTTGCCGGTCTTCACTCTCGTCTATATTAACCTTATTTTCCTCCAGATCGCTTCCATAGCTCATTTTACTGTTTCGTTCCACTATTTCTCCAAACTATTTCTTTCTTCTACCAAAGTCCATCCAAATACCTTTTTCGGCAATCCAGGATCAGGCATTAAACTGATGGGTTTATTATACATTAGACTTCATAATGGTTTGTTTTTAACCAAAGTGCAAGGCCATTATCCCAGACAGATTCAACTGCAATTCGGCCTATTTTCTTTTTTGTAGTGAGAACGATCCCATCATACTATTAACTTCCTTAAACTGGGCTATTAAACCAAAGTAAGCTCTCTTTTGCTGTTTTGCATTCCTGGGAATTTAGATTCCTGCCCTTTCTAGATCATTATTGGTCATTGTTACTCCAAGATATTTAAACTTATCCATCAATATTTGATTTCCATCCATATCATCATTGATCAACACTTTCAATCTTGAATCTGTGTTAATAGCTAGCTTGTTTTCTTGGGCTGACCCGCAAGTTCGAGTTGCTAAACGTGTCATGTTTGAATTTTGAGTACTATCTCTTTGATCAATATTATTCGGTACATTTTTATTTAATTTCTGTTGCGAACTACCGATATTTCCTTTTCAAAGAAAGCTTCTTTGAATATTATTTTCGGCACTAATCTGTCTATTTAATATTTGTTGTCCATAATTTTCATTTTTAGTGTTGAGCTTCTGGTTTGATTACATTTATCAATTAATTCATTTATAAATTTAATCATTTAATGGGAGTGGACTAATTTATTTTTTGCCAGATAATCAAGGCAACTGATTTTATATTTCTATTGATTTGTTTTGCTTCAATGTTGGCCTCTTATGACCTCCCTATTCTTTTACGACTTTCAAAGTTTACTCTTATGAAAACAAGTCGAGATTTTAAATTATCTCCTATTTTTAGCGGTTTTGACAAGCAAGCAGTCTTCACCTGTCCTTTTCCAAAAGACTCTTGTAAAAACACTATTAAGAGCGAACTATCATAAAAATCTCGTAAAACTACGAAAATAAGTGCACTTAATTGGATTTTAACATCCTGCAGTTAAAGGTCACACATAAAATACAAATGTTTTAGGGGACAGCCGAGAAAAATCACGGTTTATTCGTATTGAAAAATCAGATATCAATGAGGGTTTTGTACCAACAAATCAAACATTTGGAATAAAGCAAGTTCTAGAAAATTATTAACACAATATAAATGCATATAAATTATTCAGATTTTAAACAAGCTTTTGACAATGTAAACCGTGAAAGAATACTGCCAGATTTGCGTTATTTGTGAATTGAATTTGGTATTTTAAACCCACTACTATGTCGGTTTAGAACATTTTTCTACGTTGTACGACGCCTATTCTCCACCTCCTTTGATCTTAACAATAATCTTCTTTAAGGTTTTTTTGACTTATTGATCTTTGGATTGACTATTGCTATTCCAGTTTAGGACGCCTACTTTTTCTGCGCCCTATTGGTTGTCATTCTAGGACCTGCTTTGGTAATCTTTCGTCGTTCATCCATTGTACATGGCCGTACCATATCAGTTGTCTTT
This sequence comes from Aspidapion aeneum, assembly GCA_963576565.1. Classification (NCBI taxonomy): domain Eukaryota; kingdom Metazoa; phylum Arthropoda; class Insecta; order Coleoptera; family Brentidae; genus Aspidapion; species Aspidapion aeneum. The sequence continues at coordinate 18,934,986 of OY755045.1, read as the reverse complement.
TAGTGATGTCGTCCATTATGCTTCCCTCGATTCTCATTCTTTATTTTATGATCTCTTATCTTATATGATCTGTTCTAGATATTCTCATTGATCTTCTTATTGCATCCATTTCGATACTTTCCGTTTTTGTTTTGTATTTTTCTGTTACGCGACAGGTCTCTACCACTGTTTCATATAACTTAAATTTTACATTCTTTTTTATCTCTCTACTCCATAAAATACTGTTAAGACATCCAATAACCTTTTTTGCTTTTACTATTCTTTTTTCCAGTTTTTTACAGTCTGTTTCTGTCTTATCAAACGTGACACCCAAATATACTCATTGCATGAAGAAATTGTTTGTCCATTGTCTAGTTCTAACTCACTTGATTCTGACTGATACCGAGTCTTGTCCATGTTCATTGTTAACCCGCACTTTTGGTATTCTTCCGTTAACTTTTTCATCATATACTCCATGTCTTCTTTATTATTAGCTACAACTACTTGGTAGTCAGCAGACTGTAGTGTGTATATGGTAAATCGGTCGTTAAGTTGTATTCCCATGCTGTGTAATTTACGTTTCCAGTTTTTTAGTGCTACTGCGATATATATTTTAAAAAGAGTTGGAGAGAACATCACTTCCTTAAGCCTGTTGTTATCAGAAATTCTTTTGAAAGGCGATTCCCAATTATAAATCAAGTGATTACGAGTTAGATTATATTGATGTCCACCAAATTGAGCTTGTAAATTATCTGCAATAAGCGGAGAGAACCAATAAGTAAAAACGAAATGAAAACCGTTCTCTAGTTATAAAATTCGTCTGTCATATTTACTATTTTAGCTCACACATATACTATACTATAGTAGTGTGAGCTATGGTGATCCTAATTTTTTCGAGAAAAAAAAAGTTGCTCCGATTTCAAAATTTTTTATATATCTTTGCGTTTCAAATGATTTTGAAACTTTTTTGTTGCGCCGTCTGTCTGTCTGTCTGTCTGTCTGTATGTCTGTCTGTCTGTCTGTCTGTATGTCTGTCTGTAACGACCAACGCGCATACCTCAAAAACGGCTTGCCCGATTTTAATGAAATTTGGTACCCAGACTGGGTTTTGGGTCGAGATGGTCCCATTTAAAAATGAACAAAATCCACCGAACACAAGCTAAATAAAAGGGTGGGGGTAGATTTCAAAAATTAGAGTTTATGTAAAAATATAGCGTGTGTGATATCAAACGAAAGGTAATTGAATCTGGAGTTAAACAAAATACATTTTAGTTTATTTAAAAAAAAGGGTGGGGGTAAATTTCAAAAATTAGTGTTTAAGTGGAAATATGGCGTGTGTGATATCAAACGAAAGGTAATTGAGTCTGGAGTTAAACAAAATACATTTTAGTTTTTAAAAAAAGGGTGGGGGTAGATTTGAAAAATTAGCGTTTAAGTCAAAACATGGCTTGTGTGGTATCAAACGAAAGGTAATTGAGTCTGGAGTTCAATAAAATATACTTCAGTTTTTAGTTATATTAGCTTTCACGTAGATACACTATAACTATAGCATCCAGTGTGAGCTTAAGTGCCCATATATTGGCAGAGTATTTTATAAACCTATCCGTGCTGCTTAGTCTTGTTTATTACAAACACAAATAACTGTAAATAGCTCAACTCTTGGGTCGTTTTAAAAAAGTTGTGAAACACTTCATAGGTTATGTCAGAAAATGAATTAAATACGATTTTTATGAGTTCTCCCGTTAGCTATCAGTTCTAGACTAGACAAAATAAACGGTTATTTAAACAGGAAAAGGCTTTGAGTTTGAAAATATACGAAAATTGTTCTTAAATTATGTCTAGTAGATCCTAAAATAATAGAGACTTATTGGACGTGTAATAAGGTTTAGCAGTAATAATGCTAACAGTATATGGACATCAAATACGTTAGAGCATAAATATGGGGAATACCCATGCATTTTCTCAGGCGATGCTTAAAGCCAGGACCCCTATTTAATTCCACTGGTCTGCAAAAAAAAAGCCCTGGCATTATTTCCGCTGATTCTTATGTGACGCCCTGAATCCAAATATAGCTTGCGTTTTCTTCTACCACCCACCATTTTTGAGGGAGCAGCCCTTTTACCTATTTTTATCATTTTTCGATAATAATTATAATATTATCGACATAACTTTAAATTTTTAAGTATAAAGAGAGTTATTTTAGTTTCAAACAATAATAAATACATGGGCGCACCCAAAGGGGGGGGGGGGGGCTTGGGGCCCGGCCCCTCCCCACGACTTAGATTTTTTTAAATATATTCCACATGTTTCATAAAGAAACACAAAACATAGCTTAAAATTCGACATCATGAGGCTATAGAGGCGTCGGGCCCCCTAAGACATATTCCTGGGTGCGCCACCGATAAATAAGAACTTTCGTACCTTCACTTGTTGCTTGCTTTTCTTTTATACCCTAAGGTACAACCCTCTCGTTTCAAAAACCAGCAGTACTCCGCCAACATGCTTGCATTTCACTTCCCTGAAAATCGCTTTTCCAACTTACCGATATCTTGATGAAACCATTCCCTGTATCCAGCCGAGACTGCTCCTAAATTTTCACGAAAGAAGTCCAGATGCGAGAGAAGGAAGTGTACTTTAAGGGACATGTTACATCCCATGGCCTTGTACGCTAAGAGCAATTCCTCGACCTGAGCGTATCATCACTTTTATGGTTACCCAAAAAGTTCTTACACACGTTTTGGAATGTAAACCAAGCTCGTTTTTCTTTTTGATTCAGGTGTTCAATAAATGTCGAATCTTAAAAAAGTTGTCTATTCTGGGGCCCCACAAAAATACCTTTCTTGATTTTAGCCTCACTAAGACGAGGAAATTTAGTTTTCAAAAATATGAATGCGTTGCCTGTTTTGTCCAGTGCCAGTTACAAACTGTTTGATCAATCCAAGTTTGATGTGCAAAGGCGGCAAGTAAATATTATCTTGCGGGACTAATAAGAATCGTTGGCGACATTTTTCTGACCGGGAGTAAATCTTTTTCGCAAAGGCCAGTTCCGTACAATGTAATGTTTGTCCCGTGCTCGGCTGTCCCATTCACAAATAAAGAAAAATATTTTATTTTTTTATTATAGTTTCTGCATGAGCCTATACAAGGGGGGAGGGGGGCTTAGGAGCGAAAGCCCCCCCAAGAATCTATAAATAGGTTATGTTAAAACTATTTATTTTCCTACTTTTTAATGTGTTAATAAATAAAAGTGGAAAAAATTTCCAAGCCCCTCCAAGGCGATTTTTTGTATACGCCAGTGGTTTCTGTATATATATTTTTATATACTAATATGTTGCTTTATACTTTGCTATAACGTTTATTACGTTAAGCTGCTGGCAGCTAAAAATTTATAAAAATAATTAGAAAATGCATATAAAACGGTAAAATCGGCAATGTCCATTTACTATTTATGCAAAACTCCCCCCCCCCCCCAAAACAAATGGCTTACCACCTTGCTATAAATATTAATGTTTGAGAACACTAAACTCTCCAGTCTCTCAGAAATAATGATGTTAAGGCCAAAAAAAATCCTTTCCGTCCCACAAAACTAGCGAAAAGCAGTAAAAATAGGTAGGGGGTCTCCCCCGAAAATGGAGGGTGATGGGGAAAAACGGAGTTTATATTTGGATTCAGGAGGCCATTTTACATAAGAATCGGTAAGAATGGTCTCAGGGCCGATTTTCATGCCGACCAGTGTTCTTAATGTTCGTTTTTCGGGTAGACAGGATTTCGGTTACAGCGTATGCGTCAGTTTTGGTGGTTTTGGAACAAGGTCTTTATACTTTTACACAGGTTGCCTACATATACAATACAGGATTACAGTTAAAAAGTAAAAGTATGAAGACCTTGGTTTTGGAAAATACTCACAACATTATTTGACAATCGTCAAATCGTCAATGTTTAGATGATTCTATTTTATTCAGATTCTATTAATTTTTTTTCTAAAAACTAGTTGATTGATTGAAAATTTATCAAATTGTGGATTAAAATTATGGTTTTTCTAAAACTAATTGTGCAGATTTATTGTCGACACCATGAAGAGTGTTTAATGGCATCAGTAAACCACTCTTAACTTTATTAACAAATTGTAAAGAAAAATACACGTAGTTACCTATGAGCTGGCACTCCCTTACTTCTTCCAGACATTTTTCTACAAACCGCATTTCCTATTTTTCACAGAAAAAAACATAATTTTACACGACAAACGCAAAACACCGCAAAATGTAAATATGGCTTCCGCCCACATGGCAGCTGTGTGTCTACATGACAAAACACACGCATGCGCACTTGAAAATTCGCGTCCGCGAATTTAAAATTGCCATTGTTTCCAGAACCAGCTATGAGCGCTTCACTTTTCGATTCTTTGAACATGTGTTTATGCTATAACATATTTGATGGACATCCACGCTTGCGCATTGCACCGTAAAATACGGCAGACTTTATTAGTGCACAAATAAAGTCATGCAGTATTTATGTAACTTGGCGTTATTTTGACGGTTTGTTGAAATTGGTCAGCTGAGCTATCACTTTTTTAACTAACCATTTTATATTCTATGTTTGTGTTCTTTTGGGAATTTTTTTGATTTTTTGCATTGTTTTTATTTGTGATTATTGTTTGATAGAGAAAAAAAGAATCCGGCTGTGATTTTTATACGAAAATGACATATTGCCCTTCCTAAAGTTTATAAATATCCAAGTTTACAATTACTGAGCCTGTGCATTAGCAGCTTCTCGTTCATTTTTTTTATTTATTTACGGTCACGGCGCCCGGTACTTATGGTGGCCGTCCTTTAATGTTACCGTTATTTTTTAAGGTTAGTTTTGTATTGTTTTTTTTAATGCAGTCGAATAAAATAATCATAAATCTAATAAAAATATATAAACAAATATAAATAAACAAAAAGTTGAAGGATTGTGAAACTACTAAATTAATATTTGTGTTATGCTTCTATTTAGCGTCCCAAAATCTATCTTTTTTGGCCTGGAAGTTTCCTTTATCCTTTGTACTATGCTACCATTTAAAAACCAAAAAAAAATATTTCGTCTCCTTTACCCCGAACAAATCAATGCAATAAAAACTATATGTTTTCGTCTACATTTTTTGTTTTATTAAGTCTAGACAATACGTAATTTTATTTTTTTTATTACAGGTAAGTTTCGTCATTCCAACCAACCAAATTATTGACAAAAAAAATGTAAGTATTTGTTTGTAAACCTATTAGTATTATAGACTTTGCTGCCATTTGCTGCTTTCACTTCATTGTTCATTCTCCACTCCGAACCGAACTAATTCTTATCAAACCCAACCCAAGCGCGTGTTTGAAGACATAACCCCAAAAATATAATTATTGTTTACTTTTGTTTCTGTAACTTTGTGTTTATATTTTTTTAAACTTTCGACATAGAAATAAGTTTAAAATAACTGAAAAAAAAATATATATTTACAATCTTACCACCCCGCATTTTTAAAATATAGGTAACTTTTCAAATTTAAAAAAAAAGGTGCTTAAAAAAAATTTTAAACTCCATGTTTCATGACACAAAACGCCGCCTGTGATTTTACTGTCCTACTTTCCACGCCATATTTTAACTCAAACGTTTTTGATGTGTATAAGTCGTAAATTCGCGCATACTTTTCATCTTGTTTTCACTTTTCCGCGTTTTTTCCAACGCGGTTCGTTTGAGCTTACAAATTTTTTCAGAGCAGTCGTCAAAATGAGCCGAAAGCTAACTGTGATAAAATGTCTCCATTTTAGAAATAGCCTCAAAAAGAAGAGGTAACTTTTTTAAGATAAAAGTACAATTAAAAATATAAGCTACTAAATACGGGTGAATAAAATTCCAAAACAATAAAACAAATGCTGTAACATATAATAAATAAATTGATCCATAACGGATCTGATACCTTTCTAGCTAGCCTATTAATATAGTTTTTGCAAAGTCATTTGAACAAAGGTTAAAGCCGACCATCGGCATATCTTTTAAAGAAAGTGACATGGGCGGCGGTAGATATACTCATGAAAATTATTTCATTTAATTATGGCGTAAACTAAAGAAATAAAAATAGATAATAAAACTTTCTATTCCTATACCTACAGAAACGACACTGATTTATTTTCCAACTCTGCATACTGCCGACTAAAGGGGTCCCGCAAAGAACACCTGAAAGCAATTAAAAGCGCATCTCAAAAAAATCTGCCAATCAGGTGTGGTGCATCCACCTGGGCTGGGTCGGTCAGAAAACAAAGACTTTGTGCTCGGACCGCAAAGACCCGCGCCTTTTCTCTGTCGGTAGGGTTGAAATTATACCAGGAAGATTTTATATGAATTTGGATAACTTTTGAAGGGCAAAATTAAGCAAAATTTCATGAAATCGATAGAACCCCGTATTAGGAGCATTTCAGTTGACTTTGCAAAAAGTATACACTTCAACTGAAGCCATGATATTATTATATCAGCCTTCAAAACAGTTTTTTGTAAATATCTCAGATAGTAAAGCTCCTACGAAGTTTTTGGTTATAATGTAACTCAAATTATTGAGCGAAATGAGATCTACTATATTCCGAACCGAACCGAACCTCATATTAATGCGATGCTCCGTTAAAAAGCTACCATTTAAAAAAAATTTTAATCGTCAAAAAACTGTCTTTAGCATTAATCGATTTTGGCCAAAATCTAATCAGCTCATTAGAGTGTCGAACGCTATTTACAAGCTTTTATTTAGCTTCAGATGTTCTGTCTAACTATCTATCTATCTATCAAATCTTGTGAAGCGTTTTTGACACACTTCCCATTATCCGATTTGGATGAAATTTGGTACACACATAGTGGTCCCATGACAATAGAACATTAAGAAGAAAAATATCCTCCCACCCCTACCCCCACCCCTTCTATAGAAAAATGTGTTTTTGACACACTTCCCGTTATCAGATTTGGATAAAATTTGGTATACACATAGTGGTCCGATGATAATACAACAACAAGAAAAAAATATCCTCCTACCCCTACCCCCACCCCCTTCCATAGAAAAATGTGTTTTTGACACACATCCCGTTATCCGATTTGGATGAAATTTGGTACAAACATAGTGGTCCCATGACAATACAACATTAAGAAAAACATGTCCAACAAACCCCTACCCCCACCCCTTCTATAGAAAAATGTGTTTTTGACACACTTCCCGTTATCCGATTTGGATAAAATTTGGTATACACATAGTGGTCCGATGATAATACAACAAGAAAAAAATATCCTCCCACCCCTACCCCCACCCCCTTCCATAGAAAAATTTGTTTTTGACACACATCCCATTATCCGATTTGGATGAAATTTGGTACAACATTAAAAAAAAATATCCTACCACCACTACCCCCTTCCATGAAAATGCGTTTTTGACACCCTTCCCATTATCCGATTTGGATGAAATTTGGTACAACATTTAAAAAAATATATCCTACCATCGATGACAATACAATATAAAGAAAAAAATATCCTCCCACCCCTACCCCCACCCCCTTTCATAGAAAAATTAGTTTTTAACACACTTCCCATTATCCGATTTGGATGAAATTTGGTACAACATTAAAAAAAAAATATCGTACCACCACTACCCCCTTCCATAGAAAATGCGTTTTTGACACCCTTCCCATTATCCGATTTGGATGAAATTTGGTATACATATAGTGGTCAGATGACAACACAACATTGAAAAAAAAATCCTACCACTCCTACCCCCACCCCCATCTATAGAAAATGCGTTTTTGACACACTTCCCATTATCCGATTTGGATAAAATTTGGTATACATATAGTGGTCCGATGACAATACAACAATAATGAAAAAATGTCCTCCCACCCCTACCGCCCACACCCTTCCATAAAAAATGCGTTTTTGACACACTTCACTTCAAATGACTTTTATAAAATTTGGTATATGCATAAAGGTCCGATGGCAATACAGCCCAATCAAAAAATATATTTCTACCTCTACCCCCACCCTCTGCTTCCCCCAATAGAAAAATGAGTTTCCAAACAACTCACGATCAGCGATTTCATTATAATCTAGAATAAACTCTTCTGTTCTGTTATTGAACAAATATTTTCATTTAATAGAGTAACTAGCTGAGACTAAAAAGTAGAAAATAAATTGGTAAAAATTTTTTTTAAGTCACAAGCTTTTATAAAATGCACTAAAAATTAAAAAATAATTTTCTAACATTCTAATATTATCATAATAATAAAAGCGATGGCCGCAAATCAAAGCATAAGTTAATCTAAATTTGTGATCTAAACACTTAAAGAATATTCAACATAGCAGGTCATCAAAGATATGTTTGATGTACGGCAATGTTATGCCATTGCCATACCAATGTCAGAGAAATGCTGGGGTATCTTGGATCGGGTTGGGTTAGTTTGGTACCTCTGCATTTTTCTGCTAGATTGATTCTTGCAAATAGTGATATTTAATTGATACGGATATCTTATCGTGCATACATCGTCAAAATTTCCATCAGTCGGCCATCGCTTTTATTATTATGATAATGTTAGAATGTTAGAAAATTATTTTTTAATTTTTATTTATAAAAGCTTGTGACTTAAAAATTTTTTTTTACCAATTTATTATAAAAATCGGTTTAGCGGTTTAGGAGCCATCGTGTTACGGACAGACATATACACACACACAGACAGTCATCACGATGATATTGCTAAGATTTTAAGTTAATGTTAAAATACACCCAAAAAACACATTTTCGGTCGTATTTCAAAAAATTATTTTTTGTCGAAAATAATACCTTTACTAGCCATTGCTGCGCGGGCTAGGAAGGTAAAAAACTAAATACAAGCTACTGCTGATCAATGTCAAATACGGAAAGTTTCGTCTTTTGTTGCTTGTAGTTTGTAGGTAACTGACCAATAGGAGCCCACCTCTTTTTGACGTTTATAAATTAATACAAATTTTGTTTCGAATTCAGTGATAAAAATCGGTGTTTTATTTTTGTCACTGTTTTTAGATCGTTTTATATCATAAATTATAAAAATCCGGTAGTAGGCATGGTGTGTCTTAAGAATTTAATAAGTTTTAGGATTAGGAAAGAAATACGACGACGCATTTTTTGCCGGAACCCCTTGTCTAGACTCAATAATCATTAACCTAAAAACTGCAATAAATTTTACTTTTTTCCCATTTAAATTATAAATAAAACGTAGATAATAATTCACGGTATTACTAGGCAAATTGCACATAACATTTATTTAATCGCACCTTGGTCACATTGCACAATAAAACACAATTGAAGACCCAAGTGGATGAAGGTGCTATGTCGCATTTTTATTAAATTTGAGTTTTTTCCACCAAATCTACGAAAAAGCGCTATTTTTTCTTGCAAAGTTCATTTTTGAGGTATACGTATCATAACACTTAACTTAACTGTGATGAAACAATTTATTTAAACGAAAAAGTTGTAATAAAATATGCGAAAACCGTTAATACCGAAAGAATTATTTTGCGACTTGGCACCTTCATCGACTTGGATCTTCAATTTTGTTTCAAAAATGTGAATCATCAAACCAAATGCTGCAAATCAAGTAAAAGTACATTATCTAACAACAGAAGGGAGTGACAAATTCCACACCAGCGTGAATATTGAGAACGAGGCGCTAGCCGAGTAAAACAATACGCGAATGTAAAAAAGTTACTTTCTATCGAGTTGTGTACAGCGTGTCCCATTTTCGATGGGATTAAATGGGAAACTCGGTTATTATTATCTCGCTTATTTTGCCAGATATTTTTATTCTGTAAAAACCTTTCTATGGCAATTTTTCTAGAGCAAAATAATGACGTTGTCAATTTTTTAAAATATTGTTTAGTTTTTGAGATATGGTATTTATCAAAAAAAATTAAATACGGACCAGGATTTTTTTATTACTATTTTCATTGGTTCCATGCTATTATTACCTTAAAATGATAAAACTTTAATATTTTTTTGATTTAAGGTTAAAAAAACTATTTAATATTTGAAAAAAAAATTATAGTCCGAACCTGGATATTTCCAACGTAATTATAAATTAAAAATTGCAGGACACTAGTTGAACGATTTTTAGTTTATCTGTTTTGAAATTATAATTAAAAGATTTATAAATAAAGTAAAAAACGTTAAAAAGTTACAAAAATAATATCATACTAATTATTTGATGGTAGCGCAGCAGGTCGTGAAATTTACAAAACAAAAGCGTGGAATTGACATTTTACTTGTCATTTTTGTGAATGGCTTACAATTATTTTAAACTGGCTAGAAATCGACCATATCCAGATCTTGAAAAATGTGATAGGTTTGACTGCTTCATTCAAGCAACAAAATCCGAATATTTAAATGGCAGAAATATTTTTATGCAAAATGCGTTAAGAAAAATTACTCAAAAATGCCAACAATGTCTTACATATAATGGTAATCAGAAAAATCTGTAAATGAACGTAAAACCATTTTAATATGCTAAGTATCAAAACAGTTAAACTAAAAATTGTTTAAATAGCAATTTTTAATTTATATTTATATTGGAAATATCCAGGTTCGGACTAATTTTTTTTTTAATATTAAATATTTATTTTTACCTTAAAACAAATTTTTTTAAAATTTTTATTATTTTGTGACAATTCTAGCATGATACCAATCAAAATAGTAATAAAATAATCCAGGTCCGTATTTAATTTTTTTATGATAAATACCATATCTCAAAAACTAAATAATATTTTAAAAAGTTGACAACGTCATTATTTTCTTCTAAAAAAGTTGCCATGAAAAGGTTTTTACAGAATAAAAATATCTCGCAAAATAAGCGAGATACAAGGGTTTATTAAAAATACATTTTTTTTCAAAAACTCCCTGTATTAGCGAAACTACGGGGTATAGCAAAAATCTGATTACGCCATTTTTAAGGGCTCAAAAAAAGAGCACGGTAAGGTGCAATCAGAAAATCAATATCTTTAATAATAACCGAGTTTCCCATTTAATCCCATCGAAAATGGGACACGCTACGCTATTTTTCCTACGAACACTGTTGAACTTTATGTAAAAATTGGTTAGAAAAGTACTTTTCCAAAATGCGGAAAAATTTCTATACACGGGTGAAATTTAACGTTTTCTGAGGATGCAAATCTCTTTTAAAATTCATCATTTCCCTATGTTGTCGTAGGAAAAAAATTTACAGTATAGATAGAAATAGTTATTTTTCTACAAGCCTGCGAAAAACAGCTTGGTACGCGTCGTTCGGGCAAACGTCGATGCGTGTGGAAAAGTGTTGCTTTCCGCACCTGTTAGGCAAATAACTCTCTTCTTCCTTTTTATGTATTGCTACTTGCTTCGTCTCTCTTCCTCTCATAGAATGAGACCGATCATGGAAGTATGGCGGCAAATTTAAATCGGGAACAAATATTATTGTTGTTTTTGGACCCAAAAATACATGAAAAATAAAAATATCTTATTTTTTCCTTTAATTAGCTTCCCTGTCCTTCTTTTGTTCCGAACCGAACATTTTGGTTAATTAATTGCAGTGAATCCTAACTTAGGGTCCAACCCCTGATCTTTTTTAAGGATGGACCTTGCTTAATGAAAATGCCGTATGTGCTATAGCAATCCCTATGTAAATATGGCGTTTTCTTTAGGCATGGCAGTAAAGAAATTGCAGTGAAGGACGCTTCAATTGCATAGCAATATCAGAACCGCTCTTCTTTAGGTGAACGTCACAAGCTAGGCCCGACCCCTTTTTGTGAATTTGTCCTTTTTGATTTTTGATAAAAGACGTTATACAGAAGACGTTTTTGATTATGTCCGGAGATTAATAACTCCGTTTTTAACATAGGACTGTTATGTCATTTTCCTTTATGATCTTAGACGATTTTTTATTTGTCCTTTATGATATAATATGGGGGGGTCCTTTCAACACAATATTTATTTATTTTTATTTATTTAAATTGTTGAATTTCCTCTTTATTTTTATTACCGAAAACCACATGTTAGTTTAAGAAAAAATAAAATTTAACTCTTTGCAGGCCCTTTTTATAGTTTTATATTTTTAAATGCCTAGAGCGAGAGTGGAGACCAGACTGCGGCTAAAATTTAATGTGAAAAATGTAAAAGGATATCCCCAAATAAACTAAATTTTTACGGTGGCAATATATTTTATCTGTCTGAAGCGTGTATAGCGTGTAACTTGACACACTTTTGTCTTTTTCACCCGTTGCGTCGGCTTAGAGTGCCAACTTTCTATCATATTTGACAGATTCACCATAAATTTCGAACAAGTTTAATTAAGAGTTATAAGGTCACATTCTTAAATTACGTAATGCAAAAGTTCGGAATTTTTTATCCCCCCTCCATCTGTCGTAAGTTTATTTATGTCAAGTTGTTAATTGTTATTGTTAATTTTTCTTTTATTTCGAAATTGCTATTATTGCAGATTTTTATTCTGACCATCCTCTGATCACTGCCTGTTGTAAAACTATTTAAGACTGTTACATCCCTAAATCAATTAAATCAATTATTGATTATACTATAGGTGGACAACACTCGCAATTAAAGTGGTATGATGTGCGAGCACTTCGTGGTGTTACCTGTGGATCTGACCACCATCTGGTAAAAGCAAAAATATTATTCCCTGTAAGAAAAACAAATAAGGATGAAAGTATTAGAGAAAATGAAAACCTAGAATGCATCGAACACAATCAAAAATACAACTTTGGAAGTCTAGAAATCGAAAGTACTCAAAGATTGTATCAGAACCGATTAGATGAAAAATTAATAAACACAAATCACTCATTTGAAGAGATATATACAAACATAATAAAAAGCTTGAAGGAAGCAAGCAACGAAGCTGTTGGGTACAAAGATAATAGAAATAACAGGAAAATGTGGTGGACGGACAAAATACAGGAAATGGTCAAAGAGAAAAAACGCACATACTTGAAATGGCTCAGTACTAAGGAGCAAAGAGACCTAGAAATCTACAGGGAAACCAGAAGACAGCTAAGAAATTTGATACGCACAGAAAAAAATGAAATGTTCGAGCGCAAGTGCCACGACATAAACACACACGTAGGAGGTAGGCAGAGTTCTGAAGTATGGAAATTCATTTCTACATTAAAAAACCCAACAAAAGAAAAAGTAAACATCCAGATAATCAAACCAGAACAATGGACAGAACACTACAAGGGACTGCTGCAAGAGACGAGACCAAAATATCTGGCAGCCTCTCCGAGAAGAGACATAGAAGTACATGGAGAGGAAGTAATAATCGAAAAAGAAATGATAAAGAATAATATTAACTTGACATTAAAAAGCTAGCGGACCTGGGGGAATATATGCTGAAATGCTCAAATATGGATCAGAGAAACTACTCGAAAATCTCACATATATTATTAATCAATGCATAAACGGACATCCAGTACCTAATGATTGGAAAATTGCATTCATATCCTCAATACATAAAAAAGAAAACAAGCTGGATTGCAACAATTACAGAGGAATTTCAGTAACCAGTACTCTAAGTACATTGTACGGTAGGATTCTTAGAGATCTAATAGAGAATGATTTTCATGAACAAGAAGAAGAAGAGCAAAGTGGGTTTCGCGCAGGCAGATCTTGTAGTGATAATGTTTTTTGTCTTAAACAAGTAATTGAGAAAAGGAGCGCCAGAAATATAGAGACTCATGTTACCTTTGTAGACCCACAAAAAGCATATGATACCGTTCCAGTAGAAAAATTATGGACAGTTTTAGAGCAGACTAATATCAATCATACATACATAAAAGCGATAAAAGAATTATACAAAGGGTCAAAGTCTAAAATTAAAATTGAAAAGCGTCTTTCCTGTTAACGAAAGGCTTAAGACATGTATCTCTCCAACTCTTTTTAAAATATATATCGCAGTAGCTCTAAAAAACTAGAAACGTAAAGTGCACGGCATGGGAATACAACTTAACGACCGATTTACCATATACACACTACAGTTTGCTGACGACCAAGTAATTGTGGCTAATACAGGTATCTTTCCTCTAGATAGTTCATTATGGTTGTGCCCATGACATTCCTTTCGCCATATCCAAAATCCCCTTCTTCTATGTTCATTTTCTTACCTAATATGGAACCCGTCGCCGGACCACAGTTTAGGGTTGAACCCGACTGGGAACTGGCAGATAAAGTCGTTACGGACGCCACCATAACCTGGGCGATCAACGAGTTCAGCCCATACAAGTCACCAGGGCCGGACGGGCTGTTTCCGGCGCTATTGCAGAAAGGGCTCGAGGTTCTCCTTCCGTACATGAGAGGAATCTTTAGAGCGAGCATAGCGTTGGGCTATGCACCTCCAACATGGAGAAAGGCAACCGTAGTCTTTATCCCGAAGGCGGGGAGAAGAGACTACACAGCAGCCAAATCCTACCGGCCCATAAGTCTGACATCTTTTATGATGAAGGCAATGGAGAAGATGGTTGACCGACACCTCCTAGGAGGAGTCTTGGCAAACAAGCCATTCCACAGAAATCAGCATGCCTACATGGAGGGCAAGTCAACTGACTCGGCCATACATGCAGTAGTGCATAAGGCAGAGAAGGCTCTTCAATTCAAGCAATACGCACTTGCGGTGTTCTTTGACATAGAAGGGGCTTTCGACAAGGCCAAAGTGCAGATGATAACATCCGCCCTTCAAGAGAGGGGGGCAGAAACCCCCATTATTGAATGGGTAAGATCTGCACTAAATCAACGAGCAATACAAGCTACATTGGGGGAGTCAACGGTCAGGATTAGGGTCACGGGAGGGTGCCCACAAGGCAGTTGCCTGTCGCCCCACCTGTGGTGCCTGATTATGGACACCCTACTGAAACGCTTGTCAGAGAACGGATTCGACGCCTATGCCTATGCAGATGATGGCGTGGTGGAAGTGGTTGGTCGCTTCCTTAACGTTGTCTGCAGTAGAATGCAAATGGCTGTTCGCATCATAGAAGACTGGTGCCAAGAAAATGGACTCTCTGTTAACCCAGGTAAAACAGAGATGATACTGTTCACCAGAAAGAGAAAAATCGAAGGTTTTAGAGCACCCGTGATGTACGGAAGACCCCTAGCTTTAGTACCAAAGCTGGAGTACCTGGGTGTCATTCTTGATAGCGGACTCACCTGGACGCCACATGTTACCAATATGATCCTAAAGGTCCAGGCAACAATGTGGCAGCTACGACGGGTAGTCGGCAGGACCTGGGGACTATCCCCCAGGACCCTCCACTGGATGTACACGGCAATACTGAGACCGCGGATCCAATACGGATCCATAGTCTGGTGGCCGGCAGTGGAGAAAACGACCACATCCCTAAAACTCAGAAGCCTACAGGGGCTAATGTGTAGAGGGATAACCGGAGCTATGAGAACTACCCCGATCCTGGCCCTAGAGACAATTCTGGGACTACCATCGCTACCAACTTGGATCAAGAGGGAGGCGATGGGGACCTACCTACGTCTAAGGGACACGGGTCAGTGGAGAGGAAGAGGGGAAACAGCTGGTCATCTAGCTATAGAAGAGCTGACAATTAGAGAAATCCCCCTCACGTCAATGACGGTCAGCAGAGCACACGCACCTTGGAGGCTCGAGAAGAGGTACAAAATCCACATCCCAGACAGGGAAGCGTGGCAGAGAGACGAAATGATGTTTGAGGAGAGCGCTTTAGTTTGCTACACTGATGGATCCAAACTATCAGAGAGGCAAACCACAGGAGCGGGAGTATACGTGGAAAAACTAGAAGTTCAGAAGAGCTACTCGCTCGGTGAGCAGGCTACTGTTTTTCAAGCAGAAGTCTACGCCATAATAATGGCGGCAACCCTAGAAGAGGTTCGGAACAGCGAAGAGGAGCTTATATATATATGCTCTGACAGTCAAGCCACCCTGAAGGCGCTAAACGCACCCAAGATTGCTGACGGCTTGGTGGAAGAATGCGCAGAGGCGCTGGAGACCCTAAGCGATGGCAAACGGGTGACGCTGGTTTGGGTTCCGGGACATACGGGGGTACCAGGCAACGAGAAGGCGGACGAACTCGCACGACTCGGGGCAGGAACCGCCTATGTAGGACCGGAGCCACTTTTGGGCGTGACAAAAAGACAAGTGCAAAGCGGACTCAACAAATGGGCCCAGGACGCGCTATTAAACTCCTGGGAAACAGGAACGGGTTGCAGACAGACCAGAGAATTCGTAGACCGTCCAAAAGCGACCAGAATTAGATGGATGCTGGGACGGACACGAAAAGACCTCGGACTGCTGATAGGTACTCTAACCGGACATAACCGGTTGAGGAAGCACATGACACGTATAGGAGTCGAGAATGACCCTACCTGCCCAGCCTGTGGACAGGAAGAAGAGACATTAAGACACCTCGTGGCAGAATGCGAGGCCTACGCAAGGATGAGACAACAGGCACTCGGAGCGCCAACTCTGAGCGAGGAAGAACTGCACATGCTCAAATGGGCAGACTTACTGGACTTTGTAAAGAGAACAGGAAGGCCCAATGAGTTACCCGACCATCAAAGGGAAGTGCAGAGAGTGGGTTAAGGGACAGACTTGGGGCATGGCAAAAAGGGCCTACTCTGGCCTACTTGTCAGACCTGCGGGTCAACCCCCCCCACTGCTACTACTACTACCTAATATGGCATTGAAATCTCTCATTTCTATTGTAAGAAGGGTTTTATGTTCTTTCAAAGATTTGGAGATATCTTCATAGAATGCATCGATATGCTCGTCATCATAGGTAGAAGTATACTTGGATAACTTTAAGCGATG
Source organism: Aspidapion aeneum (assembly GCA_963576565.1). NCBI lineage: Eukaryota > Metazoa > Arthropoda > Insecta > Coleoptera > Brentidae > Aspidapion > Aspidapion aeneum. The sequence continues at coordinate 18,918,157 of OY755045.1, read as the reverse complement.
TTCTTTTAATTTTTAGTATAAGATAGGCAACGCGATCTGAGATTCCTTTAATAGTTTGGACGTGTTTACTTATGGCTTAATTTATGATGAATCCAACTCCGAAATTGCTGTTATCTTCATTACCTTTATAGTATAGTAGATTGCCGGAGTTCAGTTTAATCCGGTTTTCTGATTTTCGTCGGGTTTCTGACAAGCCTACAATGTGTTCATAGATCTAATATGATAGGTTGCTTTTTAGTTTCACTTTTTTTGTCTTGTTTTTGAATGTTTCATAAGCGATTTATTGCCTCCCCCAGATTCCGTGAGGCAGACCATAGAGGTGTGGGATTCGGAGTGTTTCCTTCCCACCTGAGGACCATTTCCTTTCGTTTTCAAATTCGCCATGATTTCTCCATTGGGGGGTAGTGGCATTAAAACACCACGCTTGCCAAGCGTGTTGGTGAGTTTTTATTCAGCCGCCTATTCTGGGACAGATGCATTTTGCAGCCGCTCATTGAGTCAGACGCTGCAGTGTTTAATCTTTTATATTATCCCTAAAAGAAGAATTGCCACCTACGCTATGTTTGCCGCACCGAGGTCCTTCCTCGCCGCCTTTGATACCGGTGTGGTCTTCTCCCGTATCCCTGGGAAAGGGACCTAGACAAGTTATAACCCTCCGGGTCAGAGAGTACCTGGAATCTACGGAAGGCAGAAGCCGATTCATTTCCCCTGATAGACCTCTTATGAGGTCTACCCGTACCTTGCCACTGAGTATTGACCCGTAAAGATAAAATTTTCCCTAAAAGCAAGTATAAAATATATCGCGCTCAAGCCCCCCCCAGGAAGATTAAAATGTGCTCAAGCCCCTCAAGGATCAATTTCTACGTACGTCACATTATCCTTTTACTAAGGGGTCGAGGCCCTTTTAGTCGCCTCTTACGACAGGCCTAGGGGTTACCATGGTGCTATTCTTATCTCCAGACACCATACGGACGGAAAATTATTTCCAAAAAACCACCATTCTTCAAAATCCCGCTCTGTCAGAGCTCTTGCCTTGCCCGAATTAGGATGATGTTAAAAATGGGTTTATGGCGGTATGTTTAAAAATAACTTTCTTTCAAGAAAAATAATGTTTTTTACTTCCAAAATCAGCTGATCTTAGGCACTCTAATTTAACCTGAACGAAGTCAAGACTATTATTACATAATCTTCAATCTGTAGCTGCAGCAATTCTTGGAGATGTCATCCGTTTTCACTTGTTTTCTTGCCATTGAACTAAATGAAATTAAACGTAAAAAAGTATTGTAGGTGCTTCAAATTCAACACTCTTTGACAAATCATGTATCTCAAGCAATAGGGTTGAACGCCTTCCCATGAAAAAGAAATGGGAAGAGCTACTAACGTCTGTTAAGGGTGCTGAAAATTCAACACTCTCCGACCAATCATGTCTCAAGGCAGATCGTCCACTCTTGGTGGTCAGGCTAAACAGTTAATTTAGATGTCGCTCTATTAACACTCTTGATTTTGGAAAAAAAAATCTCATAAAAGAATTGGTTAAATCAGGCGCCGGTTGGTTGGTGCGCCGTGTAGCCGCTCACTATGGATGAAACAAGTCGACGACAACAAGGCACTGACAACAAGGCACTGACTGGACCAAAATCAATGCGCTCCGGTCATATTATTAGCAAAAAAATTATATTATATTATTAAATAAGGTGTCATTGCACCATCGCATCGGCCTGGATAATACTTAGTCTTCTAGGCATTGAATTTGCTAAATTTTGAAACAAATTTGGGTTTGCCTGAATAAAGTCTTCATATGTTTGTAAAATAAATTCCATAAGGTGGTTCGAGTTTCTAGAAGTACAATTCATTTTTGTTAATAAACCCACACGTTTTTGATTGGATTGGCATTAGGCGTTGTCACTGGCCATAGTTATAACCCTCCGGGTCAGAGAGTACCTGGAATCTACGGAAGGCAGAAGCCGATTTATTTCCCCTGATAGACCTCTTACGAGGTCTACCCGTACCTTGCCACTGAGTATTGACCCGGAAAGATACAATTTTCCCTAAAAGCAAGTATAAAATATATCGCGCTCAAGCCCCCCCCCCCCAGGAAGATTAAAATGTGTCAATCCGTGCTCAAGCCCCTCCAGGATCAATTTCTACGTACGTCACATTATCCTTTTACTAAGGGGTCGAGGCCCTTTTAGTCGCCTCTTACGACAGGCCTAGGGGTTACCTTGGTGCTATTCTTATCTCCAGAGACCATACGGACGGAAAATTATTTCCAAATTTCAAAAAAATATGGAAAATCTTATGAATGGTCAAAACCACCATTCTTCAAAATCCCGTTCTGTCAGAGCTCTTGCCTTGCCCTAATTAGGATGATGTTAAAAATGGGTTTGTGGCGGTATGTTTAAAAATAACTTTCTTTCAAGAAAAATAATGTTTTTTACTTCCAAAATCAGCTGATCTTAGGCACTCTAATTTAACCTGAACGAAGTCAAGACTATTATTACATAATCTTCAATCTGTAGCTGCAGCAATTCTTGGAGATGTCATCCGTTTTCACTTGGTTTCTTGCCATTGAACTAAATGAAATTAAACGTAAAAAAGTATTGTAGGTGCTTCAAATTCAACACTCTTTGACAAATCATGTATCTCAAGCAATAGGGTTGAACGCCTTCCCATGAAAGAGAAATGGGGAGAGCTACTAACGTCTGTTAAGGGTGCTGAAAATTCAACACTCTCCGACCAATCATGTCTCAAGGCAGATCGTCCACTCTTGGTGGTCAGGCTAAACAGTTAATTTAGATGTCGCTCTATTAAGACTCTTGATTTTGGAAAAAAAAATCTCATAAAAGAATTGGTCAAATCAGGCGCCGGTTGGTTGGTGCGCCGTGTAGCCGCTCACTATGGATGAAACAAGTCGACGAAAACAAGGCACTGACTGGACCAAAATCAATGCGCTCCGGTCATATTATTAGCAAAAAAAATATATTATATTATTTAATAAGGTGTCATTGCACCATCGCATCGGCCTGGATAATACTTAGTCTTCTAGGCATTGAATTTGCTAAATTTTGAAACAAATTTGGGTTTGCCTGAATGAAGTCTTCATATGTTTGTAAAATAAATTCCATAAGGTGGTTCGAGTTTCTAGAAGTACAATTCATTTTTGTTAATAAACTAATAAACTCACACGTTTTTGATTGGATTGGCATCAGGCGTTGTCACTGGCCACAGCAAAAACCTCGATGTTGTTCCCTTGAAACCACCATCGTGATATTTGGATGTATGTACAGGGCACTTGTCTTGCTGGTATACAAAATTATCTGGGTAAAGAATCCTGACTTAATTAATCAAGTCTCTCATGATGGTAACATAAGCCTGAGCAGTAAACCTACCAAGGATTCTAAAAAGAGCCTCATTTCCTCTTGCCGAAATCCACCCCCAAACATTCAAAGAAAATCTTCCGGCTAAGTCTTCATGTCCCGACATTTTTCTTGGCAGCGCGTTCTTGGTGGCCTATAAAATAAAATTTCTCTTCGGTCCGTGTGTGGTTGAAATATATTTTCATCTGTGAACACCATACGTTGCCAAGAACCTTCATTTTCCAGATAATAAGTTGAAGCAAAAATTAGGCGGCCTTGTTTTTTGTCTGCGTTTAAATGATTGATAAGTGATCAGTTTGTAATGGTTGCAAAACAACTGAGAAGAAATACTGAATCTTATAAATTTTTAACATAAAAAAGTAAAAAGATAAAGTCTTGACCTTAAGACATAAGATAAGGAGTCCCTCAGGAGTCTAACCCATGAGCACAAGTGTACCATTTTCTGCTCTAAGCTATGTGAATTTAAAAACATTGCTTTCGTTTAACTAGAGACATAACATGAATAAAAGATAAAACCACTCGTCTCTAACTGACCTCACGCCGACCTTGCTGACCACACGCTTGCAGCAACAGCCGGCTGGTCCAGTCGAATCGGTGGGCTGCTGGCTCGAAAAATAAAACCAAAATTTTATTTTGTCTGCGTCCTGCAAAAGTGCCTTGTTTTTTTTTCTGCTTTTAAATGATTTTTTTTTGCTGCCACACGACATCTGAATCTGGAACGCTTTATTTGCCTTCGACTCGTTAGTGAACAAGGAAAGTTAAATACAATTCTTGCTTCACAGGCGTTGGAAAGGGGATGTTCTTCTAAAAATTGTATTAGTTGCTCTTCTTGGAGCCTATTGATTTTGGTCAAACCAGTACCTTGCTTTCGCGAACATTTCCCTCTTCTTCATATTTTCTTTTGATTCGCACAATCGTCGACGTGTTTCATCCATAGTGAGCAGCTACTCGACGCACCGAACAACCGGCATCTAATTTGGCCAAAATTTGAGCTTTATCAAATCGGAAATTTGTGAAGGCATTCTTGAAAACTTGGAAAATGTCATGTTTTTGGCAAATACTATAATCTTTGATTAATAGTAATAATTATACACAGGTTGATGTAATTTAGTTTGATTTTAAGAGGGCGTTTGACAAGGTTGACCATGATATCTTATTACATAAACTAAAATCGTATGGTGTTGGGGATCCCTTATATACCTGGTGTTCTAGTTATTTAAAAAACCGTAAACAGAGAGTGAAAATGAATAAACTCATATCATACGAAATAGAAGCAACATCAGGAGTACCACAGGGATCGCATTTAGCTCCTTTCTTTTTCTCATTATTTGCAAATGACATTCCCAAACTATTTAGATTTTCTTCTTCCTTACAATTGGCTGATGATTTAAAATATTTAAAAGAATTTACAGCGAAGGCGACTGTAAATAACTACAAAAGGATATTTACATTTTATATACCTGGTGTCAAAAAAATAAAATGGAAATAAATTTTGGCAAATGCAAGCTTATAACGTTTTCTAGAAAAATAAACAAAATTAAATTCTCATAACATTAACAATATTGAAATATCCAGAGTTAACCTTATAAATGATCTTGGGGTGCTTTTTGAGTTTCGTTTCGTGGATCATATAAATAATATTATAACAAAAGCGTTTAAAATGTCAGGGTTTGTTATTCGGTCAAGTAGTGAATTTAAGAATATTGAGGTTTTAAAAATATTATATTTCTCAGTAATTAGAAGCCAGCATGAATATTGCTGCATGATCCGGTCACCTTATTATGACATTCACAGTAATAGGTTAGAAAGAGTACAACGTAAGTTTGTCAACTTTTTGCTGTTTAAATTAGGCATAGACAAAAAACTGTACAATTATGAAGAACGCTTAAAAATCATTGGAATAGATAGTCTTAGCAATCGAAGAGATAAGCTTTAAATAAATTTTAGCTAACGAAATTAACTGTCCCGAAATACTATCGCGTCTAAACTTGTTTGCACCCTTACGCAAAAACAGAGGTAACAGATTATTTTACTTGAACTCTTATAAAACAGATATAGGGAAAAATAGTATCGATAATAAAATAATGTCACTTTTTAATAAATACATACGTCATTTGTCGATATTGATATATTTACCTGCAGCAATTCATCCCTTAAGCGTAAGATTGATAAAATTATGTAATAAATGCGACTAACCGATATTGATATGTTATTTTGATATAGTGAATGTGTTATTTTTATGTAACGTCTTGTGACAAATTATTTTTTTGTTATTTTTAGTTTAGATCTTAGCTTTTTAGAGTAATTAGGGAACGTCCTTAAATTACGTAACGCAAAAATTCAGGATTTTTACCCCCCCTCCCCCGCTCGTATCGCATTTTCAAGAAAAGACACATTCAAATAACATTGAGTGTAACGCAAGGCCAAACCCCCCCTCCCCCCTAGAGCGTTACGTAATTTAAGGACAGGCCCTTAAGGAATGTATTACTTGGGGGCAACCCTGTTATTGTACCTAAATAAATAAAAATAAATAAATAAATAAGGGTACTGAAATGTAAAGTCTAAATTTTACCACGTAAAATCGGCGTAAGCATTTTATGTGGCGCCTTGTGTACACCATCAAAAGCGTACGTAGTGTAGGATATTATGCATAAATAAAAAGATGCAACCATAAAAGTGCAACCACAACAGACATTTTTTTCCAATCAGAATTAAGCTCAGTGCCCCGATCCCTAGAATCCGAACCCACAAAAAAGCCAGTCACTCAGTCTGTCTAGACAAGAATACCCCCTTCTTTTACATTTTTTTAGAACACGCCGAAGACTTACGACGGACGGGACGGACAGACGGCTAACAAAAACAACACCACTGATGAATGCACTTTCTCTATTATTTGATGGATCCGATGTTCCCGCTGCTTTCTCATTAAAGTTACCTCGTCGATGACAGCGAGCTGGTATATTATTAGAAACTACACAGATCTTACACGTTTTACAATGTAAAAAAAAACTTTTATCCACTACAAATCATCGCAAATATCTTTAAATATAGGTTGTTTTACATCAGAGCTAGAGCTGATCCACTTTGTTTGCAAGTGCCGATCTAGGTCAAAGTCTAGGGGGGGGGGGGGGTAATAGTCGACGATTTTTTTTTAAATATATTTTTTTTTTCTAGGGGGGGGGTAATTCTACTTTTTTTTAGGGGGGGTACGTACTTAGTTACCCCTCCCTCAAGTCCGCGCTTGTTTGTTTGACAGTTTTCAGGAAATTTTGTTTTAAATAAACAATAACATTACCTATCAATAATTTATTGTCACTTCAAGTATTGCTTTGCCGCAACTTTCATAGTGAATTAATAAGGGTAAGGACAACTTGTATTCTAAAAACAGATCATCTATATTAAAATAAATAAATAATAAGTGTACTGATTGACCTATCAATTCAAAACTCAAAAACAAACTATAATAGAATATAAGAATATACAACGTGCAGAGCGCCAAAGAGCCAAAGCGGATCAACTGGCGAGCTATAGTCTAAATTATACGCATTTGTAATGACGTCACCAGGTGAGAAAAAAACGTATGGCGTAGATATTTTTGCCAATCAATGTTTTTTGATTGACAGTGACGGATAGTTCACATAACCAATTACCTACCTATTTAAATCATAGACACAACTTTTTAAAAAAAATTTATGGTCACCGTTGTTTATAATATACTAAACAAAGATAAACAAAAACGACATCATTACAAATGGGTATAATTTGAACTATAGGTAGGTTTTTTTGCCAAAATTTGAAGTATTTCCTAAACCTCGAATATTAAAAACGTTAAGAAAAGGTTCGGGGATATAAACATAAACAAAGAAATATTTCCCAAAATTGGTTTTACATGTAAAACTGGATTTTACCAGAAAGAGAGGGCAATATGACCTGTCTCCCTTTGGCGTAACACTTCCGTCAAATATCTCTGGACCTAGCTAAGAGTTGAGATGGAGCATTGCCTTAAAAATGGTGTAAAAGAATTTAAATTCTAACATGGATAATGACGAAATTTGGAAACAAATTGTATCCAGACTAGACCTGAAAGAAATTTTATTAAAATCGGTCAATGAGAAGGTAACTTTTTTAAACAATGTCTTTTAGAAAGAAATTATATCCGCTAGGTTGAGTTTATTAAAACTTTTAAAATTTGGCCCGTGATCAGTTTAAAATCGTTACATAACAACTAAGAGGAATGCAAAGTATAAGAGGCAACTTCAAAGGGGTAAAGTCAACCACGAACACCAGTGTTTCAAAAAAAGGCATTTGCAAGACACCGGTGTCTGTGGTTAACTTTACCTCCATGAAGTTGCCTTTTATACTTTGTTAAATCATTGTTTTCGGTTACGAACTGACGCCGCCGTGGAGAACGTGTGACATCTTTCTTCTTTATAGACCGTTGGACGTTTTTGTTCCGCCATGGACTTACTTTCCTTGGTTAGCTGTCGTTTCACTCGTTGAATGAATAAAAAGATTTCACCTATTTTTTCAATGTTTTTTCATTTACTAAGAGGAAGTGCTAACTCTTATAAATCCATTAACACGAAAAAGTATAAATATAATTCCTTGAATTTAAGACATAAGATAAGAAGTCCCTTAGGAGTCTAAGCTATGAGCACAAAAAATATTATATCCGCCAGGCTGCGTTTGAAATTTGGCCCGTGATCAGTATAAAATCGTTACATAACAACTAAGAGGAAGTGCTGAATCTTATAAATTCTTAACATGAGAAAGTAAAAAGATAAATCCTTGAATTAAGACATAAGATAAGAGAGTCTCTCAGGGGTCTAACCTATGAGCACAAGTGTACCAGTTTCAGCTCTAAACCCTCAGCTATGTAAAGTTAAAAACATTGCTTTCGTTTAGCTTAAGGCATTACATAAAAGCAATCGGGAAACTAACTTTTTTAAACAATACCATTTAGTTTAGAAAGTATTATATCTGCTAGGCAGCGTTTATTAAAACCTTTGAAAATTGATACGTGATCAGTTTATTATCGTTGCAAAACAACTCGTAGAGATACTGAATCTTATAAATTCTAAGTATAAATTGAATTTAAGACATAAGATTAGGAGTCCCTCAGGGGTTTAACCTATGAGCACAAGTGTACCTACGAGTTTCAGCTTTAAGACTCTAAGCTATTTGAAATTTAAAACATTGCTTTCGTTTACCTAGAAATCGTTACATAAAAAAATTGAGAAAATAAATTTTTTAGAAGATATTATGTCCGCTCTGAAGCGTTTATTAAAACCTTTGAAATTTGATACGTAATCAGCTTATAATCGTTGCAAAACAACTAAGAAGAAATACTGAATCTTATAAATTCCTAACATGAAAAAATATAAATATAATTCCTTGAATTTAAGATATAAGATAAGGAGTCCCTTGGGGCTCTAACCTATGAGCACAAGTGTACCACTTTCTGCTCTAAGCTATGTGAATTTAAAAGCATTGCTTTTGTTAAAGTAGAGACATTACTAAAAAAAATCGAGAAAGTAACTTTTGTAAACAATGCCATTTAGTTTGGAAGATATTATATCTGCTAGGCAACGTTTATTAATACCTTTGAAATTTGATATGTGAAGAAGAAATACTGAATCTTATACATAAATTCTTAACATGAAAAAGTATAAATAGAATTCCTTGAATTTAAGACATAAGATAAGAAGTCCCTCAGAGGTCTAGACTATGAGCATAAGTGTACCAGTTTCACCTCTAAGACTCTAAGCTATGTGAATTTAAAAACATTGCTTTCGTTTAAAGAGACATTACATAAACAAAATTGTGAAACTTACTTGCCATTTAGTGTGGAAGATATTATATCCGCTAGGCAGTGTTCATTAAAACCTTTAAAATTTATTACGTGATCAGTTTATAATCATTGCAAAACAACTAAGTAGAAATTCTGAATCTTATAAATTCTTAACATGAAAAAGCATAAATATAATTCCTTGAATTTAGGACATAAGATAAGGAGTACCTCATACCATTTTCTGCTCTAAGCTATGTGAATTTAAAAACATTGCTTTCGTTAAAGTAATCGCGTAACGAACTTTGTTAAACAATGCCATTTAGTTTGGAAGATATTTATCTGTTAGGCAGCGATTATTAAATCCTTTGAAATTTGATAAGTGATCAGTTTATAATGGTTGCAAAACAACTGAGAAGAAATACTGAATCTTATAAATTCTTAACATAAAAAAGTAAAAAGATAAAGTCTTGACCTTAAGACATAAGATAAGGAGTCCCTCAGGGGTCTAACCCATGAGCACAAGTGTACCATTTTCTGCTCTAAGCTATGTGAATTTAAAAACATTGCTTTCGTTTAACTAGAGACATAACATGAATAAAAGATAAAACCACTCGTCTCTAACTGACCTCATGCCGACCTTGCTGACCACACGCTTGCAGCAACAGCCGGCTGGTCCGGTCGAATCGGTGGGCTGCTGGCTCGGAAAATAAAACCAAAATTTTATTTTGTCTGCGTCCTGCAAAAGTGAACTGCAATATGCAAAAATGTTTACACTTAGCGTCTACTTTTTTCTGTTTTTAAGGTTAAAATTAAATAAATGTGGGTAATTTTTAGGTTGCATACTTTTTTGGAATAAAGTTTTCTGTAAACCAGTGAACAGTATTCAGGGTGTCCCAAATAAAAGCAACTACCTGGGGATTTCGGAAACGGTAAGAGATTCGAGTTTGCTTAAATGAGAAAAAAGTTGCGTTATTCTAAGCCCAATCAGATGCCGTATCAAAATTAAAAATATCTTGTGTTTTTTGAAAAATTTTAATATCGCCGCCATATTGCAAACAAATTTAATGCAATTTGGTAGTTTTGTATAAGCGACTAAGGCCAATTGAATAACGTTAACAATTTTTTTCTACGCCTTCTTGTTTTTTTTAAACCATAGCCAACTTTGTTATTTCTTATGACCGCCATATTAGATTTATACTTCAGTAAATGGATTTCAACCGTGTATAATAAGCCTGTCTTTGGATGACGGAAAATATGAATTTATTTAAAAAAACACTTTTTGACTTAGTTGGCTATGAAACAAATGCCGTAGTTGTGTTTATTGTCATATATACGTAACTACCTTTCAAAGCATTTCCATTTATTTGATTTATATGCAAATCTTTAAGGCCCTTATTTTTTAATTTAAAATAAAACTAAACACCGATAACAAAGCATTGAATTATTCATGCAAATCCTGCATTGATGAATTAGAGACATGCATGGATCTTTAACCATTTGTTAAGGAATTTCTTCTATGGCTTGAACACCGGCTGCCTCAAGTTCTTCTATCGTATTATGAGTAGTAGAATAAACTTTATCCTTTAAATATCCCCAAATACAAAAATCAAGAGGCGTAAGGTCCGGGGAACGTGGAGGTCAGGCAACTGGTCCTCGATTTCCGATCCAGTTATTTCCATACTTCTGATTCAAATAGTCGGTTGTGATTCTTGCATTATATGGAGGTGCTCCATCTTGCTGGAACCACATGTTTGCTACATCTTGAAGAGGCAAATTTTCTAAAATTTGGTCAACGTAATTTTGTAGAATTTCTAGATATCGAGGTGCCGTCAAATTATTATGAAAAATGTTAAATAGTATGTGCCCGTTTACGACTCCTACTCATACATTCAAACCCCACCTAACTTGATGATGCACCTCACGATTTAAGAACATGTAATTATGTCTGTTAAACACCCCGCAGTTTGTAAACCTGCTTTCATCGGACCACAGAACCTTAAGCGAAAATTGAGGGTTTTCTTGCGATTTTTGTATGAATCAATTGCAAAACAAGGTTCTTCTTTCTAAGTCACCTTCTCGGAGTGCTTGACTAATATGTGTTGCATATTGATGATAGTTAAATTTTTTAAGAATTCTTTGTGCAGTTGATTTGGGTACTTCAACATTATTTTCCAGTTCAATTGTCAACGACATTTTGTAAAACCAGAGCTTTAATATTTTCATCAGGTTGTCGATTACGATTTTGTTTTTTAAAGGAACCATATTCAATTAAATTATTTCTAAGTATTCTGAAGATTGACAAACCTAGTTGTCGTCTTTCTGGCTATCTCTGAAAGTACATATCAAGCTCTTCCAGCATTCTTATTACACAAAATATAACATTCATACATATCTAGTTTCTCCCAATTTGAAAACCTTTCCATGTTAAATTTGATTGATAATGTGACTCAAAAAAATAAATTTAGAAAGTAATTTAGAAACTTTAAAACTCCAAGATAAATCAAATAAATGACAAAGTTTTGATAAATAGTTACGTAGGTATGACAACAAACGCAAGTACGGCCTTTGTTTCACAGCCAACCAAGTGAAAAACAGTTTTTTTAATAAATTCACATTTTCCGTCATTCAAAGATATGCTTATTATACATGGTTGAAGAGCTCTTAGTGCTCTATTTATTGACGTATAAGTTGGTTTTGGTTTCAAAAAAATTAGAAGGCCTAGAAAAAATTTGTTAACGTCATTCGATTGGCCGTAGTTGCTAATACAAAACCACCAAATTTCATTAAATTTGTTTGCAAGATGGCGGCAATATTTCAATTTTTCAAAAAACACAATTTTTAGTTTTTGCTCGATATTTTAGTAGCCCCCGTAGATATTTCTTTGATATAGCGGATTGGGCTTAGAATAGCGCAACTTTGCTCTCATTTAAACAAACTCGTATTTTTTACCGTTTCCGAAATCCTTATGTAGTTGATCCTATAATACATTTTCACGAACGGTGCTAGTAGTACTAGTGGTAGTGGCAGTACAACCAAAGCGAACCCGTGGCGCTTTTGATAACTGGAGAAATATAATATATATATTTATTTATTAAACTGTGGAGTTAGAACTCTCTTTTTACTCTGTAAGACTGGATGTGCGTCATATCTGTTTTTTCCCTAAAATCACAGGTAACATGAATTTTTCAGGACATAACAATCCGCCAACTCTCTTTGCTAAATACGTCTCTTGCATTCGTATGGTCTCATTTGCCAACTGTTATTGTCTTTTGTTTTTTTTTTCCTTTTTCTTTCATTTTGCATTCGTTTATTTTTTAAAGTTTTTCGTCTGCGTCGCGTATACGGAAGGTTACTTGTTTCTCATTGCTCCGATAAGGACACTCATAAACACAAGTATGACTGAGTGGGCAGATAAACTTCTTCACCAGTATTTACTAAGGCGTAAGTTTTAGTCTAGGTTTTGGTTTAAGTTTAAGGTTTAGGTTTAAAATTTAAATGTGCATTGGTTTGGAAAAATTGATTTTTTGCCGAAACAGGCCGCAATTGATTTGGTATTTTTAGCTGTACGGACGATAAAATTTCCTAAAAATTGAAATTTAAGACGATTTGAAAGAAGAAAACATGGAAAACTGATTTTTCTACAACTGTCTAATTTAGAATTCTACGTCATTTTAAACCTCTAGGTCATGGGATTCCGACTAAAAATCGTCCTAAATTTTAAACTACCTACGGGGGGTGGTTTATCTCATTGTAACTTGAAAACAATCACGTTTTTGTTAATTTATTTGTTAAAAATGTAAAATCTGATCATATTTAGGAACGATATGACAAAATTTTATACGATTTTTAGCTTCAATTAACTATTAGAGCGAGTTTTTTAGGGCAATGTACACAAGGCTGGATATTTACCATTTAGTACTAAATTCTCATAATATCTATTTATCTTTTAGCATGTAGCTTTTAAACGATATTTGCCTTGACGAGGAAAGTAAAAAAAACGATCTTCAGAATAATATCCAAATAAACTCACACGCGATTTGTTTATTTGCAAATAATCTTTAAATTAATATAATAAAAAATGTTTTTATTTATTTATTTATTTATTTTAGCAGTCATTTTCCATTAATGGTTTTAATACGCTCTAGCCATACAGATATATTTAAGATGTACGTGCACCGAGATGACAGCAGATGACAATCCCAGTACTTAGACCAGCAAGTGTCGGTCAAGTCACTTTTACGTCATTTTAATAAATTTAAAAATTTATTTTTCAGTTTCGCTTTGTTTGTGCAAGTTATATAATAAAAATTACGAAATTAGAACACATTTTCCGACAATGTCAAGTTTGGGAAGTAAGTGTAAATTGAAACATGTAAGTAATTCACTTAAATATCGCTGCATTTTCACTTAAACCTCGTTCCCTAGAAACTTAAACCTATAGTTTAAACCATTTCTTTTCCGTTTTTTCCATTTTTTTACGAAATCCTTGTAGATTCTTATTTAAACCAGTTTTTTGCCATTGCGATATAACCTATGTAGTTATAATTAGTCCAAAATTCCATTAACTTTTATTAGGATTAAAAGAAATTCAGTTAAAACGTTTCACAAAAGATAAGCTAAAAGTTAAACTTAAACCTTAAACCATCTTAGTAAATACCGCTGCTTGTGTCTACATATCCAGATAAAGACACACAGGGTGCCTTGAACTAAAGAAAATCTCAATTTTGTGCCAATGGGTGTCGTCATTCCACAGTTTATAAATCTAAGCAGTATTGCTGTTTACACTTGACTGCAACGTCCTGTGTCATTATTCCTAAAATCTCCCCGAGCGAGTACTCCTCGAAATTCGAGCGATGACCAATTAAGATGCGGAAATAAAGGGAAATTGCATGCGCAGTTTGACTTTCACCTGATTTTGAGGGAGTACTCCTTCTCAGTCGTTCAAGAATTCATACACTGGACTACCAGGGTAAAACGTGAGGTAAAAACTTTCAACTGACGGATTAAATATGACATCTCGCAATTGTCATTAGGTTTATAGATGACATCTGACATGTCCCCGAAAAATTTAAAAAGTGTTACATGTCTAAACTAAAAACTATCGATCGACCACAGGGCAGAAATGTAAACTTCAACAAGGCGTATTATGACAAAATAATATACAAAGTAACATGTACATAATTATAATTGAGTATACAATTACTCTGGTAAATTTTGCTCTGAGTGGCCTTCATATGCATCATCATATCGCTCTGCTGACTGTTCCTCTCACAGTTAGTCGACTCCAGCCGACTTCACCTGAATGAGCGTTACATAGCCGAGCGTGACGGCTCAGTTCAATTCAGTACCCACAAAAAGTGCTAAACGCGCCTAAAGTAGTTTACACTTCAAAAATTAAATATCTTAATTTTATTAGTGACCTAACTCAAAATCAAAAATTGCAAGTGCAACAAACCAACGAATGTCGAATTCAAACAGCGACTGGTTATATGTACATACCTACAGGGTGAACAAAATCTTTTTTATTAAAGGTTACTTGATATGTGCATGACAACCAGCAAATATTTGCAGATCAAATAACAATTTGCAGCTAAAACAAAGAACCCTTTAATTGCAAACATGTTTGCCGATCCTCAAAATGTTAACAAGTTTTCTAACCATATTCAGCTGTATATTTAGGTTCTATTCGGATTTCATCTGTTATAAAGATGATCCAGTCGAGAGTTATATTCTAGTAGTGCTTTTATTTCGACCAGGTCTATTGGAGCTCTAAGTCTGTTTTCATTCGGAATGTCCAGCCATTTAAAGAGGAACGACTTCATACTACTACTACAATATTATACTCCCAGAGAGGGAGGACTGGTCAAAGAACGGGACCAAATTTTCAAATACCGATAGCTTCTGATATACCGACGGATCCAAAATGCCATCTGGCGTTGGATCTGGAGTTGTTAGTATCCAAGAAAAAGATTCACCATCAATGTCTCGACCAATTGGCCACTATATTTCAGGCCGAACTCGTAGCCATTGAACTGTGTGCCCGGTGAATCACTGACCACGAATGGACCAACAGGACAATAAAAATCTTCTCCGACCGTCAAGCAGCCTTAAGAGCGCTTGATTCCTATATGGTCTCATAGAGAACCGTGAGTAGCTGCAGAAATTCGCCGAATGCGCTTGGTAGCGCTAATAATGTGTCATTAGTATTGATACCATGGCATTCTGGGCACAAGGAAAATGAGGCCACACACCAGGCAGCGAGGGAAGCGGCATCTGCCGAACTCTTCGGCCCCGTACCAGCCGTGGGGACATCATACAATGCTGCTAAATTAACCATATTGAGATGGATGGAGAACAGTTTCCAACAGTACTGGATGAATATAACTGGCTTCTCTGGAGAGTTTATTGAAGGACCTTCTCAAAGAAGAGCCAGGAATATCATTGGACTTACCAGACAGGAGATCCGTATAGTGACTGGACTTTTTACGGGTCACTGTCGAATAAGAGTACCCATGCACAGAATGGGAATAACAGAAGAGACCTATTGTAGACTCTATATGGAGGATGATGAAACAGTTAGAAATGCGCTGTGCGAATGTCCGGCTATAGCACGTTTACGTCAAAATACTTTCGGTAAACCTCAGATTGTTTCAGAAGATCTGAACAGTGTCTCACCCAAACTGATAGCTAACCTTTTTGGAGGATTAGGCATACAGTGGTGAGAAACCACTCAAAAGTCCCACTGATGGTCGCAGTGGAAGAGCTGCACTTCATAAGGTAGAGTGCTATTTAAATCATAAAAACGAATGAATGAATAAATGTAAGGTTTCTTAACGATAACACAAGCGTGCGTAAATGTCAGATAGTTTTGTTATCCTTTATACGCAGTCTGTAAATTTAAATTTAAGACCTAAGAATTATTAAAAACGCATCCAAACCAGGAAATATTTTGGTTTTTGCTTCCTTCTTGGCCCCTCCCCCTGGAAATCCTGGATCCGCCACTAGTCGTAAGTGTAACTGTCCTCGTAGAAAAGCTGTTTAAGTCAAGTACTTTTGAGACTCGCTCACCCTGTAAGACAAATAACGCCCAAAAATTATTCTTATCGGTCCGTTGGGCCATTGTGGCCCGGAACGGCAGGCATCGCGTCCTGCGCGAGTTAAAAATATTGCACGTACGTGACGCAGGTGGGTGTGAGAAAGTTTTTTGCACTGCCTGTAACTTTTTGCATTGCGACTAGTATTCTATACATTTTTCAGCCTATCTTAA
This sequence comes from Aspidapion aeneum, assembly GCA_963576565.1. Classification (NCBI taxonomy): domain Eukaryota; kingdom Metazoa; phylum Arthropoda; class Insecta; order Coleoptera; family Brentidae; genus Aspidapion; species Aspidapion aeneum. The sequence continues at coordinate 18,901,722 of OY755045.1, read as the reverse complement.
TCCTCTTCTACTTTATTTACCTTTGGAAAAGATCTGCATGACCTCACATAAAAAGAGGCCATTCTAGAAATCCACTATAAGAAATAGAATCTCATAAAAAATAAAATCTGGGAGATAATAGGGACTTATTGGAATAAAACCTGATTTTAATTTAAAGTCGGCTTTATTCTCACAGATTTACAAAGAACACTTACAGCTGACCTCTCAAAATTGACATACCAAAGTCGAATTTAAAAATATAGTCGCTAACTTTCATTTAATAAAAACAGAAAGTAATAAATCCGGTTCTTAAATACCCAAATTTCGAAAAAAAGCAGCTGCTTTTTGTATGTAAATCTGTCACCATACTGCCGATTTTAAAATAAGGTCAGGTTTTATTATAATAACTATCTATTGACAAACTGGGACTCCTTTAGCAGCTTTAGCCTGAAAAAATTCTGCTTCCAGACGTTTAAAAACACAAACACAGACTAAAACGTTTTTTTACTTTATTTACCTTCAAAGCAATATAAAGCAGACTGATTGCCCTTCCAATACACAGTAGCCTAATTAATCTCCAACTTTTCAGACAAAGCAAAAATAATGAAGCAATAAAGAGGGCTAACGGCGGTAAATCTGTTTTTCCTTTATTCGTGTTTCAAAGAGAGCATTAAGAAATAATCTATAACAGTTTTTAAAGATGACCCAACAAATTAATCTGATTTTAGGGGGGAGGGGGGCGCTCTCTTTCTACAAGGTCCTATAATGAACTCTTTAGAATAAGCCAGTTCTGGTATATTTATCCAGTATTGTTCGAAGCTATTCTCCATCCATTTTAATATCGTTGATTTAGCAGCATTGTATAATATCCCCAGGGCTGGGTCCTTATTTGTCTAGTACCCAGAATTTTCATGGATATCGCTACCAAGCGCAATCAGCGAATCCCTGCAGCTCCTCACGGTTCTCGATGAAACCGTATAGGAATCAAGCGCTCTTAACGCTGTTCGGACTGCTGGACTTTTCCGTGGATACTAACAACTCCAGATCTAACACCTGATGGCATTTTGGATCTGTTGGTATACCGGAAGCTATCGTTGTTTGAAAAATTGGTCCTGTTCTTTAACCAGTCATCCCTCTCCGAGAGGATAATGTTGTATAGCTTTCTGCTGAACATCGTGTTGGGCACAATAGTAATGGGTAATCCGTCTCCTCCCTATGCTTCAATTTCGCGAGAAATCTTTTTTTCCATATCACTCATTTTCTCGGAAACCACAAATGGAATTGGTGTCAAATGTACAACATATTACCACGGGATAGTGTTGCCAAAAAACGGCTAAACAAGAACTCTTGAAATTTAATTTTTGAACCTCATAGATTGTAAAACGACTTTAGATACTGTGCAACTTGACAAGCCACTAAAAATTCAATAAACCACATGTATTGACAAAGAATATATCCATAACGCAAAATATACTATTAAAATTTAGAGAGATGACCACTGTATAGCACGTCACTCCACATCCAAAAGAATCTTTCTAAAAACCCTAAAGTTCTTTTACATAGAATTAAAAATGATTGCAATGAAAAAAAAAACTGCGGACCCGTCACTTACTTTTTCTTTCTCGAGTCTTTGTGGTCCTTGATTTTTTGGCTTTGTGGCCACGTTTATAGTCGAAAAGCGAGAGCAAAGTGACACGTCCTGGCACCACGCGATAAGGGCGACTCTGCGACCTATAAAAAAAAGATGTTGAAAAAAAAAGCGACAGTCGAACAGGATGGAAAAAAAGAAGAAATTCGACAAGTGCATAATTTAAAATGCATAAAAGCACATTCGCCAAAGGCGTAGATAAAAGAGTTTTTTCAGATACAGATGATCCTGTTGACAAATCGCAGTTGAGCTTTGAGTGAGAGAGATATCAGCTGACACCGGTTCGTTGGCAGATGATAGTTGACAAATGACAGACTTAATTAACAGAAACCTACTGACCCCGTTTCTAGATAATAGATAACATATCTTAATTAATAAATGTCATCTGACGTTAGTGGCAGATGACAGTTGACACCTGAAAGATATTAGTTAAAATTACAGTTCACACAGGACACTCGACTTATGTCACGTGAAGAATGCAAGGCGATTACCTACTAGAGACTCCAACGATGAAGGACACAATGATGTGCGCCACTACATCTTATGCATTTTTAAGGTATACTTATTTCTTGTTTGCTTTGTTAAGTCTGTTAGTATTACTAAACCCCCAAAAAAATGACATACACGCCACTGTATTTGTCGACCGTCTGTGCTATGGCGATGACGGAGATTTAAAGGAACAGGGACAAAGTATTACGAAGATCCATTCAAAGTAAAATTTATTTTCTAAAAAATTATGTCACTCGCAGTTGAGCTTTGAGTGAGAGAAAGATATCAGGTGACTCCAGGTTGGTTGGCAACTAATAGTTGACAAATATAAGACTATATATATATATATATATATATATATATATATATATATATATATATTTATCGGTTTCACAACGTTCTACGTCTTCCGATACCCAATCTCCACTCGTTTCTGTTTGCCCATAATTCATCATCTAGGCCTCTTATTCTTATTTCACTGTCTATTCCTTCTCTCCAGCTTCTCCTTGGCCGTCCTCGTTTTCTTCGGCCAGTTGGTTTCCATTGTAGTATTTGTTTAGGTAGTCTTTCATCATTCATTCTTTGTACATGTCCGTACGACACCAGTTGTTTTGTTCTTATATCATCCACTAAAGTACGTTCACCCACTGTCATAATTTCTCTTATTCTTTGATTTGTAACTCTTTCTCTTTTTGATTTCCCTGCTGCTCTTCTCCAGTAGTCCATCTCCGTAGCGGAAAGCATTTTTTCTGTTCTATCCTTGATTGGCCATACTTCTGAGCCGAATGTAATAATATTTTTCACAATGGTGTTATATATAAGCTTTTTGTTATGTTTTGATATACTTTGGTCCCAAATTATTCCATTTAATAAAGTTATTGCTTTTCTTCCTTGTACGTTTCGATCTTTTATAGCTTTGTCTAGTGTTCCGTCAGCTGTAATTTTTAGACCTAAGTATTTATACTTATCACAGGACTGAATTCGCTGCCCGGTATTTAAGATTAGATCCTATTTCATTCCACCGATACACATATACTCTGTCTTATTGAGATTAACCTCTAGTCCCCACTTATTGTACCCTTCTATTAGTTTTCGTGTCATATATTCGAGGTCGTCATAATCCTGAGCCACTACTATCTGATCATCGGCGAAACATAAAGTATACAAGGTGGTTTCGTCCAACGGAATTCCCATGTTTTGGCATTTTCTCTTCCATACTTTAAGGACTTGTTCCAAGTATATCTTGAAGAGCGTAGGCGAGATACAGCAACCTTGTTTAAGACCTTTATTTACTTGAACGCCTTTGGTTAGTTTTGCTTTTATTTTAACTTTTGCCTTACTATTGCGGTATAACTCTTTGATGGCCTTAATTAGTTGTACGCTTATGTTTGTGTTTTCCAACGCTTTCCAAAGTAGATTTAGTGGTACACTATCATATGCCTTCTATAAATCCACGTAAAGAAGATGCAGCTCTTGTCCGTATGCCATTTTCTTTTCAATAACTTGGGTTATACAAAAGAGATGATCTGAAGTCGATCTACCCGCCCTGAAACCAGCTTGTTCTTCTGCCTCCATGTCTTTATATTCTAATAAGACTAAATTAAGAAATCTACTAACCCTGTTTCTAGATAAAAGTGGATATTTGCAAGGCAGCAGGTGATAGTAAATAGATAACATATCGGAATTAATAGATGTCACCTGACTCTATTGACAGATGACAGTTGAGACCTGAAATACATTAGTAAAAATGACAGTTCACATAGGACACTCGACTTAAGTTACGTGAGGAATGCAAGGTGATGCCGTACTAGAAACCCCTGTGATGAAGGACACAATGATGTGTGCTACTACATGTTATACATTTTTAAGGTATACTTATTTCTTGTTTGCTTTGTTAAGTCAGTTAGTATTACGAAACCTCCAAAAAAATTACATACACGCCACTGCATTTGCCGACAGTCTGTGCTATGGCGATGACGGAGATTTAAAGAAGCAGGGACAAAGTACTACGAAGATATAGACCCTCCATTCAAAGTAAAATTTATTTTCTGATAAGTTGTGTCACTCCAGGTATTTTAATTAATTGTCAGATATTAAGGATACAAATGTTACAAATGTAAATGTGAAAAATAACAAGGTCAATTTGTTGTCAACTAAATCATAAAGAATCAAAAATCTTCATGATTTCTATGTAAATTCGTACTATTTTATAGTTTTAATCTTTTTCATATACCAAATTTTGTTATTCTTCTTGTTTGTTTCAGTTCCGTTCTCCAAATTTTTAAGCGGTCCATATTATTTTCCAAACTGCAAGAACATTCGTTTATACGTAGGTACTTGTAGAATTACTTTTTTCTTATACCTGCACTTTCTCGCATCCTTTACCCTGTGTGATTTTTTTTCTTTTTTTTCTTTTCTGTCGGAGTTTATTTAGGTTTGCTCTCAGCACCGGAGCTGTTATACACGTAGGGTAAAAACGGGGATCTTTTAAAAGCAGATTTGTGTTTTTAATTTTGTTCTACCAAGAATAATGTCTAGTCAAGATTTTTTATTTAAATTAAAAAAAACACATGGACATATAATAGATATATTATTTCGCTTTAGTAATCTTGGACTTAGTTTGTTTCCCTCAACTAAAAATGTGTATTGATAGACAACACAAAAACATAAAAATTTAACAAATTCGTGATGTCAATTAGGAAATGTTTACCTAGTTAATTGACTTCCAGAAAGCTAGCTTTGGATCTTGTAAACCGTAAATAGAGAGATACTACAAAACTGTGAATTAGAAAATAAATATTTATGTGTTGTTTTTACTACTACTACTACTACGTCGGTTTAGAACATTTTTCTACGTTGTCCGACGCCTATTCTCCACCTCCTTCGATCCTGACTATAATCTTGTCAGGATTGACTGTTGCCATTCTAGTTTAGGACGCCCTCTTTTTCTGCACCCTATTAGGTGCCATTCTAGGACCTGCTTTTGTAATCTTTCGTCGTTCATCCATCGTACATGGCCGTACCATATTAGTTGTCCTTTGGTGATGCCATCCGTTATGCTTCCATCTGTTCTGGATAATGTCTTATTAATCTTCTTATTGCATCCATTCCGACACAGGATCCATTTTTGTTTTATTTTCCTGTTAAGCGACAAGTCCCTATTCCATACAACAACGTGCTTTTCACCATTGTTCCATATATGTTAAATTTAAAAAAATATATCTCTCTTCTCCATAAAATACTGTTAAGACATGCAGTATCCCTTTTTGCTTTAACTATTCTTTTTTCCAGTTCTTTACAGTATGTTCCGGTCTTATCAAATGTGACACCCAAGTATTCATTGCATGGAGATATTGTTTGTCCATTGTCTAGTTCTAACTCACTTGATTCGTTTCCAATACATAAGTAATGTGTCTTGTCCACGTTCACTGTTAACCCCCACTTTTGGTAATCTTTCGTTAACTTTCTCATCATATACTCCATGTCTTCTTTATTATTAGCTACAATTACTTGGTCGTCAGCAAACTGTAGTGTGTATATGGTAAATCGATCGTTAAGTTGTATTGCCATGCCGTGTACTTTACGTTTCCAGTTTTTTAGAGCTACTGCGATATATATTTTAAAAAGCGTTGGAAAGTTATAACATCCCTGTCTTAAGCCTTTCGTTACCAGGAATCCTTTTGAAAGTCGATTTCCAATTTTAATTTTAGATTTTGACCCTTTGGATAGTTCTTTTATCGCTCTTATGTATGTATGTATGATTGATATTAGTTTGCTCTAACACTGTCCATAATTTTTGTTTTAAACTTTCAAATAATTTGAATGGAAAGAAAAACTAAATTGTTTTAAGAAGTTCTTGAAAAGGTGAGTCATCATGTTTCTGAAAAAATATATTTATTAACAATCTAAGCAAAACTCAAACTAGTAACTTATAATGATAATTTCTAAAATATGTTTTCATATAATATAATAATTAACAAGAATATCCCCAGTATAGAGACTATGGCGAGTTTAAACTACTTAAGTAGCTTAAGCTTAAGTTACTAAAGCACGTACTACGTAAATTAAGGTACCTGTGCGGTGTTGACAACTTGGTGATTTATTACTTATGCAACCAATTTTATAAACTCCTTAAACCAGTAAAGGGTAGCCTTCTATTATATAATAGTTTCGTTCCATCAAAGCGTGGGACGGTTATAAAACGGTACGAAAAATCCTGTTTGCGTTCCAGGTCGACGTTGTACTGTTCTCGGACAGTCAGTTTTCCGTTCCATCAAGCAACCTAAACTGGTTTCGGGCTCTTCTGAAATACAAGGATTGCAGACAGGCGCAGTAGAACGCGCGGAAAAATTGTATGTAAAACACACACATTTCTAGTTTACATCACCTGAGATAAAAATATACCATAAAATTACATTAAATTTACATTTGTCTAAGAAAATTCAAACAGTAAATAACCCAAAAAATTAAAATTTTTGTCAAAATAAATTGTAAATATACAAATATTTTTTAAATTTCCAAAAAAAAATTGTGCACCATCTTGATTGTTGATTTTTTAGCAAGAGCCTCTTAATTTTTATTACTACTGGACTGCGGAATGCTGTAGGTATACCACATGGAAAAAAGCTATACTGACCATAGGGTAGCCTGCTTAGAAAAAGAAAAACTAGTTTAGAGGGTGATAGAGGTGTTGATTTTCGTTACTTTTGAGTACTCGTTACTAATCGTAACTCGACTTCTAAGTAATCATTTTATATATTCGTTACTATCGTTACTTCGATTACTTTAACAGTATTTAATTCAATCATTCAATTAGTGCAAAATTCTCGGACTGTCATTAATTCGAAGACCATTTACTTGTAGGTATATTTTTGTTTGATATTATGGAAATATTCAATTGAAATTTTCAAGATGTGGGCTAAAATTAAAAAAATAAAGGTAGGGATTATGTAAGAACTGTCTTGTGTACAACTCTGTTTTAAAAATCTAATGCCTTACATAAATCTAAAAATAAATAAAAATAGAGACAAATACTAAAATAATCGAAGGAATCAAAGTAATCAAAGTAACGAAAGTAATCATTTAATTTTCGGATCGGTATTCGTTACTCTGTTATTTCTAGCAGGTGATTGGATAGGAATAGAAACATAAGGGTTTACCCTGATCGCAACAAATCCCGGTGACCTGTGAACTAAAAGTTAAAAGAAGAGGGGTAACACCGGATGTGAAACTTTACACCAGATTTGGCGGAAGAACAAACAACTTCGCTTTAAAGCATCGACATTAAGGTCATTATAACTATATACCTAACAAAGTACAAGCTACAAAATGTGATTTTCCTAACTTCTTAGAAGTATCACGATCTCTATTTCCTAAAAATTAATAAAATCACAAAAACCTTGTGAATATTAAGGCTTTCTATAATATGTAGGTAATTTCACAAATATTTTGTAAAAATCAAATTACAAAATACAAATAAATAAATATATAAATTTAACATAAAACTTGTGATATTAAAAAAAATTAATATTTTTTCACAAGTTTCGCCCAAAAATATGTGCTAATGCAAGTTCGTTTTAATTTTTGGGATATTTAGTTTATTAGGCAGTCTGTAGTGGTTTATAGTTTGTGAATATAAATTAAATTAATGTAATTATTTTATCTGCATTTTAAAAAACTAAAATTAAAAATGTATTATGAGAATCCTATGTAATTGTGTAATCCTTTCTGTGTGCAACTTTAATTTCGTGCTCTCGAATTCATACGTTGCCTTCGATGTATCTTCACCTCCCCTTCTGTGTCTTCACGCGAGGCGACGAAACCCACCATTTCTTTTAGTCACGTGACTTTGAATTTAACCCTCTCGCATATGATCACATGCCTGAGGTGTAAGTCGATCTCTCATTCGAACAGCATTCGTTTTTTGGACAGTTATTTGGTCGTTCCATCAAACCAAAACCGTTTTAAAACAGTCCTCGTACTGCATGCACGTGCTTTGGGATTTTTCTATATACGTAATATGATTTTTCGGACCGTTCTAGGACCGTCGAAGGGCCTGATGGAACCCTGCTTATATTACATGAACAAGTAGCTTCTTCCACTTCTACTTTTTGGAGCTCTATTCGCGTCTAGACGGAAATTTTTAGCAAAGAATTTTAGTCCATTGATCAAAACATTGTTAAATCCATAAAGTTACGTTGGTCAGTAGAGATAATTCATTGATTAAAAGTTCGTTAATTTAATAAATTCTTGTATTCTGGTCGATGCGATTTTCGTTTATTTATCGAACAGTGTTCGTGCTTGATTATGTTATTTAAATAAATTCGTATACAAATTTATTTGAAAGAAAGATTCGCTGCAATTTCCTCACATCTGAAAGTTATTATTATCAAATGCTTAAAAACTTGCTTTCAGGATAGTAATGGATAAACTAGCCCGATCGAAATGAAAATATTTTTAAACGTTTTTAGTCAAGAGGTTATTTTTGATGAATAATAAGACTTTTTTTTAGTAAAAGCATATATACAGACTTAATACCCAATATATATATATATAGTGAAGCAACAACATCAATCAAAATCCACAAAGGAACCAAGCCAATACCAATAAGAAGGGGTGGACACAATATCCCCTAAACTATTTAACCAGGCCCTAGAAGATGTTTTTAAAAACTTAGATTGGGAAGAAATAGGCATCAAAGTAAGCGGACAATACTTGAACCACCTAAGATATGCTGATAATATCGCCTTAATAACAGACAAGAAAGAAGAACTGATAAAAATATAGGCTTGAGTATGAACTACACTAAAACTAAAATCATGAGTCACCCTGTTCTGTTTATTTTTAAATTTGAAAACAACATTGACTGACATAATGTCTTGAAATAGTATCATGTTACCTTGTGTTTTGTTTAGATTGGTCAATTGTTTTTGATAAACTTCAGAATATTGACAATTTGTCAACGACATTATAATAAAAAATATATTTGAACAAGAAACATTTAAGATTTTGAGACAAAATATAAATAAAAAGCTTGAAAACGATTGTAGATTGGCAATCGAAACGTAGCGTATTCAAATTCAATTAAAAGATAAGTGGTTTAGGTTTTACTAGGCAACTATTTATTTTTATAGAAAGCCACTGACAAATTAGTGATTTTTATTTTTCTAGGAGAAACGCAGTGGTTTTTTATAATTTTTTAAAGTAATTTTTCCTTACTAGTGGCGTAATACCCAGAAAAAGTTGTGTTTGTAAAATGAATCCGCCACAAACATATAGATTTTATTTAACTAAAATCATAACAAACACAGACGAAGATTTCACGATCAGAATAAACCAAAAGAAAATAGAACAAGTAGAGGAATATATATACCTGAGACAAATTATTAAACTAAAAAAAAGAAAACCAAACAGCTGAAATCAAGAGACGAGTATTATTGGCCTCGACAGCATTCGGTAAATTAAGCGACATATTAAAAAATATCCTCAGTACCTCAAAACGAAAGTGTATAGCCAATGTATCCTTCCAGTACTTACCTATGGATTCCAGACCTAAACACTTCCAAAAATGGATAACGTAAGAAAAGCCCAAAGATCAATGGGAAGACAAATCTTACATGTAAAGCTTAAAGATAAAAAAAGGAATAAATGGATAAGAAGTAAAATAAAAGTTAGGTATGTAGGAGCAAAATTAAAATGGAAATTTGCCGGTCATAATATCAGACAGAAAGACGATTTATGGAACAAATGTATTGTAAACTGGATACTTTGGGAAAATAAAAGAAGTAGAGGAAGACCCCAAATGAGATGAGCGGACGATTTGAAGAAAGAACTAGATGGATGAACACGGCGACAGACAGAGAAGAGTGGATGATATTGGGGGAGGCCTATGGCCAAAGATGGATTGAAGAAGGCTAAATAGATAGATAGATAGAGATAAGACTTATTTCTTTAAAATTTGCTTTGGAGGGTCTTTACTCAACAAAGCACTAATTTTTTAGTAATAAGCCAAACTTCTGACGACAAAGAATACATTGACGACAAAGCAGGATTAGAAAAAAAAACTAATAAGAAACATAATGCTAAATAAATGTTGACATCAAGAATATGTAAGGCAACGTTCAAATTTAAATTAAAGATTCAACATAGCCTAAAAAATACATATGACCATTAGGAGAACCGATTGGCAACATTACAAAGTAACAAAGATATACTAATATTGCTCGGTCACATACAACCAATGCACTTCTAAAAAGGGATGATTTACGAGGGTTGTGGAAGAAGGATCGAATGAGATAAAGCACGGTTAAACTCACTGAGGTTTGTAAAGCCAAAGGAAGAAGAGGAAGGGAATTAAAAACATAAAAACAAAGAAAAAGTAAAAGAAGAAGAAAAAGAATAAAAGAAGGAAATTACAAAGATAAAGGAAAACAAAAACATAAAAAGTAGGCAAAACAAAGTCCTACTTTGTTTATCACTCATCATGAAACTATTTTTTTTTCATTTTGAAAATGCTTCCGAGCCGACAAAACCACATCATTTCTTTAAGATCATTAAGAACACTTTTTAGAAGAAGAAAGAAATAAACAAATGTATCCATAAAGGTTGAATCCGCAACATAGGACCGTTGTAGGCTCATAATTTAGACTTTTTATATCTTGAATTAATTCGCACAGTATCGTTTTTATATCTCCGAGCCTGAAACTGGCCATTTCGTCCCAAATAATCTGCAAAAAAATTGTTTTTTATGTCTCGAAAATGGTTTTTGGGTACCTCTTTTTGCACAAAAATGCGCCTTCATTCGTCGTGAGATATGGAACTTGCTGTTTTTAAAGCAATACGCTCGTAAGATAAGATTTTTATAGAGCAGAATCTTGGTTCCAAAGGATTATTGCTGGCCATTTTCGGTTTCCTCGTGACATATGAAACTTATGTAGAGGTTTTAAAAGCAACAATAACATTACCATTTTATAGAGCAAGATGTTCTTGAATATTCTTGTTATTATATCAGACTTTAATTTTGAATATATCACATTCTTCTGCATCTGTCAACTTTTTTACGACCTTTCTTTCTGACACAAAATTTTTTTGGTCGAAGCCCCCGAAAGGGTTTACTCAAATATTTTTTAACGAAATTTGACATATGTTGTTCAAAATTTCAAAAAGTATTTTCTCAAAATTCTTAAGCCAAAAAATTGAAATTATGAAACAAGTTTTCGTGGCTAATCGGGTAAAAAGAAGTTTTTCTTTTTCTCATATTTTTCCGTGGGTAGCTCGAAAGCTTTACCTCAAGAGGGTCCAAGATCTAATGGACACCTAATAAGTGTTGACAGATAACTGTTTTGTCCCTATAGAACTTCTCAGAACACTGCTTGGTCAATGTGACACCCTTGCGAAGTTAATTATACCGTTTTGTCTCCCATAATACGTCTATAGTGAGAAAAACTCCGCAAGAAGCGCCATTAAATTTACGTTTAATTGAAATTATATGTTTGATATTGTTCTTATTTTTCTTTTTAATGACGTTCCACAAGTGAGATAATCCCCTAATAAATAAAACGTTGTATGTGAACAGACCTTTTTCTGTTGAGTCTGGAGACAGCCCAAAGTAAGTTAAGTTTTGTTATTTTGCAGCCACCAGTAGCAGCACAGGCGACGTGCTGATCGCGCCCCCCGTACCCGCACTAGCCCCGCCCTTTGACCAACAGTACCGCCTCCCTTCCGACCCCGAAGACGAACCAAATCCGCCCTCCGTGAAAAAGGAGGGCGGCCCTTTTGAGTCGGAGTATCCTTTAATAGCGGTAATCGTGGTGGGCGTGTCAACAGTCGCCGCCCTTCTGGGCGTCGCCTCGTGTCTGCTGCTGGGCGTCCATTTCGGGGCGGAAGGGCGGCGATTTCTAAGAGGGCGGGAGTGTTCGGGTGGAGATAGAAGGCGAGAAGATTGGGGTAATTGTGAGGATAACGGAACAACACGGACACGTACAGATACACCCGTAAGTTTTTGTAATGTTTGGGTTGATTTTCAAGTTTTATTTGTTTGTTTTGTATCATGTTATTGCATGGTTTTTCTTTTCGCTTCTTTTGTTCTGCAAAACAATTAATGTTCGATGATTATTATCAGTATTACCTTCCTAATAATCATAAAGCGTTTATAAAAAAGAGAATAACTCTTATTTACCCAATCCAGCAGACCAATTATACTGTGCGGTCAGCCAGGTTGGGTTGGTTGCAAGCTCGAGAAACAATGGAAAATTTCAACTTGCAGACGCAAACTTCCAGGAAACGGACAGCTGTGTGGGCGTTACGTTTTCTATTTATTTACATTTTGTATAACATCTTAAAAGATAAATATAAATAAACAATCAAGTCGAACTAAAAAGCGACAATCTCTTAGTATCCGCGAAATTACGAAGGGTTCCCAACACAGAAATGGCATTTGCTCTCTGGATTGCTAAGCTGATCCTTTAAATGAAGAAGGCTTGAAAGTTTCTAGATTTAACTCTCAAATTTAATTCATCCAAAAACTTTTTTGGCCTCTCCACCCCAAGGATCATTAGTTTCCACACTAAAATAAAGAAAGATATAGCAATCCTCCTACTTTTTATGTTTTTCTGTTTCGCCAATTTGTGCTGCCGCACCTGATTCTTTAGATGTTTTTGCAATGTAGCTATTAGCTAAGGTGTGTCTGCACGTAGTATCTCGGACTAAACCTCTCCCTGCCTTCCAAGGAATCAAAGAAACTCCGTCAACCCGCTTCTCGTCGTTTCTACAAATTCCAGTCGGTTCCAGCATAGCTGGAATTTCAGCAGAGTTTAAACCACGCTTGATGATTTCATTAATCATCTTATGCCTGAGCAACCTGCCTGTACTTTTTGCGCAGTTTAGCCCGTGAAGGCCATATTTGTCAGCTTTTTCACTGCAAATACAGACATGTTGCTCACACATAGGAAGACCAAGTCTTAAAGCAATGGAAACGTGAAAAACAGAGTCTTCAAGATGATTCCCCAGAGACACTAAAGGAAGTTACTTTCATAGTTCTGAAGAGCTACGAGGCGCGCTGTGGCTCTCGAGTCTTGACAATTCACAAGAAAATTTTCATAAGAAGCTTGACATAAACTCAAATCAAAACCTTTTTGATTTTTTCGTTGTTTAATAGGAACTTTGTAAAATTTGCACAAATCAATCCAGGATGCATGGGACTGGTTTTGTTTGCAGGAAAATAAAATGTATAAGTAAAGTTTGACATAACTTCAAGGCTTATTTGTGTTATTTTCTTTTACTTATATCTTGCATTTCATTAAATATTAGTGAACTTTCTTTTTCTATTTGTTATATGTATTAGGTTTAATTTTTGTGTTTTGTTTTAAAATATATAATTTTTTATAATTCTTATATATTTATTTGCCTTTCTGTCATTTATCTCTATCAGAAAAAAAGGCGTATAATAAGGTTGATATAAATTTAAACGGCATTGGTGACAGTTAAATCATTTACAAAATAGATATTAAAATGAATATTAGAACCATTTATAATACTTTTGCTAGCAATATAAAGAAGATTATCCGAATTTATTGGACAAGTTAATTCTACAATAATTTTTAATTTTATGCAACCGCGACCTGTAAAGCCAACTGGTGTTACGTTGCGGGTCATAATAATATCTTATAAATTCTTCGAGAACAATAAAAAAAAATTTACATAAAAATTTTCGACACTAAGCCTTTTTACACTTAAAGGTATCGTTATCAGTATAAATTGAAAACCATGCTTCTGGTTTTCTTTTTTTCTATTTTATTGCTTTAAAAATGGCGAATAGGTTACGACAATGTGTAGTTAATAACTTACCGGGTGGGCCAAAAAAAACTGGACAATTTTTTTTCATTATAACTTTTAAACTACCATCGATTTTAATAGGACCAACTGCACTTGGCAGAGAGTCAGATTTATAACGAAATGTATTTATTTATCCAATATCTCAAAATCCAAGATGGCGGACGAAATTTAATTGTACCATTTAAAGATGCTTGTTTATTATTGTGTTGCAAACATGTAATATTTATTTTTTTAAATCAGAAAAACAGCTGCATTTATTCCACGCACAACAAGGTATGAATCAGCAAAACCGGTTTGGTGGTTCTAAAAAAAATTAATTTGTTTCAGTCATTGTTTTGAATATTATACGATTGCCCAGCCAATCATGTCTGCATTTATTTTCTAATAAATTTTGATGAAGTAAAAAACATCTTCGTAAGAATTGATTGGTTTTTAAACATCATGATTAAAATTTATCGCCATCCTAAAATTTAAGATGGCGGACAGAATCATACTTGATTCTTAAAAATGGCGTGTTTATTCTTATTTTCTGAAAATGTTTTAGTTCTTATTTTAATTCATAAAAAAGTACTGCCTTTCCCCAAAGAACGAGGTACAAATTAGCAAAATCGGTGAGGTGGTTCTCAAAAAATCTATTTTTGTTTCAGCCATTGTTTAACATATTATACGCTGGCATTACCAATCCTGTCTGCATTTATTTCCTTATGAACTCATTATTACTGAACCGATGTTAGTGAAATAAAAAATAAAATTTAAAGATTATAATCGAAATTTGATCTTAAAAGTTAAGATGTTAGACAGAATCATACTTGACCCTTCAAAGAGGCACGTTTATTCATATTTTTTGAAAATGTTTTGGTTTTTTTTTAATTTTCGAAAGAAAAGAATAAACACAATCAAGTATGATTCTGTCCGACATCTTAAATTCTAAGATGGCGGCAAATTTTGATTATAATTTTTAAAGAGCATGATTTTTTTTTATTTTACGGTTTAGTAATAACGAATTTATAAGGAAATAAATGCTTAAATTTTAAGATGGCGGACAAAAAAGTACATTTAGTCAAAACTCTGTTTAATTCTCTGCCAAGTGCAGTTGTCCCATTTAAATCGAGTTTGTATTTGAAAAGTTATATAAAAAAAATTGACCGGTTTTTTTGGCCCACCCGGTATATGTTCCATACGTCTTATTAATGTATTAATGATTACACAACCCCTAGATATGCAACCCAACAGACTTAATAACAGCAGCGGACAGATGGCTCTGCCGTATATTCATGTAGTTCCAATGATGACATGGAAAAGTCATCTGTCCGCTGCTGCTATTAAGTTTGTTGGCTTGCATATCTATAGGGGTTAGGTAATCATTGGTTTTATTCAAAATTTTGGGAACCCTAACTAAGATACCTATGCAACAATTGGCATGGATTATTTTTAGTCTAAAAAAAATCTTTTAAAGGGAAATTAGAAAATCTATATAACATTTTGTTGGCTAAATAACTAAAGATTTTATATTAAAAGACTCACCATGTACCAATTTATACGGATAGAGTTACGTAAGTATATAGTGGTTTATTCTTCCTACCTATTGTTTACTATGTGTGGCAGATCCACTATAATTCTCAAATTTATTATTACTGTTAAAACGCGGTAAAACCCAGACTGGACATATAAAAATTAGTCAGAAACCTATTTGGTTAAAATTTGTGTAGCTGTTTTTATTTTAAAATTTGTGGTTTTTTAAGTTTTTAATGTTCTGCCTACACTTGTTGTGGTATACCTGTTAGCTCTTCAACAAACCTACACTGTGTTCCAGATGGACCAAAATGTGAATCGTATGCAAATCACATTTTATTTATTATTTATTTGCGATATTCCAAAGCCAGAAAATTGTCACAGCAACATTTGCCGATGATAATGGTTTATTGACGGTAGAAAAATGTATTGAAGAATCAATAGAAAAACTTCAGAATGGAGTCATCCGAGTTTACAGTTGCACCAAAAACAGGCGAATAAAATTAAATGAAACCAAGTCAGTTCATGCTGTTTTTAAAAAGAAAAATGTAAGCTACATACAAATTACACTTAACAACATTTCCGGATCATATTTAAATCAAGCAAAATATGTCGGTGTGACAGCTGATGCCAAATTATGCTAAAAAGTACATGTTAAGAAAAAAGTGAAGAAGGTATAGAAAAATGAACTGGCTAAATGGAAGGAAGTCCAATTTAACTATTCACAGCAAGTTACTGTTTGATAGGCATAGGCAAGTACTGAAACCACAATGCACATAATATGGTTTTCAGTTATGGGGTTGTATTAAAGAGCAACATTTTAGTCATAAAGAGATTTTAAAATAAAGTAATTAGAAATACTTTAAATGCACCTTGGTATCTTCGAAATTGTGACCTTCATCGGGACCTAAAAATTGAAACTGTAGCTGATACTATAAAAATGTATGCAAAAACAATAAAGATAGACCCTATTGTTCGTGCAACTTTAATTTTAAATTCAAATTTTGCGCCAAATTCCCGTATTCGGAAAACCCACACAATTTCAATTTGATTGGCACAAGCAAAACGCCAGCGCCATCTACGAAAAATGAATCTGCGCAAAAAGGCGTAACCAAAAAAAGATTCGTCTGTCGTATTCTATCGAGATCACCACGCAGCATGGTGATAAATTCTATTAACCAAAAAATCCAATAACATTCTTAGAAAATCAAACTAAACCATTACACAAACAAGTGATTCTAGTGTAGATCGACTGCAACGACTGGGCCAGCGAGAGGAGCTCCTCTGGACGACGGAAACAACTGAAAAGGTGAGTGCCAATCCTCTATATTGTCTTTGTGTGGCTCGGAAAAATTAGTATTTTTACATCGTCCTTTTAAGGATTTTTGCACCCAGATTTTATAAAACGACCAGCGCGCTTACAGTCCCGCCGCTCTACCCCTCAAATCATCAACATTTTCTGGTCCCACGACCCAGATAGTTTTTAAAATTTGTTTGCTAAAAATATTAAAGATTTTTTCGCCTCGCCATTTTGGCTCGCTTTGTTGCCGTGTCCAGTTTAGAAAGGAGGTTCCGTCCCCCCTTGCGTGGCTTAACGGTTGCTCCACCCACATTTTATTGCAGCCGAAATTGGCACTTGGTACGTCGTTTGTTTTGATTCAAAAATCGAAATTTGTTTAAATAATAGTTATTTGTTTAAATAATATGTTATAGTTATTCAAAACAACAAAAGTGCTTGTGAGTTAAATGCTTTATTCTTATTTAACAGGTAAACAAACACATCTAGTAGAATTAGTATTTACCTGTAAATAATAAGAGAAGCGGTAGTAGGTACAAGTTGTTTTGTGTGCATTTATTTTGGGAGAAAAATCGCGACCTAGGATAACAGCTGTTGATAAGTTTTTGCGTTTATTCGAGAAATCGATAATAAAATATATGCTTGTTGGACTCTTTTGGACTGATTAAATTCAATAGGGGTCAAGTGTTAGTTTTATTCCTTTTAAATATTTTTTATTTTTTTAATTAACAATATGTCGTTAAAAAAGCTTGAGAATCAACGCAAAGTTTCAATATCTCGTATTACGGAAACGTATAACTTGGGAACAAAAGCTAAATCAGATAGTTCTTCCTTGCCAATTTTTAAGGCGTTTTACGAATCGTTAGATGATCACTATGAACAATTTAAAAACATTCATAATGACATCATAGGTCTCTTGAAAGACGACGACGATGATGAATTCGAAGTACAGGACAAAATTAGGAAAGATACGGATCTATTCTACCACCAAGCTCAAGTTCTTTTTTCGAGTTTATGTTCCGATTCAGTTCATTCAAATTTTACCCCCGCAACTTCACACTATTCACGTAGCGATGATCTGGGCCCTTTAAAGGTACCTTGCTTTACTGGAAACGTAAAAAAGTGGCCAACCTTTTACGATGTTTATTCTTGTTTGGTTCACGAAAACTCTAATTATTCCGATATAAGGAAATTTCAACATTTGCTAACCTTCCTTGAGGGCGAACCACTTAATATTTTAAGTTCTATAAAATTAACGGCAAGTAATTACCCAATCGCCTGGAAGGTATTAACAGATCGCTATCAAAATAAAAGACTTTTAGCCAGTACCTACTGGAACTCAATCTACTATGCAAATTCTTTAAAGGGAAACCAGTCAGCAAAGGATCTTAGAGTCTTGGTAGATACCTTTTCCGAGAATATTGCGGCGCTCGAAAATCTTGAATTTCCAGTAACGTCGTGGTGTTTTTGTTTATTTTCAATTTTATTATCAAAAATCGATCAAACCACAAGAACCGCTTTCGAATTAAAGTATAGTACTACCGAGATTCCAACATATCAAAATCTAATTCAGTTTCTTATTAACCAATGCCGTGCTCTTGAAACAGTACAGCTATCTCCCCAAAATACGCAAATGCAACCTTCGACTTCAAAACAGCAAAAACCAAATTATTCGAATTCTAGTAACCAAAAATATAATTCTTATTCAAATAATCAGTACAAATCAAGCCCTCCATCAAATTTTTTAGCGCATACGCACTCACAAGTATCAAATAAACAATCCAATACTCAATTTCGACAAAACCAACAACCCTATAAGTGCAAATTATGCAATAATTCTTTTCATCCACTCTCGCAGTGTGGTGTTTTTATCTCCAAATCTCCTTCAGATCGTTTTACTTATGTAAAACAACAATCGTTATGTATCAACTGTTTACGTTCAAATCATCAAGTAATGGACTGCAGTAGTACCTACAACTGCAGGGTATGTCGACATAGGCACCATAGTCTTATTCATCTATCGCAAATGACAGATTCAATCCGTCAGAATTCAAGTCAATCCTTTGTTAATTCAAGCCAAAATTCAAATCAAAATTCGAACTTAAATCAAAGTTTTAATTCAAAGCAAGTGGCCGTGCCAAGCACAGGCACAAACTTATCGTACCAGAATTCAAATTCAAGTCTTAGCCAACAGAACCCTAGTTTTGTTCAACCCAGTTCAAATTCAATTCAAATCAATTCGAATCCAAATACATCTACAAATCAATACTCTTCGTTATCCACCTTGACGCCCCGGACGACAGTGCTTCTAGCGACTATAAAATTAGAGGTACTCGATAGTCGGGGTAACTACCAACCTGTTCGAGGACTTCTGGACAGCGGTAGCCAAGCTAACCTGATAAGCGAAGCTTGTCTTAGCAGGTTAGGCTTGCCAAGAAACAAACTTTCGATCCCTGTTCTGGGACTAAATCAATCTTCATCGGCCACTAACGGCATTTCTACTTGCACTATTCGAGCCCTAGGCCAACAAGAGCCTACCTTTTCTATTCAAGTCCTCGTTTTACCGAAACTCTGTTCGAATATGCCCTCAGTACAGGTAGATTCATCCAATTGGAGTCATATTTCAAATCTAAAGCTTGCAGATAATCAATTTTACAACCCTGGTCCAATTGACTTACTCTTAGGTGCACAACTTTACACAGAAATCATCCAATCAGGACGAATTCCAGGACCTCACGGCCTACCCTCCGCTTTTGAGACAGTTTTTGGGTGGGTCTTGATGGGCCAAACTCAAAACATAAATATTTCACCTCAAGTCAATTCTTACTTTACTTCCTGTGAGCAGTCTCTCGACTTTAATATTCGCAGATTTTGGGAACTAGAATCAATTAAGTCAAAAACGTTTCTCTCACCCGAAGAAAAAAGATGTGAAGAGATTTTCCAAAAAACTACCACTAGAGATATTTCGGGCCGATTTACTGTAAATTTGCCTTTTCGTCACATTGACCCTCCTGACCTAGGAGACACATATTCAGTGGCCTATCGTCAATTTTTGTCTCTTGAATCTCGCTTAATAAAAAATTCAAATTTCTATAGTATGTACTCGGATTTTATGAGAGAATATCTCAAAAACGGGCACATGCCTTTAATTCCAAGATCCGAACCTAGACCTCAGTTATGTTCTTATTTACCACATCACGGAGTCCTTCGTCTTGACAAATCAACGACTAAACTCCGGGTGGTTTTTAACCCCTCGATTAAGGGTTCGAAAGGCCTAAGCATGAACGAAACTCTTTTAATAGGACCAAAATTACAAGCCGATATTTCGGAAATTCTATTAAAATTCAGATTTTATTCTATCGTATTTTTGACTGATATAATACAGCACTTTTTACAAATTCAAATCAATCCAATTCATCGGGACTACCAAAGGCTACTTTGGCGATTTGATCCCAATGAACCCCTGCAGGAATACAGGCTTAATACAGTGACGTTTGGTGTTAGTTCAAGTCCCTATTTAGCTATTAGAACTCTTAGAGAACTAGCCATCCTGGAGGCCTTTTGAATAACATTTTCATGGACGATATTTGCTGTGGAGCTAACTCTCTAGAAGGTGCTTTATCACTTCAAAAGGATCTCATAGCGTTGCTTAAATTGGGAAAATTTGAATTAAGAAAATGGGCATCAAATAATCCGAAACTTCTTTCACATTTGTCGCCCGCTGATTGTCAGATCCCTGTTACCTTTGAAGACGATTCTTCAACATCGATTAAGGTGTTGGGCCTTCAGTGGCACCCTTCTACAGATAATTTTACCTATTCTTGTACCCCTTGTGAAAAACCTTGCACCAAAAGGAATATTTTATCAGCTATCGCTAAAATTTGGGATCCTATAGGTTTCTTATCGCCTGTTTCATTTTTAGCCAAAGTGATTATGCAAAAACTTTGGTTATGCAAAACTGATTGGGATGAAATACCCCGGAAAATTCAGTGGTGCTGACGGCAGAACTTCAAAATAAAAACTTTTTTGATAGATTAATCGATAAAATATCCAATTTAAATACCATTCAAAAAATCATTTGTCATTTTCTAAGACTTATTCACAATCGAAAAACCTCAGTTGACCCTTTATCCGGCGTTTTTTCCGCTTTTGAACTACACAAGGCTCTACTTGTTTTAGTTAAAAGGGTCCAAGAAGAGTGTTTTTCGGATATCATTCAAAAAATTCAAAATACTCAGCTATTACCTAAGCCGTTTCGTAAACTCGCGCCCTTTTTGGACGAATTGGGTTTCCTTAGAGTGGGCGGACGCTTACGGCATTCTCAACTCTCCTTTGAGGCAAAACATCCCTTATTATTGCCGAAATCTCATAGATTAACCCAATTGATCATTATTCAAACTCATAACGAAAATTTACATCCCGGAATAAACACAGTCCAATACTTAATTCGTCAAAAGTTTTGGATTATGTCATCACGTCGAGCTATTCAGAGGGTTTTATTGAAATGTATTCCCTGCTTTCGCTTAAAACCAAAACCTTACACTCCGTACATGTCGGATTTACCTTCTTTTAGAACGTCACAATTAAAATGTTTTTCACACGTTTGCTTAGACTATGCAGGCCCAATCAAAACCTTTGTAGGTCAGAGACGTCGTGGAGCACAAGTTGGTAAATCATATATCGCAGTCTTTGTCGATACTTCTGTCAAGGCAATCCATATCGAGCTTGTTTCAGATTTAACCACAGAGGCGTGCATCGCTGCTTTACGACGCTTTGTCGCTAGACGTGGCACTTGTGTCCAAATCACAAGTGATAGAGGCTCAAACTTTGTTGGGGCTATTAAGGAGCTCCATAATCTTTCGAAACTAGCTTCTGAGAGCTTAAAAATCAAATGGTGTCTTAATAGTCCGGGAGCCCCCCACCTAAATGGTCTAGCAGAAGCAGGAGTCAAATCTATAAAAACACATTTGTATTGGGTCATCGGTGACCAGATACTAACCTTCGAAGAGCTCTATACTCTCCTCGCCCAAATAGAGGCATTACTCAATTCTCGACCCCTTTGTGAGCAAGGCTCTGACCCAAACGATCTTACGTCTTTGACTCCGGGTCATTTCCTCACAATGGAACCCCTTAATTCGTGTCCTGATCCTGACCTTTCTACCCTTAAAGTTAATACCCTTAAGCGTTGGCAACTTATCCAACGAATTCATGCCGATTTCTGGAAGCGTTGGAAACTCGAGTACTTAAATACTTTACAACAGCGTTCTAAGTGGTCAGACCCTTCGGTTGAAATCAAGCTAGATACGCTTGTATTAATTAAGGATGAAACTAGGCCGCCATTACACTGGTTGCTGGGTAGAATAGTATCTGTACATCCTGGTCGGGATAATCACATTCGAGTTGCTACTGTTAAAACACAACACGGACTTTTCACTCGTCCCGTGGTCAAGTTGTGCCCACTACCTTTAGATGCGCACTAAACTCCCAAGCAACTTCTTTTGTTTCGTGTGTCGTTATCTAGAATATATATATATTTTTTTTTTCATTTTTTTTCTTTTTGATCTATAAACCTAAAACGGATTTTAATAACCTACCCTTTAAGGTTTGGAATTAACTTATATTTTTTTTATATAGCCATTTGTTTATTCAATTAATCTCAATGTAAAACTTCGTTTTAAGTGGGCGGAAAATGTTCGTGCAACTTTAATTTTAAATTCAAATTTTGCGCCAAATTCCCGTATTCGGAAAACCCACACAATTTCAATTTGATTGGCACAAGCAAAACGCCAGCGCCATCTACGAAAAATGAATCTGCGCAAAAAGGCGTAACCAAAAAAAGATTCGTCTGTCGTATTCTATCGAGATCACCACGCAGCATGGTGATAAATTCTATTAACCAAAAAATCCAATAACATTCTTAGAAAATCAAACTAAACCATTACACAAACAAGTGATTCTAGTGTAGATCGACTGCAACGACTGGGCCAGCGAGAGGAGCTCATCTGGACGACGGAAACAACTGAAAAGGTGAGTGCCAATCCTCTATATTGTCTTTGTGTGGCTCGGAAAAATTAGTATTTTTACATCGTCCTTTTAAGGATTTTTGCACCCAGATTTTATAAAACGACCAGCGCGCTTACAGTCCCGCCGCTCTACCCCTCAAATCATCAACACCTATCGATATGAGACTGTGGAAGAAATTGAGATTCTAGATAATACTATGCTAGTTCAAAGACTAAAAAGAGTAAATCGGTTTGAGCTATTACACTAAATAAAATAAATAAAAGAAGATAATGCTATAAAGACAACAAAATTGTGATTTATAGTTAAAGTAACGCGAGGGGAACTGTTAGATGAATCAAGTTAAAATTTAACTGATCTAGTAAATTTTGTTAAAACAAAATTGCTAATTAGTCAATACTAGTACTAGTACTTAATTAAGAGCCGAATAGATCACAGATATACAGACTTAATAGCCAATATATACAGCGAAGCAACAACGTCAATCAAAATCCATGAAGGAACTAAGCCAATATTTAACCAGGCCCTTGAAGATGTTTTTAAAGCTTAGATTGGGTAGAAAGAGGCATTAAAGTAAACGGACAACACTTGAACCACCTAAGATATACTGACAATATCACCTTAACAACAGACATGAAAAAAAGACTGATAAAAATGCTGGAAGACCTGGATACAGCAGCTGAAAATATAGGCTTAAGTATGAACTACACTAAAACTAAAATCATAGCAAACACAGATGAAGATATTACGATCAGAATAAACTAAGAGAAAATAGAACAAGTAGAAGAATATATATATACTTGAAACAAATTATTAAACTAAAAAAGGAAAACCAAACAGCTGAAATTAAGAGTAAGTTTGGCCTGGGCAGTATTCCGTAAATTAATCTATATAATAAAAAATAAAAAATATCCTCAGTACCTTAAAACGAAAGTGTATAACCAATGGAGCCATCCTCAGGTGAATACAGGCGACACCCCTACCGGAATTAAATTAAACTGATGGTTTGATACGTTCGTTAGGAATTTGTTAAAACTATGTGGTCTCGAACGTCGCTTACAAGGATATCAATCATCCTTGTTCGGAACACGTCCTGACAATCTGCAGGAAAAGTGATTCATGCCAATCCATGACCGGCTTCGGCCTTCTTGCGCCACCCTCAGGTGAATGCAGGCGATAGCTTCGTGTAGAGAGAGCATAAGCTGTATTGGCATTAATCACTGCTCCTGCAGATTGTCAGGACGTGTTTCAAACAAGGATGATTCTCATCCCTGTACTCGACGTTGGAGAAAGTAAAAACCACATAGTTTTCGAAAATACTTTAGTGTTAATCTAAAAACTAAGCAACAATTCAGAAAAGCCTAGTTGGCTGGGATTTTTTTGCGGTTGCTAAAAAGTGCACTGTATATTTTCTGCAATACAGAAATGCGAGGGTTATACGTCTTGTCTCGGGTAACCAATATGGCCCAACCTTAGACCAATTAATCAAGGTGTAGAGGAGAATCTCGTACAACACAAGGAGGATGTATCGATGCGATATTGTATAACCAGCATTCTCCGTTTCAATCATATACTTACTTAATAAATCTTTTACAAGTTGAAAGAAAACATCTTTTACAAAAATGAAAAAACTCCAAAAAACGTTTTCATTATGTACATAAAATTACATCATCTTCCTATCCATCTATTTAGCCTTCTTCGATCCATCTTGCCTCCCCCAATATCTTCCACTCTTCTTCGTCTCTCGCTGCGTTCATCCATCTAGTTCCCGCATGTTTCTTCAAATCGTCCTCCCATTTCATTTGAAGTTTTACCCTACTTCTTTTATTTTCCCAAGGTCTCTAAATTACAATACATCTGTTCCATCGATCGCTTTTCTGTCTGATATTATGACCCGCAAATTTCCATTTTAATTTTGCTACTTCTCCTCTGACATCCCATACTTTTGTTTTATTTCTTATCCATTAATTTCTTATTCTATCTGCTAGCTTTACATGTCTATCTATTGATTTTTGGGCTTTTGTTTTCTTATCCATGTTTGATTTAATAAGTCTCCAGGTCTGGGATCCATAAGTAAGTACAGGAAGGATACATTGGTTATACACTTTCGCAAGTTAGAGCAACTGAATTAAGATTAAAAATCGTTTTTCAGAATAAATAAATATTTTTAGGTTACTTTTATTTATTGCCATAATTCTTAAAGACATAGACACACTCTAGGAATCTAGACTTAATTATGATTAAAATTGACTAAAAATGATTTTTTACCTCAGACCGTGGCAGTTATTTAACAGTGAACAGATTTTAACTTCTTTTGTGAATAATTATTGTTTGTAAAAGCAGGAAAATTGGACATTTTAGTTAAAATGACTATTTCGCCATACAAATTAGTTGCCCCAATACTTTAAGAGCAAAAAAACGATGAAAAACAACAATGCTGATTACCAGCAAAAACATTGTTGCCTCAATGTTTTTTATGGGAAAAATTTTGATAAAAACTGTCTTGTTTGGGTTGTTTATCTTAAGTATATGAATTGGGCCATAAATCTAAGGCCAAAAAATAATAGAACGCGAACAATGCGCGATGGTGTCGCGGATTGGGTTGTACGACGAAGGTCCCGCCGATTCGCATGCCAAACTTGACTTATGGCCCGCAGACAACTTATTCTGCTTTGCTTGCTAGTCGCTTTTGCTGTGCATCTTTTGCAGGAATTACGAAACGCAGGGTGCCGTTAGATTGGGATCCAGGATCCAGAAATATAGACGCGCTTCGTTCTTTTAAAATTTTTTATTTATTTGTCAAACACACTGTAATAGTACTATCTATCTATCTATTTCGCCTTCTTTAATCCATCTTTGGACATAGGCCTCTCCCAATATTTTCTACTCTTCTCTGTCTGTCGCCGTGTTCATCCATCTAGTTCCCGCGTGTTTCTTCAAATCGCCGCCTATCTCATTTGCAGTCTTCCCCTTTTATTTTCCCAAGGTCTCCAATTTACAATACATTTGTTTCATCGATCGTCTTTCTGTATGATATTATGACCGGCAAATTTCCTCTACTTGTTCTATTTTTTCTTGGTTTATTCTGATCGTGATATCTTCATCTGTGTTTGTTATGATTTTAGTTTTAGTGTCGTTCATACTCAAGCCTATATTTTTAGCTGCTGTATCTAGTTCTTCCATCCCTTTTATTAGTTCTTCTTTCTTATCTGTTATTAAGGCGATATCGTCATCATATCGTAGGTGGTTGCCTATTTCTTCCCAATCTAAGTTTTTAAAAACATCAACTGGGCCTGGTTAAATACTTTGAGAGATAATGTGTCACCCTGTCTAATACCTCCTCTTTTGCGCAGTGCCTTGGTTCCTTCGTGGATTTTGATTGATGTAGTTCCTTCGCTACATATATTGGCTATTAAGTCTGTTTATCTGTTCTATTCGGCTATTAAATAAAGATGCTTTTACTGCCCAGTGCTCAATGCTATCGAAAGCTTCTTAAAGTATATAAACGCAATATATAGTGGAATGTTGTAATTGTTGGCTCTTTCTATTAGGATTTCCTGAAAGCTTTTCTGAAGCCTGCTTGTATTTTTGACTGATATTTGTCAAATTTGGTTGTTTGTCTACCTGTTAATATTTTCGTGAACGGCTTATAAATTACATTAAGTGTTATTGGTCGATAGTTTTTTAGGTCTGCTTCATCGCCTTTCTTGTGTAGAATAATGTTTATGGATCCTTTCCAATTTTTTGGGATTATTTTTTTCTTGTAGTATTTTATTCAGAAGAATATGGAGGATATTAAGTACAGCTTTACCACCGTACTTGAGCACCTCTGCCGTTACTACCTCTCTGTCTGTCAAAACCATTGGTTAACTATACAAAATAGCGATAACAATAAAGAAACCCCTCCTTAATTAAAGGACTTCGTTATCTATGGTTAATAAAAATGCCAAGCTGCTATTGCAGACCTCAGTAATAACCATTCTTCTTCTTTAAGTGCCATCTTCGTTCCGAGGGTTGGCAATCATCAAAGTTGGTTTGTAGAGCAGTTGAACCACTCTCGTAGGTTGTGTAGCCGTGAATGTCGTCTTCTCCCCACGCTTCTCCTTTCTTGAATTTTACCCTGTATTATGAGTTGCAACAAACTATATTTATCTCCGCGCATGATATGTCCGAGGTATTGCAGGTTGCGTTTCTTGATGGTAATCACTATTTCCCTCTCTTTCCCCATTCTCTGAAAAACATTCTCATTTGTAACTCTTTCTTAAGTATCCGCATCTCAATCCTTTTCAAAGTCCAACACTCCATGCCATAAAAGAGCACCGAAAACACATAGCACCACAGCAATCTAATTTTCAATTCCAACGTGAGGTCTCTCCCGCAAAACGCTTGTTTCATCTTCATGAAAGTTGATCTTGCCTGTTCAATTCTACTTTTGATTTCCTCTGAGCAGTCATTATTTTGATGTATAATGGTGCCTAGGTATTTATATCTTTCTACTCTCTCAATAGTTTGGTTTCTTAAAACAAGGTACACATTGGCTTGAGGCTCCTTTGATATAAGCATAAACTTGGTCTTTTTAGCGTTCAATGTCAATCCTTGATCTTCACTAGCTGTGGCTACTTTCTCCAGCAAGAACTGCAGATCATCCAAGGAGGTTGCAATCAAAACTGTGTCGTCAGCATATCTAATGATATTTCTCACTCATCCATTTACTTTTACTCCTCTGCTTTCGTTCTCTAATGCATTTTTATGATTTCTTCTGAGTAAATATTGAAGAGCATTGGTGAAAGCACACACCCCTGTCTAACCCCCCGTTTTATTTGTATTTCCGTGGATTGTTGATTGTCAACTTTGATAACTGCTTGTTGATTGAAATAGAGCCTTGAAATGATTCTGATGTCTTTGTCATCTAAATTTTTCTCCTTGAGAATGTTGATAAGTTTTTCGTGTTGCACTTTATCAAAGGCTTTGTTATAGTCTGTGAAGCACACGTATAGTGGTTGATTCATATCCATTCAGCGTTGGCCCAGTACATTCACTGCAAACAATGCTTCTCTTGTGCCAAGTCCGTCTCTAAAGCCGAATTGAGTTTCACTTATGTCTTGTTCCAGTTTTGTTAAGTAATAATCATAACAGTAACGAACTGTCAAATAACCGTTTCAAATAATTGCACCTACATGTGACTATTTAGCCTGTACTTAACTGGTAGATGCATAAAAAATTATCCATGCGTTCGCGGATTAAGTAGGTCAAACTGCAAAAGAATATTTAAGCTGCCTGCAGACAGTCCCAACGGTTTGCTGAAATTGAACCCAATAAATCAGAATTCTCAAGAATGAACCCCGTCTTGGTGGCAGACGAAAGCAATTTGACTTAATATAAAAGATGCACGTAACCAATTTAATTTTAACACCGAGTTATCTTTTGGTATTGTTTCTTTAATTAGAACTAATTTTTCTAAATTGAAGCAGCTATTTTTTCGCAAGGCGTTTTCATCTCATTACATTTTGGTCTTGTCAATTTCAGCAAACACATAACGAAAAGAAATACTTTGTTACAATTTTTTGGACCTAGTGCCACTTTAATTATTGATCATATAATTTTTTTTAATAAATGAAGAGGTTTAATGTCTTTGATCTTTTGGTATTGTTTCTTTAATTAGAACTAATTTTGGTATCGTTTCTTTAATTAGAACTAATTTTTCTAAATTGAAGCAGCTATTTTTTCGCAAGGCGTTTTTATCTCATTACATTTTGGTCTTGTCAATTTCAGCAAACACATAGCGAAAAGAAATACTTTGTTACAATTTTTTGGACCTAGTGCCACTTTAATTATTGATCATATAATTTTTTTTAATAAATGAAGAGGTTTAATGTCTTTGATCTTTTGGTATTGTTTCTTTAATTAGAACTAATTTTGGTATTATTTCTTTAATTAGAACTAATTTTTCTAAATTGAAGCAGCTATTTTTTCGCAAGGCGTTTTTATCTCATTACATTTTGGTCTTGTCAATTTCAGCAAACACATAACGAAAATAAAGACTTTGTTACAATTTTTTGTACGTAGTGCCACTTTAATTATTGATCATATAATTTTTTCTAATAAATGAAGAGGTTTAATGTCTTTGATGCTTTGTGGTAGATTATTGTAAATGGTAATATCTGAATATAATAAACATTTTTTGCCGATATTAGTTTTAAACTGTATTAATTTCAAATTTTTATTATGGCGAGTTGTATGATTATGGCAATCATTTCTTTAAATATTTAAATTTGATATTTTTTGTTTTGTTAATATTGATTGATTGATATTTATAAATTATATAATTTATATAAGTTTAGATAACCAAGTGCTTCATACAAACCAAACAAGTTTCGTGGCTAATCGGGTAAAAATAAGTTTTTGTTTCTGTCATATTTTTCCGTGGGTAGCTTGAAAGCTTAACCTCACGGGGGTCCAAGATCTAATGGACACCTAATAAGTGTTGACAGTTAACTGTTTCGTCCTTATGGGACTCCTCAGAACACTGCTTGGTCAATGTGACACTCTTGCGAAGTTAATTGGACGGTCTTGTCTCTAATTCTATGTAAATAGTGAGAAAACTCATGGTACCCGATTAGTCAACAACTTGTTTGATTTTCGAATTCACGGGTGATAAAATTTGACGTTTGTTTTATGAATACATTTAATAATTTTATTTTGTAACTTTTTTAATGGCTTTGATATTGAGTTACTTGCCGATCCCCAAATTGAAATTAGATATTGAATCTTTGAGTGAAATAATACGTAATAAATATTTTTTTCAATATTTTAATGGAATGTAATATCTTGCCTTATACAGGGTGTCCCAGAAGTAATGGTACATAGTTAAACTGTAGATTCCCTGGGTCAAAATATTACGATTTAGCCACACTTACCTTAGTCCAAAAGTTCGTACTAACCGAGATACAGGGTGTTAAACTTTATTTTTTCAATTCGATTTTCTTTAATAACTTTTTTACTAATTAATATTTTTGCAAAAAATAAACAGCGTGTAATTTTTTTTGAAATTGGCAAGACGATTTCGTTGAAAATTTTGATGTACATTGTACAGGGTGTTCCTTGGACCACTACCATTGCATTAAAATCACTGTATTTTTTTTGTGCCTCGGTGTATACCAGTTTTTATGTAAAATAATGGTTTTTGCATCCTTTTTATGTAAAAAAGTTATACTATTTTAAAGTCGCTCAGAGCAACGGTTTTTGAGATTTTTGCATTTAAAGTTTTTATTGCATGCGAGTGAAATGCCTAATTTATGTATGATACTTTCTTCAATTCTTTCTACTAATTAATATTTGTGCAAAAACTAACCAGCAAGTAGGTTTTTCTGAAATTTGCAAGACGATTCCGTTGAAAAAGTTGATGTACAATGTACAGGGTGCTCTTTGGACCACTACCATTGCATTAAAATCATCAGTGTATTTTTTTGGTGCCTCGGGGTATACTTAAGCAGGTTTTTAAACAGAATATGATTTTAATTATTAAGTAATTTTACAAACAGTTCTGTAGTGTTAAGAAAGTTTGACAGAATAGACGCAGACAGCAACTTTATTGGATTTTATTGTTTTTTATTTTCAAAGCCTACTATAATAAACAATTTTAAGTTTGATTTACTATT
This sequence comes from Aspidapion aeneum, assembly GCA_963576565.1. Classification (NCBI taxonomy): domain Eukaryota; kingdom Metazoa; phylum Arthropoda; class Insecta; order Coleoptera; family Brentidae; genus Aspidapion; species Aspidapion aeneum. The sequence continues at coordinate 18,871,286 of OY755045.1, read as the reverse complement.
TGTCAATTTTAAAATTTGAACTTTGTTGCTGAGAGCGCCATGGTTAAGAAATTTTATATTTTTTTTAATAAAAAATAAAATATTACTTTTATTAATAATTATAATTTTCTTTCAAAACAATAAAAAAATATTTGAATTAATAAAGTATACGTACTTACCATTTTTAAAAACATTAATACGAAGAAGTTTTTGTTCCTCATTAAAAACATCGCCCTACACAGTTGTAATAACGGGGACAATAACTTACAAATGTTTTAACACAGTTATGATAATTCAAGAACCATCCTGTATATTTTTTAACTTAATATTTCTTAAGAAAACATCCAATCTTAAAATGCTATAAAAAATTATTGATTATAGCTAATATGTATGAAGTAGGTAAGAATTTAATCAAAAATCTTTTACGCATACAATAAAAACTTATAATTTAAATATCTTAAAAACCGTTGCACTAAGCGACATCTAAACACTATAACTTTTTAACTTAAAAAAAATAAAAAAATTAATGTTTTTTTATAGAATCTTGTATACACCGAGGAACAAAAAAGTTAGACCTATTTTAAAGTAACGGTACCGAGCCAGAGAACACCCTGTATATTATTTTTATTTTTTTTAACCAAAATTAAATTGTCCATGGCCAAAAATCACCAAACCCAATTTTTTGTGCAAAATTATTAATTAGTAGAAAGTATTGAAGAAAGTATCATACATAAATTAGGCAAATCACTCACATGCAATAAAAACTTTAAATGCAAAAAACTCAAAAACCGTTGCTCTGAGCGACTTTAAAACAGTATAACTTTTTTAACATTATTTTACAAAAAAACTGGTATACACTGAGGCACAAAAAAAATATACTGATTTTTATGCAATGGTAGTGGTCCAAGGAACACCCTGTACACTGTACATCAAATTTTTCAACGGAATCGTCTTACCAATTTTAAAAAAACTTACGCGCTTGTTAGTTTTTGCAAAAATATTAATTAGTAAAAAAGTTATTAAAGAAAATCGAATTGAAAAAATAAAGTTTAACACCCTGTGTCTCGGTTAATACGAACTTTTGGACTAAGGTAAGTATGGCTAAATCGTAATATTTTGACCCAAGGAATCTACAGTTTAACCATGTACCATTAGTTCTGGGACACCCTATATACACACACTAAACAAGATAAATTTGATATCATAATACTTATGTTCTTTCCACGTTAAATTTATATCTATGTGAAGTCCTAAAAATTTTATTTAATTTTTATATGGTAATATTTTCAAATTCAATTGTATTTTTTGGTTCATTTAAAATTTTTGTTTTATTAATAAATATATAAAATGATTTTTAAAAATTAATAGTTAATTTGTTCGTTTGAAGATTTTATAAGATTTTTAAATCATTTGAAATATTCATTCTAATTTTATTTAAAAAAAAATCTTTTTGTTTTTCTGTTGAATTTGTATATTAAAATTAAAATTGTCGAAAGCACTGAACCTTGTGGTACACCACAAGTATTTTTTTTTAATAAACTTTGATTTTTAATAATTTTTACACATTGTTGTCGATCTTTCAAGTAAGTCTTAAACCAGTCGTAAATTTTGCCCCTTATATAATTTTTTAATTAAATAATGTGACAGTGTCAAATGATTTTTTTAAGTCTAAAAACACAAGGCAAGCTTTTTGCTTGTTAACAATTCTTATTTGTATATCTGTAATTAGATCCAAGGCAACCTTTTCCGCGTCCTCAGACTCATGATAAACATTTTAATGGGATTGTGAAACGCTTGGTGTACCCACTTTTTTATTTTCGTTGGTTTTAAAATCCATTTTCTAGCTGTTCTATAAACACTGGTTACACTCTCTGCATGAAAATCGGCCCTGACACCATTCTTGCCGATTCCTATGTAAAATAACCTCCTGAATCCAAATATGAACTCCGTTTTTCCCCATCACCCCCCATTTTTGGGGGAGACACACCACTATGTTTACTGCTTTTCGATAGTTTGGTGGAATGGAAAGGATTATTTTGGCTTTAACGTCACTATTTCTGAGGCACTGGAGACGTTTAGTGTTTTCAAACATTAATATTTCAGCAAGGTAATAGGCCCTTTTTTTTGGGGGGGAGGGTTTTCGCAAAAATATGCATAATTAAATTATATTTTTTAAATTTCAGCTTCCAGCAGCTTAACATCCCGAGTAGGTAATAAACGTTGTAACGATCCTTAGTTCTTAAAGATAATATTTACTTGCTGCTTTTGCACATCAAACTCGGATTGATCAAACAGTTTGTAACAAGCACTGAACAAAACAGGTGACGCATTCATATTTTTGAAAACTAAATTTTCTCGTCTTAGTGAGGCTAAAATCATGGAAGGTGTTTTTGTCGGACCCCAGTAAACTTGTTCAAGATTCGACGTTTATTAAACACCTGAACCAAAAAGAAAAACGAGCTTGGTTTGCAGTCAAAACGTGTGTAAGAACTTTTTGGGTAATCACAAAAGTGATGATTATGTCGCTTAGGTCGAGGAATTGCTCTTAGCGTACAAGGCCATGGGATGTAACATGTCTCTTAAAGTGGACTTCCTTTACTCGCATCTGGACTTCTTTCCTGAAAATTTAGGAGCAGTCTCGGATGAACACGGTTAATACATCGCTAAGTTGGAAAAGAGATTTTCAGGGAAGTGGAATGAAAGTATGTTGGCGGAGTACTGCTGGTTTTTGAAAGGAGAGGGTTTTACCTCAGGGTATAAAAGGAAAGCAAGCACTAAGTGAAGGTACAGATTTTTTTATTTGTTATTGTTAAGATTATTATTATTATCGAAGAGTGATTAAAATAGATAAAAGGGCGGCTCCCCCAAAAATGGTGTGGTAGAAGAAAACGCAAGCTATATTTGGATTCAGGGCGTCCTCTTACATAAGAATCAGCGTAAATAATGCCAGGGCTCAAGAATTTTTTTTTGCAGACCAGTGTTATTAGTCGGTTTTAAATAGTTTATAGTTTATTTCAGAAATAATTTAATTGCATTTTTCCTAAAGAAAAATTTTTGTTTAGTTCTTTTTTATCATTTTTGTTGCCTTGAACTGTTTTTTGTTAGGACATAAGGACGGCAGTATACTGTTTTCGCCAGACTTTAAAAGCATTTGCACTTCTTATTACATTGCACGTAAAAAGGTCAAAAGACTTTTTTGATTTTTATCAGCGCGTCAGACCAAACTTCTTGTGCAAACACAAATAACCGTGGCGGGAATGTATGCATTTTTATATGCATGTCGGGGTGTAGTAAACTTTTAAAAAATCGCACGTCCACGCGAAAATTTTATAGCTGAAAAAAGGCGGAACAACAAAACACAACACAAACATCAGGTGTAGTCTTAACACTTGCACAAAGTTATTTTACATTCGTAGAATGTAAGTAAACAATTTTAAATTCCAGCCCGGGGGCCCTTTGCCCTTCCAGTACATCCCTGTATCTTCCAACGGTCGTAATTTATTTCCTTATCGAACGCTCATGTCCTCCGATTTAAGATAAGGATATCGAAACCTTCAAAGAAATAAAGGTCTGCTACCTTTATCACCTCCATCCAAAATATAACTATATCTTGCAAGTACTCTAAGCAGAAGATTTTTTCCAGCCATTAATATTTTTATTTCTTCTTTTGTACTTCTCTTTGAAGCTTGAGTTGGCCAATTTCTCTTGTATTTGGCTCATTCCTCTTGTAGTAGGGCTCATAAATATGTGCTTCGATCTTCTCTGGTCAATTTATCATCCTTTTCGTTAACCGAGATTCATATATAGCAATCCTACACGATAGTTTCGGTGCTGCTTAGGTATTAACTGACTTTTTTGATGCCGGAGTTCTCCAAATAAACTCTTGCAGTTATTTTCTCTCTTTGTCCAGTTCTGTTGACTTGATAACTTGTCTTACTAACTCTAGATGAATGCCTAACCTTTAACTCTTATGGTACCTCTCCGTCCTTATCTACTTGACCTCGAAATTAAGGAGACGATCTTCGACAAGTCGAATGAATAAAGGTCTCCTGCCTATATTTTCTCCATCTCAAGCATATCTTGTAAGTACACCAAGCAAAAGACTTCTCTCTTCTTTTCTTTCCCAACCATTATCTGCTTTATTTTCTCCATTGTCTTCCTACAGCTAGAATTGACCCATTCCTCTCGTACTTGGTCCATTCCTCTTGCAGTTGACCCATTCCTGTTGCAGTATGCCTATTCCTCTTGTGGTAGAGCTTCCGTTACACAAATCGTTGCTCCGATCTTCTCTGAGCAATAAGAAATTCCTATATGACAATCCTAAAATAGCTTAGAACTAGAAGCATTCAGGTGGAGCGCTTTTAGTGTCGTACAGTGATTTGCTAATTAGGTAGACTCCCACTCAGAAAACCGTTGCCTAGTTTTCTTTAATGTCGGCCGGTGGTTTCTATCTGTCTCTAGTCTTGTTTAATTGATAACTATGGATGGTTGTTTAACATTCAACACCAATAGTAGTACTTCTCGCTCCACTATCTTTAAAACATCCCGGTTTGACATTGACATTTCTACGTTCCTTGAACTTGAAGGTAGCCTGCTGCAACTTGCATTATTTTTTTAGTGCTAAAAGGTACAAGAAAAGTTTAAGGGTGATGATAGGTATCCCTGTGCATGATTTCCTGGAGTTCGATCGGATATGGTCACTACACTCTGTCACCATATGAGCACTCCGTACTGGATGCTGGGTTGCATGATGACAGTGTAGATCAAGTAATATCATAAAAGATAAATATCCAGAGATATAAGAGGAAACGTAAGATAATTGATGGTGATCTTGATTCAGTTCCGAGTGGGCCATTACCAATCCTTCCACGTCGACCACCAGCGTGTGTGTAAGTACGAGGTGTGACAATAAAATTATAAGACTGTTTTATTTAAATACTAATACAAGTTAATAATGTTCCCCATCATTGTCCCCTTCACTATCGACGCAGCGTTGCATGCATTTTTTTCCAATGTTGGAAGCAATTTTAGAAATCATCAGATGAGAGGCTGTTAAGAAGTCTTTTTTTCCTTGACGTGTTCTAATATTTCAAAACGGGTTCCTTTTAACGATTTTTTCTCTTTCGGAAACAGGTTGAAGTCGCAAGAAGCCAAGTCTGTTGAATACGGTGGGTGCTTAACGACGGGGATCTTCTTATTAGCTAAAAACTGCTTAATATATAGGGCGTTGTGGGCCGGTGCATTGTCCTGGTAGAGCAGTCACAAATCTGGACGTTTTTTCCTTACACTTTCCCTTAGCTACATAAATATTTCCAAATATAAATGTTCGTTTACTGTTTGACCCTCACGCGCCCATTCAATAATAACACCTCTAATAACAAAAAAAAAACAATGAGCATCGCTGTTATGGATGTGCTAAAGCGCCCTTCTCGTTCATCGTCTTTAACTTCTTCACGACCCTCGAAAAAGTGTTTATGCCATATAAAAATCATTGCACGAGACATACACTGCTTTCCGTAGACATCTTTTAGCATTTGAAAATATTCAGTAGCCGTTTTTTGAGTTTTACTTTAAATTAATACGTTGCACAATTTTTTCGTTTGTCATAATTCCGGCAAATGAGCTATGCACGATCCGCTTCAAATCACTGCCTAAGGCAAACTAGTAGAAGAAAGGCGACAAGATTGCGCGCGGTAGTAGAACGCACATCAAGGTGAATAACTCCAACCGCCCGTGGCGTGGAGATTTAAAACCTGTTAGTACGAAGGCCAGTCTTAAAATTTAATTATCACACCTCGTATAGCTCAAGTTTATGAACGAACTCACCACAAAATGTCCAGCCTTTTAAACAAGCTAGCAACTTGTTTGGGTAGGGTCCTGGTGAAATCCTCCGCGTTGAACTGAAGTTTCTCAAATATATTTTGAGTGCGTAGTGCGTGCTAATAGAATAGTTAACACGTTGGCTACCAAGCATGATTTTCGCATCCTGGTCCAGAGTACCCATATGAATCACCGGTGACTCGTACAGTACAGTTCACTTCTGTACTTTATGTATCACCGGTGATAACGAACACAAGTCATTTTAAATGCTTGTAAAAAACGCCGCTGTATAAAGAAAGGAATGAGATTTTGGGTATGGTACAGGGATGAACTAAAAAATGTCTGGTTGCCTTGGGCATCACCGGTGATACATAAGAGTTCGGTAAATCTCTAACAAAATAAAGGTCATATGGTTTACTTTTTTTATTACTTATAAAATCCATTCGAACTGAAATGGCGTATATTTTTATTATAGAACTGAAGGACTAAAACAACTTAAAGCTAAATAATAATTATTATATGAATTTTATGTCTGAATCACCTATGATATTTTCATATATCCGTTAAAAAACCGTACACATGCGTGCTTCAATGCATCCTCCACGAAATAATTTGTAAAAGGCGTTGGTACACAGGGGATAGGTGCGACTTTTTAACAGTGGGCTGTAGGGGAAGTCGGGCTATGTATCACGGGTGACTCATTTGGTAGCCAACGTGTTAAAGAACTGTTCTTAGTTAAATTGTCATCTTCCTAGTAAAAACGATTTTCCAGGTAAACTTTTTTTGCAAAAAAGAATAGTGAGTGATTTTGTTTTATCCAAATTAACCATAATTAAAAAAATCCGGTGAATTTCCTGTTGCAGTTGTTAGATTCCTCGTGGTGTAGAGAAAGGTGCAGTCAACTGAGAGTTTTGTTTAGCCAAGTCGTTATTCCAGTCTCGCGACTTTGCGCTAAAAGATTTATTTTTCCAAAATTCATGTGCAATTCATTTAGCCCAGTCAATCACGGAAAAATTCTCAAAATAAAATTGGAATGGGCTCACTTTTTATATACTTATTTCTTGGCATCTACGACAAATCCCCACGTAATCTCCCTAAAAATCCACCTTGAGCTTTTATTTTTAAGAAAATTCCTTAAAAATCTTTTTTTGACATTTGGGCCCTTATATCTAGCGAATGTCAAAAATGATTTTTAGGGAAAATATATGGGTAAGTGTCCTAGGTCCTAAGAAACAACAAAAACAGCCCTTTTCGATTTTTTTTTTAGTTTAAGGATTTTTTCATCCAATTTGACTGGACTAGTTTGCACAATGTTAAGTAAATTTTCATTTTGTTTGTTATAACACACACACCCGAAATAACCCCGTCTGGCCCTCATAATAAGCTGAGTTAGTTTATTATGAGCAATCATTATTTGGCTCTTAAGAGTGTAGAATTTGAAGTAAAAACAGTTACAAAAACGCAGAAGGTTTGTACAGGTATCCAAAAAGATGGTCGCTACATTTGTCTGAAAAGCAGGGTCATGTAGCAACAATTCCTCTGGAAGATCAAAGGACTGTTACTACCGATTGGTAAATCACCATTTGTTTGCCGAAAGTCATCGATGAGCTTTAAAAAACGAACCCAGAACGAAGAATCATCCTCCACCAAGACAATGCAAGTTCGCCTAAAGCACAAAAAATCATTGAATTTTTACCCCAACAAAACGTCGAATTGTTGGACCATCTTTCATAAAGTCACGACCTAAGTCCCAACGATTTCTATACTTTTCCGGAAATCAAGAATGGACTGCCTGGCCAAAGATTTTTGTAGCCTAATTCTCTCGACTTTTACTGAACAGACTCTGTTAAAGGACCAACTTCGGATTACGTGATCAACATATACAGCAGTAGAGTTAAAGATTTTGTTCTGTTAGTAAACATTGTTGAAAAGTTATCAGAGTATATTCCTGGTAGCTTCTGAGGGGTTGGAGAATATTGTGACCGTCACTTTTACTTGACTGCAGAGAGTCAGCTGAGTGCTCGGTGGCCTCTGAGTACCAGGGAATATTAGTCAGAGGGTTTGGTGACTTCGGAAAGGTTAACGAATGCTAAGTCCCACAAAGTTAAAATTAAAATCTTTTTATCTATGACAACCAAGGGCTTATTTTAAGGAGGTACAAGTTAAATGTAAATGAATAGGGTGTTTGACAGTAGTAAAAAATAAATATATATTTATTTTTAGATATCTCTTTAGGTCTTGGGAATGCTAAAAACAAACTTTTTTGTTTAATTTTTTTTCAAATTCATAGTTTTTTTAATTAAATAAATTCAATGAATTAAAACAATTAGCCACGTGATTCAAAACAGGCGGTCTATCAATCAGCTGCGAGTGACATCACAAAACAGTAAACGCCTCGAACGAACCTATTTTCTGTGTTATTTTCTTATAGATGGTAATGTTTGCTTTGGTTTAAAGTGCGAATTATCGTTGTTTTTCAATGGAAAAGGGATTCTCCAAAGCCGATAGCTCCAACTTACCAATGCTGAATTCCTTTATGGTGGCAGGCTTCTTTGCCAACAACAGTGATTTTTGTTCTGCGGAATTCAGAAACGTTAAAATGTTGATGTAAATATTCGATGAGTTGTTTTATATATAACTGAAAGTTTTTTTACGATATTCTTCGCCTACTTTTACTCATTTAGATTTTGAGGTTAGGTTATATGTTTTGCTTTTTTGTTTAATATGCCACTTACAATAGATTCAATTAAATACCCAATCATTATTATTTTAAGCATTAAGAAACAATCAAAAATTGCAGGGCAGGTAGGCAAAAAGTATAAAACGACCAGCAATACTTGAAGTACTGCATAGGTTACACTGCATAGTCCTGCGTAGGTACTGCCTATTCCTGCCTATGCACTGCCTAGTCTTGCATATGCACTGCTCAGTCCTACATTTAGCCTGCATGTGCACTGCCTAGTCCTGCATTTAGAAGTACGGTAAGTGAAAATGTATTTTGTAAGGTCCTTGGGTCTCTTCGAGGAATTTCTAGCCACTTTTTCCGTTCTTTTACTGCTGTAGGCACATGAATAAATAGTTTCTCAGGTGGTTTTATGCTAGTATTGGAACACTGATGCACTACACACCACTTATAGGACATTTTTTTACTTAAAAAACAGTAAAAACACAGACCAAAAACAAATAAACACTTGAATGCCGTGTATCTGTCCGCGAGTTTCCTGCGTTGTGACGTCATTGCAACGCCATGCTAGAAGTGAGCGTTTTAGCGGCAAATTCAAATCGGAAATTAGAAAACTTTTCTAAAATTTGTCAAATACCTTATTATCAATACAATTATACGGAGGCCTAAATGGTTGTGGTGGTAAGAACTAACCTTGAAACTAAAATGTTAATCCCCAATCAATTTTGTTGAGGTTGAAATGGATAAGGCCCCAGTTAAAACAACAACAATAACCACGCTGTTATATACTCAGTGTTCCTATTACAGATCTCAACTGATCTTGATTATTTTACTCGCCCTTTTTTAACCCTCGGCCTCGGTCTCCTGAGTCTTCTAAACTTTTTTTACAAGTTTTATATAAATCGAAGTTCGTAAATATTTCCATTTCGATGGATAAAACGGGCACTTGCCTCCTCGGGATCGCTATTTAAATTAATTTTGAGGATAATTTGAAAAGTAATTACCGTAAATTACGAGTGCGACGTTTTAAGTGCCCCCCACTCTTTTAATAGCCAGTCGACCCAGCTCTGCACGCCTAGGCTTGCTTGATGGCTAGTAGAGTACACTAACGAAGATTCAACTTTTTAGAGTTTGACATTGACTTATACTTAGCTCCCTCCCTTCCGACACAATTTCCTGCCATTTTTTAAAAATTATCAGAGTTCTATATAAGCACGGTGCAATTATTAACAATAACCAATAAGAGCAAATTAGCTATAACATCTTTGATATATAAAGGGCGGAAAGTCTTTAACCACTTGCCTACTGAGCTCAAATGTGCGGTCTCTGTTAAACAGTTTAGAAAAAAAGTAAAAAAGCTCTTACTTAGTAGACTTTACTATAGCTTATCTAATTTTTTTAACGACCATTTATCTGTATAGACCTTGTTTGTGACTTAAGTTTGTGACCTATATAAATCCTGTACCGTTATTTTTAAATTATATTGGACCACTGTTTTATTTTATTTTACTTTATAATTTTTTGGTTTTACTTTACTGTAATAAAATAGCAAACATTTCCTGCCCTAACCCATTTTTAGCCAAGGACAGTGATTAAATCTTGCGGACTGTTCCAAAAAAAAAACTAATAGAAATTGTTTCAGATTTAATTCTTTTGTTTTAGTGGTATTGGCCCATATTTTAGGACAAAAAGGCTTCCATTTGTCATAAAAAAAGTTTCAACCTTAATTTTTTATTTGAGTACACACATTAAGGGTAAAACAAGTCTTACACTACTTTTTGTTAGATATATAATAAATATAAGTGTTTATTTTATATTATTTTGTTTTTGCTGTGGGTGCGCGACGACTAACTTTTATCCTTATAAGTAATTTAAAAAATATATATATTTGTATTTATACAGTATTTTTAGACTGCTTTGTCAACAGAATATGTTTCTTGTTCTTGAAAATAAAGTATGATTTGATTTGATTTGATTTGAACCCTGCTTTGTGCACGGGGCACTTTATATTATAATATATTATTATATAAAAACCACCCTTTTATCACCTCTGTCTAACATTTGAAACGCATTAAAAAAATATCCATTGAGACCCAACCGAAAAACTACATCTACAGTACAGCGTGATCGAATAAAAGTTAATTCTATCTGGAACTACGAAACCGATTTCTATTATAGTTAGAAACACTCTCTAAATGATAGGCCTTAACGCATCAAAATCGGTTTACAATTTCGAGTTTTAGCGCGCATAAACAGACAGGGCACGCACATTTCCACATGGCCTTTTAGTCTTACAGGTCAAAATTTACTGTATAAGAGAAAACAATAATATGTAAATAAAATATATAAGAGTGGTGACTATTGCTTAAAAGCAAAACCAAACCACAAACCATAATTTCGGGTTAACTCGTTGCACAACGAGACTACTCGACAAAACTCGAGATTGCCCTATTAAACCCGAAAACTTTCGATGCTAGCCGAGGTCAGATTCAGATAGAGGCCTACCGCCCGTGTTTTTTTTGTATTCCAGATTTCTTAAGACCTGCGCGATTATCACTTATTATAAAAGTGCTAGTAAGTTTGCATGTGCTACACAATATGTCAGAGACTGCAAGATGGTCTCTACTAAAATTGTAATGGGCTCTGTTTAAAACGCGAAGCAATTAAGCCGAATTAGGGGGTCATATTAGGCGAAAATTGATTGTAATTGGCTTTCGGAAGTGCATGTAATAAAAGGAAATGTTAGTGCTGTTTAAAAAATTGTAAAAGTGTTCAGAAAAAGACAAAATATTTCTATATCTATATATTACTAGAGTACGTTAAACCAGGAGCGGATCTACGGGAGAGGTAAAAGGGGAAATTTGCCCCCCAAAATCTCAAACTATGATGTTTCCCCCAGCCAAATAAAGTTTATAGATCTACCCCTACTTAAATCCTTCCTAAAAGTGCCATTCGTAATTAATGTTGATGATAGAAAAAAAACTTGCAATAGATACAAAAGTTGCGTAATTTCTTCCATATTACCTTACTGTGTCTTATTATCTTATCTGCTTATTCAACGCGACCTCTAGGGATGGTGGATTGTACTATGCTTGTTCACCGTAGGGACTTCTAAGGGTAACGGCTGGTACTCAAGGTCTGTGAAAAAATGGCCACCATCGTTCCGTGGTCCATATTAGAGCTTGTGCAGCAGTCGAAGGACACGGCAGTGTCCCGCCAAGTTCGCGTAAAATGCTGTACAATCTCTTCTTGAAACATTTCAGCCCATATTTGACCTATCTAAAACTCTACCTCGAAATGAGCTACGACACTCAAACTCTGCACAGTCCTAGATCTTATTAGAGTTAACAACCCCTTCTAGTTTCATAAACTTCCATAGAGTAGTAAAGTAATTACAACTTTTCAAAAAATTGCCACTCACTGACTCACTCATGTATACATGATCAAAATTCTACTGTACTTCTAGACATGCTACAAAGCTGAAATTTGGCAAATCCCTGGAAAAAATCAAAAAGCTCCAAAGTCCTAATTTACTCCCCTCCCCTATACGTGTAAATTTATGTCAAAGTAACATTGCCCACTTCCAGAAACGCTAGAGAGCTGAGCTTTGGCAGACTGATAGGAAATGTGATAAAACTATAGGAAAAAATTAAAAAACTTCAAAATTTTAATTTGTTTTGTCCCCTATAAATGTAAAGTTATGTAAAATTAACATTGCCTACTTCCAGAAACGCTAGAGAGCTGAGCTTTGAAAGGCCAATAGGAACTATGATAAAACTATCGAAAAAAATTAAAAAACCACAAAATTTTAATTAACTTCCCTCCCCTATTAATGTAAAGTTATATAAAAGTAACACTGCTTACTTCCTGGAACGCTAGAGAGCTTAGCTTCAGAAGGCTGATAGGAACTATGATAAAATCATAGGAAAAAATTAAAAAACCTCAAAATTTTTAAGGACATTGCAAAAGTTTTGAATAATATTCCGCATATTTCACTACTTATATATTATCCAAATCCCTTAAAGGAGTGAAATCCTAACAAAAACAATTTATGTCAAAAAAGGCCAAGTACGCGAAAATGGTATTCCGTAAAAAGAATTGAGATAAAACTAAAGCCAAGTTCTCCAATAAAAATTTCAAAAACAAATTTTCTTACTAGTTTGGAAATGTTTTTCTAAACTTGGTTATTACGGCTGCAAATGACTCTTAGACACAGTGCTAAATTGAACATAAAGAAGTTTGCCTGTAATAGCATAGTTTAAAATAAATTTTCCAAACTAGTAAGAACCTTTCATTTTGAAATTTGTATTGGATAACTTGGCTTTACTTTTATCTCAATTCTTTTACGGAATACCATTTTTGCGTACGTGGCTTTTTGTTATGATCTTTTTATTTTTTTATATCTATGTAATAAAGGCAGTGGCGTATATAAGGGGGGGCTGCACCTCCCCGAAGCTTACATTTTTTTAGATATTTTCTACATATTCCATGAATATAAACATAAAATACGGCCTCATAGGGTCTCGCCCCCCCCCCCCAAAACTGTCTCGGACCCACCTTGAAATTTTTTCTATATACGCCACTGAATAAAGGCCCTGCAAATATAACCAATGACCCTGTACATAATAAAGGTTATAATTACCTACAATTTGTGTTTGTTTTTTGCAAAAGAAATTACCGTCTACTATCTAATCAGACAGACAGACAGTCTAAGTGCAAACAATATTAACGGTGAAAAGCCAGACATTAGATTAATTATTTGTTTTTGTATGTTGTACCGAGTGTGTGTGTGTGTGTGTGACAATGTAATATTTAAACTGCGATACAATTAAAAAATTTGCGCAATGAGTAACATTTTTATTAGGCCTCGTAAAAAAATATTGATTATATACTGGGTACCTCAGACATCTTAAACATACAATGTGTCGCAGTGGCGTATATACGCCCCCGCCCCCCGAAGCAAAGTTTTTTAGATATTTTATACATATTTCGTGAATATAAACATAAAGTAGCATAAAATACGGCCTAATGGGATCTCGGGCCACCCCCCAAAAAGTCTCGGGCGGACCCCGAAACTTTTTTCTATATACGCCACTTGTGTGTCGCATTTAAAACCAAGGCCAACAAAAAAATACAGGCCACGTCCTTAAAAAAGCAGCTGTTCTCGGTGGGCTGACTTTTACATTGGGTTTTATGAGAGGTCAGACGTTTTTTTATGATATTGTCAAAATGGCACTACAGATTTCCGCGAATTTTCAGTGAAATATTCTCAGACACCATTCCGATATTCCGCCAAACTTTTTTAAGCATGCAAGATGATTAAAAGGTTAAAATCTTCAAGATTTAGCATTCCTTATTTTGCATTCAAATTACCCGCCATATACCGCATGTCAACTGTTATCTTTGACATGTATTTGACTTTGCCATCTGTGTGTGTCACATTCGCTTCTGCTTTAAATTTAATTTTAGTGTGCGCTAATTAAGCGGCTCTGAAAAATTAAGGATTACAATACATTACAAAAAATACAGGAATATAGTAAAAACAATCTCAAAACCGGCTTTTTTTTTTAAAAAATCAAATATTCATGAACCGTCATTCCAACTTCAATATTTTAAAGACAATCAGCTGTGTCGTGAAGTGTCCGTAAAAAAAAATCAGCCCCCGATGTGACGTTAACAACGTGGAGGATTGTGGCCCGTCCGTTTTGATAGCCCTGTGAAAACAAGACTGACATCAAACAGTAAATGACGTTTTAAAAAATCTTAAATTTCATTCGTAAAATGTATAGACCTATTAGGATTGACGTCAAACTGAGGGGTACACAAACAAGCTCTAAAAAATGGTGACACTTTTAAATTTACATAGAAAAAATTCTCAAAGTCAAGAAAATGACAGCGTTAGAGAAAGATTCTATAATTATTTGCATTGGGTCGAATTTATTCCTAGTTCTCTTTCGCTTTTATGGCTTTAGAGAAGGACTAGTGCGTGGATACGATTCTAGGAAAATCCAATCTGCTGTGTGTTAGGTCACTCATCGTCAAGCAAGCTTTACAGGTAGTAGTAGCCTAACTCTGATTTTCTATTTTTTGGTTATAATTTTTGACATGTTTTCCTCGGTTTCGCATTGGCGGCTCGTTGTTATTTTAAAAATGTGGTTTTAACACAGTCCAAAGATCTAATTAATAATGATACAGTTTCAAGATAGTTTGCAGCCTAAGTTTTTAATTCTAATTACATAAATATATATAGTTTAGGTACCTTCATAATGTATAAAACATCTTCAAAAAACATCTTCAAAATGAAACAGAACCGCCAATGCGAAACCGAGGAAAACATGTGAAAAAAATAATAACCAAAAAATAGAAAGCCTGACGTTAGCTTCGCCTCCTATAAAGCTTGCCTTTACGATGAGTGTCCTTAGCTGAGTCCCCTCGAGAGGTCACATGATCTTAATAGGTCTATAGGTTCTAAAGTATAAATTTTCAAAGTTTTGCATTATAGAGGTTATGACATTTAATACCTCAAAAAAACAGTAATGTTTGACGAAAACGACGTTTTTCCGAATATTAAATCGTTGTGCGCTTTTTTCGCATCTAAACTACATATCATAATTTTTGAGATAACTTTTTGACAGTTAACAGCTGTTTACCATAATAAATAGCATAGGCCAACAAAAAAAAGTTGTAAAAAGTTGTCTCAAAAATAATGATATGAACTGTATCTAGAAAGTTTAGAACAGCTAGAGATTTACGGCACGTTTTCATGTGACAACAATGTCGCGACTTTAATGCCATGACGCTAAAAGTCGCGACATTTTTAATCATGCAAACTTCAGTCACGTTGTCGCGGCAACAATTTGAAGCCGTGACATTAGTGTCACGATATCAAAATCATGTTGATATTTTTGTGACATTTTACTATATCTACTTAATATACCTCGTGAAAATAGCAGTGCCGCATTGTTGTGACCACGTGTGAACTAAATGCAATATTGTCATGACTGAAAGTGTCATGAAATGAGCGCATGAAATGAGCCTTAAATTTGACAACCAACCAAAATATACAGGATGGGTACACAATGCTTGACATTACCTTTGAAAAAGCGAAGAATTGTAGCTAAAATAGGAGGTAGGCACCGTAATACGAGGGTTATCTTTTAAGTTTTGCATATACAGCTGGAATAAAACAGTAGATAACTTTTAATTTGTTTCTCGAATTATTCTCCACGAAAATTAGTGCACTTTTGCATGCGCTCAAATTTAATTCCACTCGTTTGTTGGTACTGTCAAAATTGTTTTCTTGAAGGCGTCGACTGCTTTTTCTGGCGACTGCAATCTTTGACCACGCAGTCCATTCTTGATTTTCCCACAAGTATAGAAATCGTTGGGACTTAGGTCGGGATTGTATGGAGGATGGTTCAACAATTCGACGTTTTGTTGGGTTAAAAATTCAATAGCTTTTTGTGCTTTGTGCGAACTTGCATTGTCTTGGTGGAGCTCAGCGGTGAATTTCGGCAAACAGTCGTCAGCTCTTCCAGAGGAATTGTTGCTTTTGAGACAAATGTTGCGGCCATAGTTTTGAATACACTTCGAGAACGGATGACTTTTGTTGGCTTTTCGTCATCTTGGAACACCCAAACAGACGACAGTGATGAGCATGCGCACAGCATCGATGTTTTCCTGGGTAACAGCCGTTTTTGATGCACCTAGCCTTGGATCGTCCCTAAGGCTAATCCGTCCATGCTTGAATTCTTCATACCAACGAGAAACTGTCGACTGATGTGGTGCTTCAATACCGATAACAGAAATCAATTCGCCAAGGCATTCTTGTTAAGATAATTTCCTTCGAAAGTTGTAAAAAATTATAGTTAAACAAAAACTGAAAAAATGCGGAAAATTGTGTTTAAACCTCATGAAAAAAGCGCCTTTTTATCCCTTGGTATATGATATACTATTGCCGTTTAAAAACAGTGTTCCGCAAGTTCAGACAATTTTTAGCAAAGAACTGAAATAAATTTAATTTTTATTTTCGCTTCCAGACATTTTTATCTAAATTATAAAATACCTACGGCAAAACCAACACAGAAATATGAAATGCATACATTTTCCAAAAATGCATTTAATCTAATCTGCTGGTAGTCTGGTAAAAATGTTATGAATGTAATGTCTGGCTTAAAAGCCCAGACAGAAAAATTGCATTAAATACACAGGCGGTATACCGGGTGTCACAGAACTAATGATAGGCAGTCAAACTGTATATCATCGTTATCCTCTTTTGAACTAAGGTAAGTATTAGAAAATCTTATAATTTTTACTCAAGGACCAACAGTTTAATTCAGGGCTATCAAAACACATAGGCCACGATCTACCACTTTGTTGAAGCGGGGCTATCAAAACGGACGGGCCACGATCTACAACTTTGATGACGTCACAGCGGAGGCTGAATTTCTTTTTGATGGTTACGCCACGCCACAGCTGATTGTGTTTAAACTATTAAAGTTGGAATGACGGTTGATGAATATTTGTTTTTTTTTAATTAGCCGGTTTTGAGATTGTTTTTACTATATTCTTGTAAAACAATTTTTTTTAAATATATAGTAATCCTTAATTTTTCAGAGCCGTTGCACTAGCTCACACAAAAATTAAATTTAAAGCAGAAGCGAATGTGTTCGTTTCTGCGTGGGAAGTAATCGGCTCACCTACACATATTTGTTTATATTCGGTAACTTTTAGATATATTTACAAAAATTACATCAAAAAATTAATTTTTTGTAGTGTAATTTTGTTAAAAAAAAAACACTGGTATTTTTGGATTTTAAATTAACTTTATTGCAAAAAAACATTTAAAAATCGAACCAGTTTTACATAAAAAGCAAATAAATAAATATCCATGTCAAATATGGATGGCGCCATATTGCCTAGATCACTGGAATTTAAAGACCTCGGTATAACATTCGACAGTGCTCTTTCTTTTGTCCCTCATATACGGGATATTGTTAAGAAGAGTTATCAAATGCTCGGTTTTATAATCCGCAATTCTCAACATTTTAAGAATATCGCTAGTTTAAAATTATTATATTTTGCGTACGTCCGATCAAGATTAGAATACTCGTCTATTGTGTGGTCACCGTGCTACCAAACACATATTGACTCAATTGAAAAAATTCAGCGCAAATTTTTAAAATACCTGGCTTTTAAATTGGACGGTGTGTACCCAGAAATAGGAACACCAAATGAGGTCCTTTGTAATAGGTTTAATATCAGTTCTCTAAAAGATAAACGCAGTTTGGCCGAGATACAGTTCATTTACAGAATTATTAACAACCAAATCGACTCGCCGGAACTATAGCAACAATTAAACTTTTTAGTACCTAGAACTTCGGCTCGATCGACAGTGCCATTTTATTTACCAAACCAACGAACCAACATTTGCAAAAATGCCCCTTTAACAAGAGCCTGCAACACTCGTAATTCTTACAATGATCGATGTGACATATTTAATTGCAGTATCGCTTATTTAAAAAAATTACGGCTGTCCTAAATCACTATTAACTTATTATTTATTTCTTTTATAAACACTATTTTTTTTTGTATCTTTTATTAGCTGTAATCAACTTCAACTGTATTTTTCCCACTCTGTAATTGGGTTTGTTCCTGTTGAGTGGCTGTAAAATAAAATAAAATAAAATAAAATAAAATAAAATAACAGATGGCGTGCGGTGCATTACGGCCAATGTGAATTCAAAATAAGAATTGCTACGTTAACGTCTGTTGCCCCGGTTCTATCCTTAGTGAAGACGTATGAGTTTGTTTTGATTTGGGCTATGTCAGTAGTAAAAAGCATTGCCGGTCGCGTGTCATTGTTTTTGTTATCGTTTGTTTATAAAATGGAAATAAATACCGTCGATTACATAATTAACTGTGTAAATTAAAAATACATTGACATATGAACCGGACCTAATAATCCTAAAAATTAACCAAAATTTTAGTGCAAGTAATAAAAAATTATACGATGCTGAAAACTGGTTATGCGGTTGTAAAAAACGAAATGTTTTTTTTTGCTTTATTTGTCTTATTATGAACAATCCACAAAGTGATCCTGCGTGGATGGCAAAAGGAATGTGTGACCTTTAGCATTTTAGTGAAAAGTTAAAGATACAAAGTAAGTGCTACTTATTTAAATAACCACATTACATTTTTATGCTAGGCAAGACTGATATTAGGTGCCAATTGAATAGTGCCTATAGGCAAAACATCACCGAACATAATGAAGATGTGGCAAAAATAGACATATACTTAGTAGGTTGATAGACTGTTTAAAATCCTGTGGGATTCTTGAGGTTGCTCTATGGGGCCATGATGAGTCTGAAACTGGTGCTAATCCAAGCACTTTGCGCATGTAAAAGAAGGGCGAATAGACTCTATCTATAAACAAATAAACTAAAAACTACACCAAGTAGCTGCTTGTTTGTAAAATGCTAAAATAAAATTGTTTAGGTAAGTATTTTTATCTCCTTTTCCATACAATATTAATTTCTGCCCCCTCCCCCCCAATTTATAACGTCACCAGCCGCCACTGCCTTTTAACCATCTTTCATCCTTACGAAGTGTCTGGGAATATTTCTCTGAAATTTCGCGAAAATCTGTAGTGCCATTTTGAAATAATAGAGAATTACTGAAATAAAGCCAGGCTATAATAGTGCCAGGCACACAAATCATCACACATCACATCACAAATAAACCTCTATCCGCTCATAAGACCCAATGTAAAATTTAGCCCCTCAACAACAGCTGATTTTTTCAGGGTCGTGGCCTGTATTTTTTTGTTGGCCTTGGTTGAAATCACGAGCCAATGCCTGATTTTTTGTTGCTGGTCATGTCACGGCAATATAACGTCATATCGGCGACAATACTATGACATGGAAATATTTTATCACAGCACGTATTTCGATTTTTTTTCTATTAAAATTGATAAAGTTTTCGAGTGTGAAGGACACGAACCACTTGACGCACGAGCTCTTAACTAAAGAAAAAAAATTAAAGTAAATTTACAGGGTGATTTAAGTCTCCACCAATATTTCCATCCAAGGTAAGGGTTGCGGCTTTGATGCCCTATCTTGTTTTGAGCCTGATAACCAGAGATAGGAATAGCTTATGGGTCAAAATCATCGAGGTGGAAAATTTCATTTTGCAAATTATTAAAAGTTTGACTTTGCTTTACAAATGATTTTTTATTCCTAAATGTTGGGTCAAATCATTTAATAATATAAAACCGCGCAGAGCATAGAACGGTATATTTTTCAAATTTTCGGCAAAAATAATAACCTACGCTCAAAAAAACGTCATTTAGGGAACGCTTTTTAAAATTTTAAAAATAACACTTTCTTTAAAAGTACTTGAATTCCATTAATTTAGTAAAACTTTTATTAGTAAGAGAAATTACTCAGTATGTTTAGATGTAATTTTTGAGGTAAATTTTTGTTGCTAATTTTAAAAACACAAAAAAGATATTTTCAAGTTTTAAATTATTTATGTTATTTATTTATATATTTCTGAAATATGCAATGTTTTTTTTTAATGTTATTTATTAGCGTTCCCTAAATGACTATTTTGTGCCCAAAATAAGAAAAGTGATTATTTTGCACTTTTATTAAAGTTAAACATCTTTCTAAATCAAATTACCGTTCAAAAAAAAATGATATAGTATTTTTTTCTAGAATAATATTTGTCCTTACTAATATTGGTTTGCTGTGAGTTTTGACAATGACAATAGATTATTGATATTTACAACAAAGTATCCTGTAACAACTGTCAAACAGAGTTGCCTACCTAAAACAACTGTCAAAATGTATCAAGGGGGGAACTTTCATTGGGTTTGATGAATGATCACTCAGTATATTATATTACCTTACTTATCGGGAATGCGCATTTAATAAAATTTTAAAAAATACATTTTTAGTTGGAAATATATCAAACATAAGTGTAAAAAATTGTAGTCTAGACGGAATTCTACAGAACTAGGATTACCCACCTCTAAGCATTTTATAAAAATGAACTCACTTTCTCGTGTATGAGAGGAAAATTTTAAACTGTAAATGACGGTTTTGTCCTTTGTAATCTGTGTTTCAATGTCAAAAATGAGTTAAAATGTTCCAGCAAAACAGAAAAATTTAATCATTAAAATAAAACAAAAAAATACCATACCGGTAATTGACAGGTTAATTAGTACACTTTTATCATTTATTTATTAGTACACGTTTGAAAAATAATATGACTTTGTCACAAAATTATAGTTTTCTTTTTTTCTAGAATACAACTTGTTCTTACTAATTAATATTGGTTTAATGTGAATTTTGACAATAAATTCATAATGTTTTTCTAACAACTTTCAAACAGAGTTGCCCATCTAAACCAACTATCAAAATGTATCAAGGGAATTTAGTTTGGGGTTACTTTCATTGGGTTTGATGAATGACCACTCAGTATATTAAATTACCGTACTTATCGGAAATGCGCATTTAATAAAATTTTTAAAAACACATTTTTAGTTGGAAAAATATGAAACATGGTTATAAAAAAAATGTAGTCTAGACGGAATTCTACTGAACTAGGATTACCCACCTTTAAATATTTTATAAAAATGTAATCACTTTCTCGTGTATGAGTGGAAAATTTTAAACTGTTAAATGACGTTTGTCCTTTGTAATCTGTTTCAATGTTAAAAATGAGTTAAAATGTTCCAGCAAAACAGAAAAATTTAATTATTAAAATAAAATAAAAAAAATAACATAACGGCAATTGACAGGTTAATTAGTACACTTTTATCATTTATTTATTAGCACACTTTTGAAACCTAATATGACTTTGTCAAAATTATAGGTTTTTTTTCTAGAATACAATTTGTTCTTACTAATATTGGTTTGCTGTGAATTTTTACAATAAATTACTCAATAAAATTTCCTAACAACTGTCAAAAAAAGTTACCCACCTAAAACAACTGTCAAATTGTATCAAGGGTCTTTATTTTGGGGGAAGTTTCATTGGGTTTGATGAATGATCACCCAGTATATTATATTACCTTACTTATCGGGAATGCGCATTTAATAAAATTTTTAAAAATACATTTTTATTTGGAAAAATATGAAACATGGTTATAAAAAAATGTAGTCTAGACGGAATTCTACAGAACTGGGATTACCCACCTTTAAACATATTATAAAAAGTTATCTACTGTTTTATTCCAGCTGTATAAGTAAAACTTAAACAACAACCCTCGTATTCTGAATTACTTAAACTTTTAAATTAAAGAGTTGAGAGAATGGTTGTCGAAAACGCCTAATTTCTCATATCTGGCTTTTTGCCCTTTTGTAGGGAAGTATGCAAACTAAGAACGGAATAAGCCATTTTGAGCTTCTAAATTATTTTATATCCAAAGTCTAGACGTCTACTTTCGACCCACTGAATATCTATAGCAACTTTACCTTTTATGTCCTTCATAAAAAATTATAAAAGTGCGATTAGCCCGACTCCAAGTTCTTTTTTAAAAGGCGTGTAAAAAGCTTTTTATGCAAAAACTTTAATAAGTTTCAGGAAAGTTACACATGATTATACAAGGTAAGGCAAAACACTTCGCAGGATAAAAGCAAAAGTCTTGTGTAAACTACATTAACAGTAAAAATCTTGTGAAAAATGTCTTTTTTGATTTCTCCATCTGCAAAGGGTTATAAGCAGCTTAAAATAGCTAATATTTTAAAAAAATTCATGCGGCGCATTGAAGAGCATGACACCCCTTCAAAAAAGTTGTTTCTTCAAATCGTCTGCCCATCTCATTTGGGGTCTTCCCCTACTTCTTTTATTTTTCCAAGGCCACCAGTTTACAATACATTTGTTCCATCGATCGTCTTTCTGTCTAATAATATGACCGGCAAATTTCCATTTTAATTTTGCTACCTCTCCTCTGACATCCCTTACTTTTGTTTTATTTCTTATCCATTCCTTCCTTTTTCAATCTGTTAGCTTTACATGTAACATTTGTCTTTCCATTGATCTTTCGGCTTTTGTTACCTTTTCCATATTTGATTTTGTAACTGTTCAATTCTGGGATCCATATGTGAGTACAGGAAGGATACATTGGTTATGCACATTCATTTTGAGGTACTGAGCATATTGTGGCTTAATTTACCGAATGCTGCCCAGGCCAGTCTTACTCGTCTCTTGATTTCAGCCGTTTGGTTTTCTTTTTTCATAGTTTAGTAATTTGTTGCAAGAATAGTATTAAAAAGCTTAAATCCGGAAAAGCTAACAAACCTGGGGGAATATACGCTGAAATGCTCAAATATGGATCAGAAAAACTACTAGAAAATCTCACATATATTATCAATCAATGCATAAACGGGCATCCAGTACCTGATGATTGGAAAATAGCATTCATATCCTCAATGCATAAAAAAGGAAACAAGCTGGATTGCAACAACTACAGAGGAATTTTAGTAACCAGCAGTGGCGTATATAAGGGGGGGGGGCCTGGGGGGCCCGGGCCCCCCCCGAAGCTAAGCTTTTTTTAGATATTTTCCACATATTTCCTGAATACAAACATAAAATAGCATATAATACGGCTTCATGGGGTCTCGGCCCCCCCCCAAACTGCCTCGGGCCCACCCCGAAACTTTTTTCTATATACGCCACTGGTAACCAGTACTCTAGGTAGATTGTACTGTAGGATTCTTATAGCCCATCGCACCGACTGTTTTTTTCGTTACTTAGCCTTAAGTGTTCCTTATTACGTCATATTATGATTATATTAAGAAACGCTTTAAGCTAAGTAACGAAAAAAAAGTCGGTGAGATGGACCCTTAGAGACCTAATAGAGAATGATTTTCATGACCAAGAGGAAGAGCAAAGTGGGTTTCGGGCAGGCAGATCTAGTAGTGATAATGTTTTTTGTCTTAAACAAGTAATTGAGAAAAGGAGTGCCAGAAATATAGAGACTCATGTTACTTTTGTGGATCTACAAAAAGCATATGATACCGTTCCAGTAGAAAAATTATGGACAGTGTTAGAACAAACTAATATCAATCATACATATATAAAAGCGATAAAAGAACTTTACAAAGGGTCAAAATCTAAAATTAAAATTGGAAATCGACTTTCAAGGGAATTCCAGGTAACGAAAGGCTTAAAACAGCGATGTTGTATCTCTCCAACCCTTTTTAAAATATCTATCGCAGTAGCTCTAAAAAACTGGAAACGTAAAGTACACGGCATGGGAATACATCTTAACGACCGATTTACCACATACACACTACAGTTTGCTGACGACCAAGTAATTGTAGCTAATGATACAGAAGACATGGAGTATATGATGAGAAAGTTAACGGAAGAATACCAAAAGTGGGGGTTAACAGTGAACGTGGACAAGACACAGTACTTATGTATTGGAAACGAATGAAGTGAGTTAGAACTAGACAATGGACAAACAATAGCTCCATGCAATGAGTATGTATACTTGGGGGTCACATTTGATAAGACAGGAACAGACTGTAAAGGACTAGAAAAAAGTATAGTAAAAGCAAAAAAGGTAATTGGTTGTCTTAACAGTATTTTATGGAGCAGAGAGATAAAAAAGAATGTAAAATTTAATATATATGAAACAATGGTGAAAAGCACGCTGCTGTATGAAATAGAGACTTGTCGTGTAACAGAAAAATACAAAGCAAAAATGGAAAGTGTCGAAATGGATGCAATAAGAAGATCAATGAGAATATCTAGAACAGATCATATAAGAAATGAGATCATAAAAGAAAGAATGGGAATCGAGGGAAGCATAACGGATGACATCACTAAAAGACAACTGATATGGTACGGCCATGTACAACGGATGAACGACGAAAGATTACCAAAGCAGTTCCTAGAATGGCAACCAATAGGGCGCAGAAAAAGAGGGCGTCCTAAACTGGAATGGCAACAGTCAATCCAAAGATCAATGAGAAAAAAATCTGACAGAGGATGATTGTTAGGATCGAAGAAAAACGTAGAAAAACGTTCTAAACCGACATAGTAGTAGCTAAAAACATATTCCTGTAACACTGAGAAAACTTTCATCATTTAAAATTTTTTTAAACAATAACATATTATGTATGTGGAAATCTATTATCTATAATTTTGTGCTCACGCTAATCAATTTTATGTTCCGTCTATTAAAGTAAATGTATTTGTCAAAGGTTAGAAGGTTTACGATTATTCAATGCATGAGATTGGCGTGATTCCAATTATTTTCTGCTGAAATTCCAACGTGTCATCAATTGACACAAACTTGAAACTGTATTTTATCTTAAATAAATTGTTTTTTTTTTACATCATAATAAAAACATTTCATGTAAAAAAAGCCTAGTACGCGAAAATGTTATTCCGTGTAATAATGTTGTAAAGCTAAGTTCTCCAATACAAGTTTCAAAATGAAAGGTTCTTACTGGTTTGGAAATGTTTTTTTAAAACTTTGCTATTACAGCCAAACTTCTTTATGTTGAATTTTGCACTGTGCCTAAGAGTCATTTGCAGCTGTAATAGCCAAGTTTGAAAAACATTGCCAAAATAGTAAGAACCTTTTATTTTGAAATTTGTATTAGAGAACTTGGCTTGACTTTTATTACAATTCTTTTTACGGAATACCATTTTCGCGTGCTTGGCTTTTTTTACATGAAATGTTTTTGTTATTTTTTATTTTTTTAGAAGTGGGTGACGCCAGCTGGTGTTTTCGTAAACTTAAAAAATAAAATGAAAAGTGCCAGTTATCATCATAAAATCTAACAAACAAATATCCTAAAAATTATCAGAAAATCTTCTTGCTTTTTGAGTGTACACTTAAGCTTAATTTAGTTAAAAAGAGTAAGATGGCTGCAATTCAGATAATGGATATTGACCTAAATAAAGGTCTTAAATTAGGAATTTCAGACCTGCAAACCTAATGTCCTAGTTATATTTTATAAAATTTTAAAAAAAGACTAGTTTAAAATAAGTTTAAGTATTTTTAAAAAAAACTTCTTTATGTTCAATTTAGCACTATGCCTAAGAGTCATTTGCAATCGTAATAGCCAAGTTTCAAAAAACATTTCCAAACTAGTAAGAACCTTTCATTTTGAAATTTGTATTGGAGAACTTGGCATTACTTTTATCCCAATTCTTTTTACGGAATAATATTTTCGCGTACTTCGCTTTTTTATTACATGAAAGATATATATATTTCATTTCTTTTCTAATGGATTTGCATAATATTTAAGTTTTAAAGTAGTAAAATATCCAGCATATAGTTTAAAATTGTGAAATGCATGATTAAAATTTTTGAGGTTTTTTTAATGGTTTTATCTTAGTTCCTATCAGCCTTCTCTGGCGTTCCTGAAAGTAGACAATGTTACTTTTACATAACTTTACATTTATAGGGAAGGGAAGCAAATAAATTTTTTCCTTTAGTTTTATCATATTTTCTATTAGTGTGCAAAGGCTCAGCTCTTTAGCGCTTCTGGAAGCGGTCAATCGAAGTTTTACATAACTTTACATGTATAGCGGAGGGGAGTAAATTAGAATTTTGGGGTTTTTTGATTTTTTCCAAGGGTTTGGTCATAATTTCTATCAGTATACCAAATTTCAGCTTTGTAGCATGCCTGGAAGTCAACAATACTGGATAAATATGCCAGAACTGGCTCACTCTAAAGAGTTCATTAAAGGACCTTGTAGAAACAGAGCCAGGAACATTATTGGACTTACCAGACAGGAGATAAGTATAGTGACTGGTCTGTATACGGGTCACTGTCGACTGAGAGTACCCATGCACAGAATGGGACTAACAGAAGAGACCGAATGTAGACTCTGTATGAAGGATGACGAAACAGTCAGACATGTACTGTGCGAATGTCCGGCTATTGCACGTTTACGTCAGAATACTTTCGGTAAAACTCAGATCGACTCAAAAGATCTGAACAGTGTCTCACCCAAACTGATAGCCGGCCTTTTTGGAGGATTAGGCATACAGTGGTGAGAAACCACTCAAAAGTGAGCCACAATAGACCCACTGGTGGTCGCAGTGGAAGGGCTGCAAGGCCCACTCACATATGAATCATCATCATCATCATCATGCCTGGAAGTTGTACAGCGTGTCCCATTTTCGATGGGATTAAATGGGAAACTCAGTTATTATTAAAGATATTGATTTTCTGATTGCACCTTACCGTGCTCTTTTTTTGAGCCCTTAAAAATGGCGTAATCAGATTTTTGCAATACCCCGTAGTTTCGCTAATACAGGGAGTTTTTGAAAAAATTGTATTTTTAATAATCCCTTGTATCTCGCTTATTTTTCGAGATATTTTTATTCTGTAAAAGCCTTTTCATGGCTTTTTTAGAAGAAAATAATGACGATGTCAACTTTTTAAAATATTGTTTAGTTTTTGAGATATGGTATTCATCATAAAAAAATTAAATACGGACCTGGATTTTTTTTATTACTAATTTGATTGGTTTCATGCTAGTATTATCATAAAATAATAAAAATTTAAAAAAATTTTTTTTTGCTTTATTTGTCTTGTTATGAACAATCCACGAAGTGATCCTGAGTGGGTGACAAAGGGAATGTGTGATATCAAGCACTTTAGTGAAAAGTTAAAAAGATACAAAGTAAGTGGTATTTTAAATAACCACATAGAATTTTCTATATTAGGTCCCAATTAAATAGTGCCTATAGGCAAAACATTACCGAACATAATGAAAATATGACCAAAATTAGACATACTTAGTAGGTTCATAGACTGTTTAAAATTCTATGGGATTTTTGCACATACATAATATTCCAATATTCACGGTAACTGCCCATTCATGATGCAAACATGAGGGCCTTGGGGTCTTTAAGCAAAAAATATATGATTGGTTGCTTTCAAAGACATATGCATATTATTTCCATATAGTACGTATTATTGCAATACCTACGGTACCTCACGATGCAGAATGCAAACGTATTTGAAATAGCAATATCAATGGGTATAAGTCTATCCTGTTTGCGGTCCTTAAGATAAAATGTCCTGATTGGTTATACTTTTACGCATGAATATTATTTTATTCTTGTATTCGTTACGTCAAATCATCGGCGTACAGTTGACAAAAACTCTATCTCTGTAAATTTGTTATCTGTACATTTTTCGTACCTTTATTTCTGAATGTTTGCATCAAACGCCAACCATTGTGTATTGGAGTATTTGAATATTACGTATATGGATTTTTGAGGTTGCTCTGCGGGGCCATAAAAAAGAAACGCGAATGTAGTTCAAGTCAATGCAAATTGCTTTGATCCAAAAAAAAATCTGCTTTCTTTATGTATTATGAAATAAATCGCCATTTTCGTTTTGAGATGCCGGATATTTTGAGTTAAAAAATTGAAAGTCTTTAGGCAAAGTAAAGCTTTATTTGTGGTAAAACGATATTATTAAGACATTTTATATCTTGGTTCAAAACCACTTTTTCTTCGCTAAAGGCAGTTTGTTTTAAACCAAAACAATTTACCAAGACAATTTTTTTTCCCAAAACAAGCGGCTTTCTTACATGAAAAGAAAACAATTTGTTCGGAGACTTTTGCTTTTGGGTCATGATAATTTTTTCAAGAAAACTACTTTTCTTAAATGAAGAACTTTTTTTTTCTGTGTAAACTAAACACTACACCAAGTAGCTGCTTGTTTGGAAAATACTAAAATAAAATTGTTTCGGTAAGTTTTTTTAATCTCATTTTTCATGCAGTTTAAACTTCTGCCCCCCCCAATTTATAACGTCACCAGCCGTCACAAAAGTTTCAGTAAAAGTTTGCGTATTTTAAAATTTTTTGTCTTGTTAATGTTGGGGAGAAATCTCTTTTAACACAAGATCGATCCCCACCCTGGGTACGGCCTGGGTTTTTAGTGAGCAGATTCATGCAATTTAATGTAATTTAATTTTTAACCTTTGGCTAAATTTTGTAAATGCACGCGTCAATAAAATTTTGAATTTTGAATTGTGCTATAGAACAAAAGTGCATTTATTTTTTTTTAAGAATCGTAATGTACCTTTAAACTATTCCATAGCCAACGCAATAATTGATACGCGTTTCATCATTTTTCTGTTTATCTGCTCTTTTAACCCTTTCAAGACGGAATTTTATTTCTTTCGTGAGGATTATAATTTAATTTATGATTTCATATTTCGAAAGTAGAAGGGTTTTAGAGATGTTTCTAATTTTTTCACATAATTTTTAGAACGTTATAGTGTGGGACATATCGTCCCATCAGTCCATTATGTTGGGACAATATATCCCACCAGTTCCGACTGTTCCTTTTGATTCAATTTTCTTTTGCTTATTCTGAAAAGAAAAAAACCAGTTTACGCCTACTGGGATAGATAATCCCACCAAAGTGACCTGCTGGGACATAATGTCCCACGCAAAAAAAAACAACGATATTGTCTTATCCGAAACGTTGAATATGTTTCTAACATTAGTCTTGCTACTATAGGGGTACTTACATGATTACACGCTAAATAGAGCGGGTAATTCACCAAAAATCACTCAAAAATTGCAAATAAATGCACTACATGCACACACTTTTACGGAAATATCGAGGTTCTGTCGTTTTATATTTTATACAAACACCTGCTAAATGGCCTTGGGCGTTGAAAAGACTGAACTGGCGTTTTTAAACGTTTATTTGGGATCACATTTCCCATTAGTCTAAATAAATTCTGCCTTGGGACGTATTGTCCCGTTAGTCTCGAAAGGGTTAAAGTGCAAGGTGCCTTACATGCATATTGACGTCCGGACTCAGTGTTGCGTTTGATTTACTTTTAAGTCTATCTATATATCGTCTGATTTTAGAACATTTCTACTTTTATAATTTTTTTTTATACTGGGACTTCCCATCCATAGCTAGGATCAATCGCCCAGTCTTCTTAGCCAACTTTTTTGACGAGATATGCCTTTTTGGGACGAACAAACAACCATATGCCGAGGTGGGACTCGAACCCACAAGATACGCAGCTCACCAGCCCACGCGCTGTTGTTTCAGTCATATAGCAAGCCCTGCACCCATATGCACGAACCAACGCACTAAGCTTGTCAGAATAAGGTCACTATATCACGAAGTTCACTTCATGATCTAGTGACCTTAGTCGGCCCTGGTTCCCAAAACTTTTTATTAAAATTAAGAGGACTTGCCTACTCTGAAGAAATTCTGAAAAAAGTTATAGAACACGACAGTGCAGGTATAAAAGTATATGGAGTTCCTATAGTTGTTCTTAGATACGCTGATGATACCGTAATTTTAGCGGGAAACCTTGAAGATCTTCAAAGAATTATTCACAAACTCGTTCGTTACAGCGAAGAGTATGAATTCGCACTCAACGCAAAGAAAACTAAGTTCATAAAAATAACAAAAATGGTCCAGAATAACAATGAACAGCTAAATGTCAAAGGTGAACCCATCGAACAAGTGGAAAAGTATACTCATCTTGGAACTACAATCACCTGTAATAACGATTACACCAAAGAAATAAAAGTGCGCATAGAAAAAGCAAGGTCAAATTTCAATAACATGAAAAATGAATTATGCAGCAGAGGTCTTTGCTTGAATCTTAGACTTAGACTGGTTAGATGTTATGTCTTCACCACTCTGCTCTATTTCGTCGAGGTATGGACATTAAATGCAGAGCTAATCAGAAGGCTCGAAGCTTTTGAGATGTGGATGGTATCTTCGGTCGATCGAATAACTAACTTGAGCGACTGAACATCGAAAGAGAATTACTGCTAACAATGAACAGCAGAAAACTTCAATATCTTGGCCATATGGCCCGAGGACCAAGATATGCCCTGCTTTAACTAATTATGCAGGGCAAAATCCAAGGAACACCAATCGTAGGAAGAAGAAGAATATACTGGCTGAGAAATTTGAGAGAGTGGTTTGGATGTTCCTCGATAGAGCTTTTTAGAGTGGCGGCATCCACGATAAGAATTGCCATGATGATTTCCAACCTTCGTCGCGGAGATGGTACTTAGAGAGAGAGAATTCACTTGCTTATATAATGGCGGCCCGTTCTTGACAGCACTTAAATCATTGTGTTTAAAACTGCTTAAAAAGGTATTGTGAGGAAGTTGTGACACTTTATGATATGATTATGATATAACATTATGACGCTATCTAATACCTGTTTTATACTGACAATTAATTAATGGATCAAAAGAGAGTAATTTGTTCGAAATATTTTATAAATTCAAATTTAGGTGTTCTGTGATTAAAATCAAAATAAACCAAAACCAAAATTAAATTTTGCTGCTTTTGTGAAAAAAAAAACGATTTGGCAGTTGTTCTTTTTTCTGTAAAAATTGGACGTCGAACTTTGTAAAAATTACAGTGTTCTAATTGCCTAAATACATCTATAAACAAATTTAACGTCAATTTCTGTAATACATTGCTGAAATCAAGGTCAAATTTCATGATCATGAAGATATCCATGAACTAATTGTCGGTGTAAAACAGGTATAAGAAATAAATGACTTATTGTTTTTAGAGCAAAGTTAGAATTTGGAAAACTAAACACTACAGCTGCTAACCTTATTATATCTTGTGCTGTGTATTTCCCAAATTCAGAAGGTTTGAAGACCTCGCGAAGCGCAATAGACCCTTTATTAGGTTTTTCGGATAGTGGATCTCATCGACGAGGAGTTCCTTCAGGAGGTTGTTTGTTCTACAGAAGGTTGGGCAGTTGGATTTGATGTGGCCTTTGCTAGTAGGCTCATCTCTGTAGATTCCCATTCTGATTTTTTTCCTATTTACCTTGAGGGATTCAAGTGGTCTCTTGCTGAGATTATTCTGGGTCTTGAATGACATTTGATTTTGATTTTCTTCATTTACATTGCTTTATAGAATTATGTATCAAGATTTCTGGAATTTCAAACACAGCTTCTCGTTTTTCTGAGTCTCTTCTTGCTGGAAAATCTGCATACTCGTTATCTGTTAGACCAGTATGCTCCTACACGCAAGGATGACTTTGTTGCTAAGCTTATTATATCTTTTGTTGTGTA
The DNA here is from genome assembly GCA_963576565.1 of Aspidapion aeneum. Classification (NCBI taxonomy): domain Eukaryota; kingdom Metazoa; phylum Arthropoda; class Insecta; order Coleoptera; family Brentidae; genus Aspidapion; species Aspidapion aeneum. The sequence continues at coordinate 18,839,724 of OY755045.1, read as the reverse complement.
TTTTATAATTTCAGAAGGTTTGAAGACCCCGCCAAGCCCAGTAGACCATTTAGTAGGTTTTTCAGACAGTCGATCTCCTGGGAGGGAAGTTCATCCAGGAGGTTTTTTATTCTACAGATGGATATTGCTGGACAGTTGGATATGATGTGGACGGCTGATTCGTCGGCTTCCTCTGCTAGTGTGTTCATCTCTGTAGATTCCCATTCTGTGCAGACATTTCCTCAGTTCACCGGTCTGATTTTTTTCCTAAGTAATGTTGAAGTGGACTTCTATTGCTGAGATATTCCTGGGTGTTGAATGAAGTCCGATTTTATTTATTTAGATTGCTTGATACAATCACGTATTAAGGTTTAATTACAAACATAGCTTTTCGTTTTTCTGATTCACTTCTTGCTGAAAAATCTGTGTATTCTTTATCTGTTAGACCACTATGCCCCGACACGCAAGAATGACCTGGTTGTATTTCGCCAGGATTAGAAGGGATTGCATAGGCAGTTCCAAACTACTTTTGACTTTATTTGTTGGCACAATAGAGCTTTGAGTGCTGCTTAGCTATCTCAAAAGGTTGTGACATCCTTATTGAGATATCTCCTTAAATTTCCTTGCAGACAAATCTGTGTGACATGTGCAATATACTGTGCGTCCGTAAAGTCTGGAATTACCGAGTTTTTGATAAAATTACACGTTTTATAAATTAAAGAAAAAAAGTTCAAGCTCTTCGATTCTTATTCTAAAACACGACACGATTAAAAACAGGTACCTATGTCGTGCTTTAGAATAAGAATAAATGTTATCAAACTTTTTTCTTAAGAACGTGTAATTTTCTTAAAAACTCGGTAATTCAAGACTTTACGGACAGACAGTATACAAATCTAATGCAAAACGTGGCAAATTTAATTTTATTATTATTTAATGACGTCTAAAGGAAGCCTTATTAAATCTTATAGCCAAAAATTCTTCCTTTTTTTCTTCGCCTTCCTGACCTTTTAATTTTCGTCTTTTAACAAGCATAATTTCCGAGCTGACATAATTCACAATCAGAAAGATGCATTTTAGCCAACATGTCATGTATGTATTAATAAGATTATTGTTGTTACATGTATGCACTCCGTAGTGTGTGTAACAAGCAAGGCGGATCGGCTTTACAACATTGTTGTTGATATTGTTGTTGTGGTGGCCCGTTTTAAGTGCCTTATTTTATTAAAATGGCTGCAAAGGTCAATAATAGAGACTTATTTGAAAATAAAAAATAACGCTAGCAGTAATAGGGCAACAACTTTATTTAAAGAGTGCTAGACCTTAACGGAGCTGGGACAAATGAGTTATAGGAGGATGATTTTTATACGACTGTCCCTTATTTTTAGCCTCACTTTTAAATGTTCGCCACACGCGAAACTCAATACCTCTCGCCGCCTCGGCCGTAACATTTTTACCATCCTAGCCCGCATAGCAATGGCTAGAGAAGGTATTATTTTCGACGAAAATTTCTTTTTGTGATAACGCCGAAAATGTGTTATTTGGTTATATTTTGACCTATCCTACCAATATCGTCGTGATGTCCATCTGTGTGTGTGTGTGTGTGTGTGTGTGTGTGTGTGTGTGTGTGTGTGTGTGTGTGTGTATTATTTCTGTCCGTAACACGATAGCTCCTAAACCGCTGAACCGATTTTCATAAAATTTGCAGGTAAAATAGTGTTCGATACTCTTACGAGCTGATTCGATTTTGGTCAAAATCCATTAGTGCTAATGACAGTTTTTTGATAATTAAAAACTTTTAAAAAATTATAACTTTTTAAAGGAGCATCGCATCAATATACGGTTTTTGGAATATGGTAGACTATATTTCGTTTAATAGTTTGTGTCATAACCAAAAACTTCGTTAGAGCTTTAGTTTCTGAGATATTTACTAAAAACTGTTTGGCTTCACTTGATGTGAGGCTAGCTAGGAAGGTATCAGATCCGTCATGGATGTATTTATTATTATTCAACACGCCGTTTAGACTTCGCTGGGTCCTTTTTATGATTACTCGTGAACGCTTTGATGTAGAGAGATGAAACTTGGCACAATTACTTAGGTCTGTAAACAATTATGGAAAAAATAGAAAAATTTTAAGTAGGGGAAATAAGGGACAAACTGGCAAAGTTTGCCTTTTTGCAATTTACCTCCGAATTTTTAAAGTTTTGCCATTTTGGTCATGGGATCTGATATCCTAAATTCGCTAAATGACGTTTTGCCGAATTTCCACTCACAGTGTGACTTTTTGGCATCTCTATGGCTCTACCATATTGCAACTCGGTGCTTTTGTTACTAAAAAGTATAGTTTGTAAAATATGAATTTTCAAAATATTACCATTTTGGTCATATGGAATCTCATATCCTAAAATTCGCTAAATAACGTTTTTCCGAATCTCCACTCACAGTGTGACTTTTTAGCATCTCTATGGCCCCACTATACTACAACTCGGTGCTTTTGTTGATAAAGTGTATAGTTTGTAAAATATAATTTTCAAAGTTTTGCCATTTTGGTCATATTATGGGATCTCATGTCCTAAAATTCGCTAAATGACGTTTTTCCGAATCTCCACTCACAGTGTGACTTTTTGGCATCTCTATGGCTCCACCATATTGCAACTCGGTGCTTTTGTTACTAAAGTGTATAGTTTGTAAAACATGAATTTTCAAAATTTTAGTCATATGGGATCTCATATCCTAAAATTCGCTAAATGACGTTTTTCCGAATCTCCACTCACAGTTAATTAAGTATAAAAGGCAACTTCATAGGGGTATAGTCAACCACGGACACCGGTGATTCGGAAAAAGGCATTTCCATCCTCAGCGTGGCTTGCCTGACACAAAGTAGAACAAACTGACTACAAGATACAAGGTAAATCAAAAAGAATAAAAATAGGTAAAACCTATTTTTCATTCTACGAGTGAACGACAGCGAACCAAGGAATCTTGTTAGTGGTGAGTTCGAGTTTATAATGACTTTACAGGTCTTCCCACCTTCGGCTCACCATGTAAACTTCCTGTATACACTGTAAAGTGTATGTTTCGGGTCTAGTAACGTAAATAACTCTTTCTGTCTCCAGTGGCGCACCTAGGAATGTGTCTTGGGGGGGGCGAGACCTCTTGGGAGGGGCCCGAAGCCTCATGATGTCAAATTTTAAGCTATTTTTTGTGTTTTATCATGAAATATGTGGAAAATATGTAAAAAATTCTAAGGCTTGGGGGGGCCCGGGTCCCTGGGTGCGCCCATGCTGTCTCTAGGTTCTCTTATAATTATACGGAAACCCTGGCACGACACAACAAGGTTGATCTTCAAATACCAAATTGCAAATAATGCAAGGACCTAAAACTATAAACAACATGTATAAGAAAAAAGATTTCTATCTTCGATCGGGACTCGAACCCGGAATCTCTTGCTCTGCGCGCAAACGCTCTCTACATTAAGCCACCATATACTGTAAGGAAGAATTATAGAGATCAGTTGGATGACTTGGTCGAGCTAATACCCTGAGAGTTTTTCGTTCTTGTATTGAGACACCGCAGACATGCATAGATGGATGTTTTCTAAAAATTTATGTATATTCTTCCGTGGCTTAATGTAGAGAGCGTTTGCGTACAGAGCAAGAGATTCCGGGTTCAAGTCCCGGCCGAAGACAGAAAACTTTTTTCTTATTTTTCTTTCTTTAATTTCACTTGTTCACTTGTTGTTTAAGGTTGATCTTACTCTATGTCCCAGGACATGAGGGCATTCTTGGAAACTATGCTGACCAACTAGCTAGAATGGGATGATCAGCTGATCCAACGGAACCGGAACTCTTGGTGGAGATCTTAGTCTTATAAATGACGACCCTAAAGCGTGACTTGAAGAGGCGCCTGGGAAGATACGAAAGAAATGAGGCAACCCGAATTCCTTATCGGAGAGGTGAGCGCCTCCAGCGTGCTTTTTCACACTCAAAAAAATCTGCTCTTCACAAATATGGTTTTCAGAGATGAAACAGTGGATAGTGGGGTACAACGGGCCCAATAAAGCGGCCAAAGTGCTTTTCCCGCCCACAAAGCGGGGGCGTGTGCCCTTGAATACTGGGGGGCCTGTATAACTTCTGAACTAAAGTTTAATTTTACCTATTCGCGTGCGGTAAAGTAATTACTGTGCTGTAAAGTTACTTTACCGCACGCGCACCACTTAGAAACCTTAGCAATGCATCAATAAGACAGCTTCAATATTTGTTTACATTTCAATTCCATCGAATTTGACATGCTTATTTATAAATTACATTCAATTTTTTGCTAAAAAAGGTATTCATAGGTATAATATTGTACCTAACACATGCGGAAAGTGTCTTTACCACCCATGACGGCTTGACCGAACTCCGCTCTGCGTCGTTTGGCCAACTGCCGTCGCGTGCGGTAAAGTATCACTTTCCGCATTTGTTAGGTAAATAACTATTACAAACATGTTATGGGTTTTGAAAGAATATTATGGGGTTTGAAAAAACTGGGGGCGCAAGGGTTCCCCTGGCCCTCCCGACGCGCCACAGGTGCACAAAACTCCATTCATTCATTTATTCAAGTGCTTGTTTTCCGTTGTTTGTGTAACAGGCGGCCAGTGTGTCAGTGGTATGTCACCTCAAGTGGCCAAGGCTTAAATGTTGTAAGCTACCAACTTAGGCTACAACTTATATAAATTATAAAAAGATTAAATGTTACTATATGTTATTAAATTTACACGATCTCGAAAGGGAATTTGACGGTTCTTGGAGGAAAAGTATGCTATAAACGTTTTTCTCAAATGTATAACTAATGTAGGATAATCATATATACCTTTTCAATTTTCTTCTTGTAGCTTCACACTTTCACTTCTTATATTTATTAGTTGAATATCGACTTTTTACTACTATTAAACTTTTGTATTCAAATATGTACACTTCTTAAACTTCTAGGTTTTATAAACCTTTTATATATTTGTTGTAAATATATATATTTATCAACATCTTAAACGTTGATTGAATGAGTGAAACTATTCAATCAACTGTTTAATTTACTTAATATTACTGTTTAGGTTTGGGATATATTGTTGAAGAAAAATGCCGATTTTAGGGCAACTAATGGTTTGTATTTTGATGTTAAAAAAACCATAAAACAGATAAAAACATTATTTGAAAACACTGGAAACAGTAATAATTAAAAGTTTTAAAATTAATAAACTCCAAAAGAAAAGACCAAAATAATTATGAATCATAAAGATAATAGCTTATACAATGTTAAAATGATTGACAAATTTCCCCAGTTGAAATAAAACCCCCCTGAAGAAGTGTGAACGGAAGCGTAACGAAACAAGCGAAGCGTAACTAAAGAGTGAGCTCCCTCCAGACTCGAGAGACAGCTGATTGTTCTAAATCTAAGCTTTCTTTAACGGATTTCTTCCACCACTCTGCTCTACAGACATTCTTGGTTGCCGTGGTCTGAAACTTAGGCTCTCTCGCATTGGCGAGAAAGACAAAGAGACAAAATACCTCCGCAATTCAAAGATGCGTGGACTCAGAAATTCGGTAAACTTAAAATCATACAGTGTGTTTCTTAAAAGTTGAAAATAGTTTAGCTAATTTGTTTCCAGTTACAAAATATGAATTATTTTGATGTTAGTGGCTCAAAGGACATATTAGCCGAATACAACTTTTATTAAAATACAGCGAACCTGAAAATATGCCTAAAAACAAGTCGCCGGAGTTGCCATAAATTTTACTTAGTCTTAACCTAGTCTTGCATATAATTAATGCTTGTTGATGTCAAAACAATATTTAATTAAAAATCTTTAAAAACTTATAAATGGCAAAAATACCATTTATATTCAAATCCCGTTTTGTTACATTTGTTTAAAAAAATATAGTTTGATCAAACTTTAGGCAGGTACTTTTTATTTTTATCAAAATGATACTTACGAGGTTGTAAAGTTATTGCGCGAATGCTTTTACCCATACTAAATACAACACGATGCGACCTCAGACGGTAGGTAACCTGTAATGAGGTCGATACAAATTCGTCTCGCAGATTGTCTGTCTGCACTAATTACCGTTGATAAGTTTTAAAAAAAGAAAATGCATACCTATAATTTATATACATACATACAAAAGCACTTAGGACTTGGCTACGGTCAATGAGTTATAGTAAATTTAATAAATGACTACAAAGTATGACGGATCTGACATCTGACGCCTTCCCACCTTAAGGTAAAGCCTTTCTAAATAAGCCAGACAAGCACAGAACAAACTCCTGGAATTAGCCTACAAATAATCAAAGGGCTATCCCAGGCCAATGCCGACTCAAATAAACACTTGAACAGACTGGAACTAAGTAACACACCAGGATGCAGGTTCTGTGAGGTTGAGAAGGAAACGCCACTTTATTTTATTTACTACTGTATAGCACCAAAGAAAACTAGCGCGAAACTATTTGAATCTGGATTGAAAGAGCCTCAGGACTAAAGAAACTGATCTGCTTCTATTGTAAAATTTAGGTTGGGATGAGCCACAGTATACCACTTGAGTCGCAGTGGAGGGGCGACATTTGCACCACGAACGAACACTAGCTGCGTTCGGTATTTGCGTCTCAGATGTGACGGATTTTTGGTCACGTGATTACAGATTAGTCTGAGCAAATTGGAATTAACGAATGATCCAGATCAAATCGATCAAATTTTTATATATGGTTATAACCTTAAATATAACCAAAAATATTATGTACATATTGCAACTCACGCCCAGCTATAATTTTGCACAGTCGCGAAAGAAATAGGAGAGTGGGTTGTTAGAAAGGGGACTTAAAACTGGCGGGCAACTCCTGGATAACAACACTCCAAATGCTTTCTAAACAAGCCAGACAAACACAGAACAAACCAACTTCTGGACAGGAATAGCCTAAGAATAATCACATAATAAGTAGTTCCGTTTCGCATGGAGCGACTGTCACGAAACGTATGGCAGTGCTCCGCGACCGACGCACAGTGGGGCAGAAGCACAAAAAGATGCGATAAAGTCCCACAGTGCAATGGATGTATTCTTAATTCTTGTGTAGTCAGGAATGTTTAAAATGAATTATTTAGTGATCAAAAATAAAAAAATAAGTGACCCCGAGCTGTTAGTCGAGGTATAAGTGAGAAACGGTAAGGCCAAGTTTGCCCCCTACCCAATAACTAATCGTCCCCCTGAAAAATGAAAACACCTAACCCCCCCCCCCCCAAAAAAAACTTTGCAGAACCGACATAAAATTTTGCACACTTTCCTTCTGACTGACTTTCGCCATTTTTAAAACGACTTGACACAAGCTTTCTATCCAATGAATCTGATATTGAAACTATTTTGTTTATAAATAATTATATTTATATATTATACTAAACAGAACAAAAAATAATTTAACTTTATTAATAAATCAAATAATAAGTTTAAAAAAAGATCGGTCTGTGTAAAATTAACGTATAAACATCGTTATAAAAGAGTATTTTTATGCTTTAACGAATTGTAGCTTTCGCTACGCTCGTGCTAAAACTTTTTACCTTGAGATAAAAAGTGTCACTTTTATCCCTTGGTATATATTATAACAATAGCCGTCCTTAATCCTTATTTTAGCGATAAAACGCTCACTTTTTATCCTTAAAATTCAAAATAAAAGGTTCTATCAAACATTATGTTTTTAGTAAAGCAGCTGAAAACCACATAATTATAACTATAATTTAATTTTAGGGCAGAAAAATCCAAAAGTTCAAAAAATATTTTCTAAAATTCCTAATTAGTGTCTTGTTAGCTATTGGCTAATTATATACCTCGCTACGCTCAGGCTACAAACTTTTTGCCTCGGGATAAGGTGTGACTTTTATTTCTTAATATATAATGAGTATAATAATAATATATGTAGATGTATATGTATTTAGTACTTTTTATTTTAAAAATCTATACTACAATTTAAACACATATTTCGCTAAGTTTGGAGAAAAATGTTAAAATTTCAAAATTAATTTCGGTCTTATGGGCAAAAATTAGCAGCTAAATGTGGCATCATTTTAAAAAGGAAGGTTCAATAAAAAACGACATGTTAAAACTGGCCCGCGACAGCGGGCGACAAGTTACTTTTTGTCCACATATATTTTTAAGATTAAAGAAAATAAAAAACTTTTGAAAGATTTTACAAAAATGGCAGTTTGCAGAAAAACAACAAAAAAAATCACCATAGTGATTATCTGACATAATTAAAATTATTTTAACCAAACTTGATCAACATTAAAAATTGTGGCAAAGTTGATTCATTTGTGTTTTTAAAACAACTACGCAACGTCAGTTTTCAAAACACGCTAACTTTGACAAAGGGTTTTATTCATTTGTTTGACGTTTGACTATCCGAAGCTAACTTGCTCTGGTAAAACGATTATTAATAAATAGTTTTCAGTAAAAATATCTCCCATATGAGATAAATTTTGCCCCTCTGTGCGACGAGGCGACGCACGGAGGTCAGCTTGTCTAATTTAGATGATCGAAACCTCAATATCGAACTATTTTCTATCATATCCACTAAGTCTTAAAAAAGTGCCCAATTACCTTATTAGTAAACCCCAATGCAGAAAATCGATCAACTAACTCGTTGTCACTTGTCACGACGACAAGTTATAGGCCGCTTGATTGCCTTTATAATGATCCGCACATATTCCACGCAGAAAGGCGATTTTCAAAAGGGCTCCAAGTCGGTAAACCAGAGTTTATATGGTTATTTCCTTACTTATATTATAAATGTGTCTTAGGGCCCATCGCACCGACATTTGTTTCCGTTTCTTAGCCTAAAGAATACCTTATTTCGTAAAATTTCGTTGCACCGAACTTAAAGGCAGACTTATTCCTTCCTTAGTGTTGTTAAAATTAAGTCAGCTTTTTTCGTGACTTTACTGTTAAAGATTGCTGGTCACATAATGTTACCTGTCTGGCATAGCCATAGCAACTGACAATACCTACAAATGAGCAGTGTTTTGATTAAAGTAAATTTTGTCTTTTTTAAGTAAATAAACACAGTACACCAATTTAGTAATCTGTGGTAAATAAAGTAAAAAACATGTTGTTTTTAAATAAATAAAACTGATTTTGAAAAACTTTATTGCTCAAGATAACGGCTAGATTTTGGTTCTTTTGCCACAATGTTTTTGTGAACAAATATACCTATGTATCAATTACAAAAAGATTTGTAAGGAAGACAAATAATTTAAATAAAGCTGAATCTAATTTGAATTACAGTATTTTCGTCCGATTTTTGGGTTAACTGTTGTTCCGTCTCATCAATTTGGTTTTCGAGACAAGCATTCCACGATAGATCAAGTACACAGAATTACTAATATAATAGAAAAAGCACTAGAAGAGGGAAAAGTTTGTTCTGCAGTTTTTCTAGATGTAGCACAAGCATTTGACAAAGTGTGGCATGAAGGCCTTAATTTTAAACTAAAACGGTTTCTGCCAAAACAATATTCGGATATTTTGGAATCATACATATCTGATAGACATTTTAGAGTAAAACAGGAAGACTCATACTCAAATTTAAGAGAAATTCAAGCAGGCGTGCCCCAGGGTAGCGTACTAGGCCCTTATCTATACTTATTATTCACTTGTGATATCCCAAAGCCAGAAAATTGTCACTTAGCAACATTTGCCGATGATACTGGTTTATTGACGGTAGAAAAATCTATTGAAAAATGCATAGAAAAACTTCAGGATGCAGTCACCCAAGTTCACAGTTGGACCACAAAGTGGCGAATAAAATTAAATGAAACCAAATCAATTCATGTTGATTTTACAAACAAAAATATAAATCACATACAAATAACAATTAACAACATTCCAGTACCATATTCGAATCAGGCAAAATATCTAGGTATGACACTTGATGCCAAATTGCGCTGGAAAGCACATGTTAAGAAAAAAAAAGAGGAACTTGAGATAAGGTATAGAAAAATGAACTGGCTAATTGGAAGGAAGTCCAATTTAACAATTCATAATAAGTTACTGCTTTATAGACAAATACTGAAACCAGTATGGACATATGGTATTCAACTATGGGGTTGTGCTAAAGAGAGTAACATTTTAGTTGTACAGAGATTTCAAAATAAAGTATTAAGAAACATTGTGAATGCACCTTGGTACGTTCGAAATAGTGACCTTCATCGAGATCTAAAAATCGAAACTGTAGCAGAGACTATAAAAAAGTACGCAAAAAGCCATGAAGATAGACTCCATCGGCATGTGAATGTGGAAGCAATTCAGCTTCTAGACAATACTATGCTAGTTCGAAGACTAAAAAGAATGAAGCCGTTTGAGCTAGTAAACTAAGTGAATTACACATAAAACAAAATAATGCTATAAACACAACACAATTGTGAGTTACAGACTAAACAAAGCGGGGAGAACTGTTGAGTAAACCCTAAGTTTAAATCTGACTTTTCTAGTAAATTAAGTTAAAACAAAATTGCTAATTAGTCTTACTGACTAGATTGTAATAAAAAAACACAGTGTGTTTGACAAATAAAAAAAAAAAAACTGTTGTTCACAGTCTGGTGGGTACAGCGGTAAGGGTAGGATAGGACTGACCAGTGTAAGAAAACCCTTGCATTTAAATGAAACTGCAGTGCATAAAGTAATAAGACAATTTTCCTTTCTGCCTTTACATTTTACCCTAATTTCATTATAATTTTTAATCCTTTTATAAGCTATATCCAGGGGTGTATGGGCCGCTGCCTAATGGACAGGAGCCTTATGGGCAGGTGCCTTATTGGCCTGTGCCTTAGGAGCAGTACATTTTTTGGCCGGGCGTGGATTTTGTCCTGGGCTGGATGGGGAACCGTAAACCAGCCCGGGAAAAAATACGCGACTGTACCAAGAAGGCGACAAGGATACCCAAATTCCAAAAAATCGAGTAGCACCATCTCGATTTCATCATCTTCCAAATATTCTTCCAAAATTCAAGAACTTTCATTTTTGTAAATAAATTTTTAAAGACGACTTGACACAGGAAATTCATGGGTTTTGACAAAACTATTTTGGGACGTACTGGGTGTTGTTGTTGTTTTTTTATAGTTTAAAAATTATGTTGGTTGAAACAGCGGCGTTGCCTGATTGGGTCACAAGGTGGCCGCGTCTTAACAAAGAAGAGGGGATTTTTGCTCGGTGCAACAAATTTAAAAATAAGGCATGCTTAAAATTAAAGCAATCCATAGTTAAGAAAGGGAATTTTAAAAGTCCGTGCGATGGGCCCTTAGTATCTTTAATTTTTACTATTAAACCATTGGCAAAGTTTCAATTCGCTTATTAAAAAAATTAGATAAAAATTGTGTATTGAATTATGCTGCCGGTTTTTGGCGGAGTATTACTTATGATTTATTGTTTCAGCGTTGGCGCATGGGATTGGCCGATATAATTTATTTAACGTGTGGCAGAAGACACCAGTTTCACAGGATAAAAATCAATACATTTTGAACTATGTATGTGAAAATAGTGAAAATAAATACTACGATAAAGAATATAAAAAAAAACCTTGCAAAATTTGATAGTGATTGATCTTTATTGATATATAGTATAGCAAGATTAATAAATTTAGTTAAATTTTTATGAAAAAAATATGTCAAATAAAACAAGCTTTAAGCTAATTACGTACACACACTCTCAAAATATTAATATTTCTAGTTATTTGCTTAAGAGGAAAAAAACGATATGCGACATATTTTTGGAGGCGACTGTACCATCTCCAAAATGCACAATATCTTAAAATCACATTTTTTAAACGCTAGTTGACATTTCCTAACTTTCAGCATCAATTTGTCTAAATTACAACCATAATATAATTTCGACCGTTCAGAACCGAAAAACAGACCACTGTGCGCCGGGTAGGGGACTCGCCGCGCCGGCGCCATGGTGAAAATTCGCCTCAAGAATTTTTGTTTAATGATAACATTTTAAGCACGGAACTGTAACATAAACATAAATATGTTACAGTTCCGTGATTTTAAGTAAATACTTTGCATTGGAAATTTAAACGGTTTTATTTAGCTTGACTTGATATTTGGTTAGATGTTTGGTAGGTTTATTGTATTCTGGTGGTGGCCATATAAATCAGCATATTTTTTTATTACAAAAAAAAATTTAATGACGAAGTTTTTTATTTATAAACCTCGAACTTGAAAAAATGTACCTTGAGGAAAATATTCATAAAGGTTGTTTCGGTTACAATATTTCTTAAAAACTAAACACTACGGAGTACGTTTAAAAGAGCTCAAAAAAGAGCAGTAAGGTGAAACTTTATTAACAGCCAAGAAAATAAGACACTGGGACGACACTCTACAATTTGTCTTCATAAAGTTGAAGTTACAGGGTGATAAGAATCCCATAAAGGGCGGTTTGCACCTACGCGTGCCCTCCCTGATTCAAAAAACGAATCACTTGACGGGACGTGCATTTGCACTTGTTTAAAATGCAGCGTTACCTGATGCATTTTATGAATCAAGCTGACCACATACAGGTGGAAACCGGGTTTAAGAGGAATCCCACTTCCATGTCGCAATCAATTCGGGACAGGAAGGTCCGGTCCGTATTTCGAAACCACATGACGTCATTGGAAATTCACTAAACCTGAAAGTCGAGGAACAAGCTGAACATCAACTGACAGCCCAAAAAAAAATCTGCACAAAGGTTAATAATAATACTTAATATTAATCAGGTGGATTCGCTGAATTCAGGTGCTTCTCAAAAATGCAATCAAAGTATATTGGACGAGACTGTACTTTGAACAAAGTAAGTCATGAAATCGATTTTGATACCAGTGCAGTTTATTATTTATTAACTTTATTAAATTAATTTAATATATATCTATGAGGCAATAACGAAAAACATGATAACTTTGCACCTTTAGGAAGGCCATAACGGAGTTTTCGTAATTTCTTTGACAAAATACTACCAATAGGGTATTTGACAAATTTTAGAAAAGTGTTTAGAATGATACATAGGTCCCTAATTTGCTACGCAAAATTATTAAAATAGTATATTTTATCATGACTACATTCAAAATCAAGTTTTTTTCTTTAATTTCCGATTCGAATTTGCCGCTAAAACGCTCATTTCTACATGGCGTTGCAATGACGTCACAGCGCAGTAAACTCGCGGACAGATACACGGCATTCAAGTGTTTATTTATTTTGATCTGTGTTTTTACTGTTTTTTATGTCAAAAAATGTCCTATAAATGGTGAATACCAGGATAAAAACACCTGAAAAACTATTTATTCATGTGCCTACAGCAGTAAAAGAACGAAAAAAGTGGCTAGAACTTGCTCGACACAAGGGCCTTATCTAATACATCATCACTTTACATTTGTGAAGATCACTTTGATGTGAGTATAACTAAATTGTTTCTATTAATTTTTCTCACGTTGTCTATAATATATATAACTTTTTCGTAAATGACGATAAAATTTTTGAGATGTTTATTACAAGGGGTAAACAACTATAATAGGCAGAAAGGTGTACAAATTTTTAGGCGGTGCTAGGAAGTTATTAGGCAGGACTCGGGAGTACCTCTAAATGCAGGATTAGGCAGTGCACATGCAGGCTAAATGTAGGACTGAGCAGTGCATGTGCAAGACTAGGCAGTGCATAGGCAGGACTAGGCAGTACCTACGCAGGACTATGCAGTGTAACCTATGCAGTACTTCAAGTATTGCTGGTCGTTGTATACTTTTTGCCTCCCTGTCCTGCAATTTTTGATTGTTTCTTAATACTTAAAATAATAATGATTGGGAATTTAATTAAATCTATTGTAAGTGGCATATTAAACAAAAAAGCAAAACATATAACCTAACCTCAAAAACTAAATGAGTAAAAGTAGGCGAAGAATATCATAAAAGTACTTTCAGTTATACACAAAAGAACTCGTCGAATACTTACCTCAACATTTTAACGTTTCTAAATTCTGCAGAACAAAAATCACTGTTGTTGGCAAAGAAGCCTGCCACCATAAAGGAATGCAGCATTGGCAAGTTGGAGCTATCGGCTTTGCAGAATCCGTTTTCCATTGAAAATATTTTTTAGAAGCAAAACACAAAATAAAATCTAGTTTAGGACGATAATTCACACTTTAAACCAAAGCAAACATTACCATCCATAAAAAATAACACAGAAAATAGGTTCGTTCGAGGCGTTTACTGTTTTGTGACGTCACTCGCAGCTGATTGGTAAACCGCCTGTTTTGAATCACGTGGCTATTTGTTTTAATTCAATGAATTTATTTCATTAAAAGAACTATGAATTTGAGAAAAAAATAAACAAAAAAGTTTGTTTTTAGCATTACCAAGACCTAAAGAGATATCTAAAAATAAATATATATTTATTTTTTACTTCTGTCAAACACCCTATTATTTCAGGATGGACTATTATTTTGCTCATGACTTGTCTAAATAAATGGGGTTTTTGATAATGTGCAGTTATGAATAATTCCGTTTTTAAAAATGACGTTTTATACAACTTTCCTTTATACCGCGTGGCCAGCCTTCTATCTAGGGGTAGGATTTTTGTATGGGCCATAAGGATTGCATGGGAGAACATACCAACGTTGCCAGTTTAGCGAAAATATCAGTATCATCCGCTACTTGGTTTGCGAAAAGTCAACTTTTCAGTTTTATGTAAGTGCATTCATTAAACGGGGTGATAAACAGCCAAAATAATACATTATTTCTATACTAAATCTGCTTGTTCCTAAATGTAAATATAATTCACTTACTTTTACAAACAAATAGATTTTTAAACTGTTATTCTTGTTATTGATTTTCGTTTCACATTGACTAAAGTCAATTTTTTTACACCACAGTTTACCAATCTATTGGTAAGCTAACTATTATTTAATTTTAGGTTTTTTTAATGCATTTTTAGTCTAACCCTAACAAAGGTAATGATAGACCACAGTGAACGCGGTGTGGTTATAGGACGCGGGAGGGTGGTCGAGACCTCAAGGGGGCGGCAGAAGTGGTATTGAGCCTCAGAAGTAGTTCCGCAGAGCTCATTTAGTACTTTTTCAAGACAAATATCATAATTATGAGTAGTAATCTTAGAGTAAGAAAAATATATCTTTCTCTAAGGTAGTAATGCATAAACTAAAAACGAAAATTTTCAGAAAATATTGAAGTAATGTTACTTTAAATGCTCGCATGCGACATGCGCCACAGGCAAAAATGTTTTAAATACAAAAGGAACATTTTTAAACAAAAATTGATAAAACAAGAAAAGTTTATACTAAAATTGCTAGTTTCAAGGTAAAATTGTTTAAATAATACTCTGAACTAACCCTTTTTTATTAACCAGAATCTAATGCCGACATAAAACTTGTATATCATATTGGGTTGAAATCGTTTGAGGTGTTCTTGAGTTATCGTGTATTGAGACACATAATTTATTTTATTATCCGATCTAGGTGTTTTAGGAACTAAATAACTCACATTTAATAAAATTTAAAAAATAAAATATTCACGTTTTAAACAATCCACTTCTTGTATGGTAAGTCAAATAATAATTCTCGCCCTAAAAAATGTTTCAGATTGTCTGCCCCTTGACGAGTGCACCTGTAGTAATTTATCAAGGTTACCTTTGACAACGCTGCAAAGCTTTCTGCAGGACTCGGGCGTATCGTAGTCTCTTTTTAATAAATGCTATACTCTATCTGTTTTTTATACTCTTATGGAAATTTATACCCCTAGATGTGAACTTGTTCACGCGCTTATAACGATGAATAGAGATTCGCTCTGAGTAAAGGTAGACGCCCGATACGTTTTATTTTATTCAGGACCTCTAGGTAAAGGCAAAGTGAGTGGCGGAATGCCGAATGTGTGGAGGAGTGGATACTCAACATAAACCTCTTTTTTGCTCTTGAGGATTAGGTTTCCATTTAAGTTTTTCTTTTACTTAAAAGAACATTAAGAATTAAATTAAAGTCTGGATAAAAAAGTTCGACCAGACGAAAGACAAAAAAGAGACACCAACGCAAGGTCTCATATACAATTAATGGGTAGGGGACAATTCGCCGCGGCCGATTCGCCGCGGCACAATTAGCCGCCGGCCGATTCACCGCGGGGACAATTCGCCGCGAGATTTTTTATATTATGATGTTACCATTAGCAATTGTTTTAAAGAGTTTTATTTAGCTTGACTTCATATAATATATTTGTTTATTTCTTTGATCATAACTTTTTTGAAACTTTTCCAACTAGGTATTTGGGGTTATACAATTCAACAATTTTTTCTATTAGAAAAATAAATAAAATGGCGGATCCAAAATGGCGGATTTTCCCATTTATAAACCGATTTGCATCAAACTCGGAACTTTAAGATCTTTCAGGTCGCTGATTATTATTTTTAACTTAATTTAAAAAAATCAAAATGGCGGTTCCACAATGGCGCACTTTCTTATTTATAAAACGATTTGCCTCAAACTTGAAGCATCGAGGCGCCTAAGGTAACTAAATAAAATTTTTGATCTAAATTTTAAAACCTGAAAATGGCGGATTTCTCGGGGCCTAGCCCCCTCCCCCCCCAAGCCTAAGATTTTTTTAGATATTTTTCAAATATTTCATGAATAAAAAGATTAAAGAGTATAAAATTCGCCATCATGAGGCTTCGCCCCCTCCCAATTTTGAGGCAAATCGGTTTCTGCCATTTTGATTTTTTTTAATTTTAGTTAAAAATTATAATCAGCGAGCTGAAAGATCTCAAAGTTTCGAGTTTGATGCAAATCGGTTTATAAATGAGAAAATCCGCCATTTTGGATCCACCATTTTCATTTTTTTAAATTTAAGGCAAAAATTGTATTAAGTTACCTTAAGCGTCGCGATGTTTCAAGTTTGAGGCAAATCGGTTCATAAATAGGAAACCCGCCATTTTATTTATTTTTCTAATAAAAAAAATGTTGAATTGTATTATACTAACCATAAATAGAGATAAAGTTTGAAAAAGTTATGATCAAACAAATAAACAAATATATTATATGAAGTCAAGCTAAATAAAACTGTTTAAACAATTGCCAATGGTAATATCATAAAAAAAAAATCTCGCGGCGAATTGTCCCCGCGGCGAATTGTCCCGCGGCAAATCGGTTGCGGCGAATCGGCCGCGGCGAATTGTCCAATCCCCACAATTAATTGTGTAAAAAAATATATTTCACAGTCTGCCCTAAAAGTCCAACAACGACAATTTTTAAGAAAACTGCAAACTTAAAAAAAAGCTTACCGACGTCAATGAAGTAAAAAAAGATTTTATGTATAGAATGGCTCCAAAATGAGATATGTTTTAGTAAAGCCTATAAAATCGAAATCACAACCAGTGGTGGCGGCTACCGGGAGGGCAACGGGGCAGTGCCCTCCCAAAACTAGACAACAACTAGTATTTTGAATTGATTTATTTAAAAAAAGTTAAAGCTTTCCTTACGACATGTCTAGTTCTTTTTTTTAGTCTGTGGTTAACTGTGCAAGTTTTCTAGCGTAAATAGTTACAAGCCGGCAGCACCGCGCGGGGCAAGATTTTAATTTCACCCGTTTTTCAGCGGTGTATGGGGGGCGCGGCCTAATGTTTGTTTTAGTTGACGTCGGCAATATTCATCGTGCCAAACCGTTCGTGGACCTTCTTACGTGTTGCCAGTTCTATCCTTAGTGAAGACGTATGAGTTTGTTTTGATTTGGTGTACGTCAGGTTCAGTACTTAAAAGCCTTGCCGGTCGCCTGTCCATTGTTTGTTCTTCTTTTTGTTTGTTTTCAAAATGGAAATAAATACCGTCGATTAACTGTGCAAATTTAAATACGTTGACATATGAACTTCGATTACAAAGAAAACCTTTAGGGCCACATAGACCGGACCTAAAAATCTTAAAAATTAACCAAAATTTTAGTGCAAGTGATAAAAAATTATACGATGCTGAAAACTGGTTGTGCTATTGTGAAAAACGAAATGCTTTTTTTTGTTTTGTTGGTCTTCTTTTGAACAATCAACGAAGTGATCCTGCGTGTGTGATATCAAGCAATTTAGTAAAAAGTTAAAGACACAAAGTAAGTGCTACTTATTTCAATAACCACATAGAATTTTCTATGCTATGCAAGACTGATATAAGGTGCCAATTGAATAGTGCCTATAGGCAAAACATTACCGAACATAATGAAAATGTGGCAAAAAATAGACATATACTTAGTAGGTTCGGGTCGGTTCGGTTCGGTTCGGTTCTGTTCGGTTCATTCAATAGACTGTTTAAAATTCTGTGAGATTTTTGAGGTTGCTCTATAGGACCATGATTAGTCTGAAACTGGTGCTAATGCGAGCACTTTGTGCATGTAAAAGAAGGGCGAATAGGCTTTATCTATAAACAAATTAACTAAAAACTACACCAATAGCTGCTTGTTTGTAAAATGCTAAAATAAAATTGTTTAGGTAAGATTTTTTATCTCCTTTTCTGCAATAAAAATTTCTGCCCCCCCCCCCCAATTTATAACGTCACCAGCCGCTACTGATCACATTTTACAAAGATCAGTAATAATAACAAAATATGTGCTTTTATATTAAATATGATGTTGCAGGTTTGTTTCAGAGAATGTGATAAATTTTTAAAACAAAAAAGTGAATATCCACTTCATATTAAATCATAACTTCTACTTTGAAGCAAACCGGCTACTGCATTCTGCTTTTGCGACCTAGCAAGGCTGTCTGGGAGCAGTAGTGTATATAGAGAATTGCATATCGTTGACAGCTACTGACAGCTCGATCAAAAAGAATACCACATTATTTAAATCGTTAATCTTCTTAATTTTTATACCAATTTATTGTTCCAAATATTAGACTAGCAATAAAATTTCTTAGAGTTGGGAGATTCTGGAAAAACACAAAAGGAATGAGCTCGGATAATTTACTAATCTGAAAATAAATGCCTCCCAAGCAAGGTCCTTTCTCAATTTTGAGAAAAAAAGGTATGAGATTGATGACCAGCTTTCACCAAGTTACTGCAGATACTGCATCAATAAACACCATAACATTGTAACATTTTGGAAATTATTAAAGAAGTGATGTCCTGCAGTCACTTCAATAAGAGAGTCGTTTTTAAAAACCAGTGTGCCTAGCTTAAAAGATGTCAGATGGTTAGAGCTTGAAAAAACTGCTAAAGTGGCGGGTTTTCAGGGAGAAAGAGTGGATAGTGTTATACAATAGGTCCTCCAGCAAGATGTTTTAAGTATTGAATATTTCCTGTTCACAAATATATTCAGGGTCTTAATCTAGCAGCATAGATGTATGCTGAGGCCAAAAATTTAATTTTTGTCTGCTAGTTGCAGCTTGATAAAAAAGGAAAACTACAATACTTAAATCTTCAATCTTTCTAACCTTTATATCAACTTATTGTTCTAAATATTAGACTAGAATAAAACTAGCTTCCTTGGCGTTAGGTAGTTCTGGAGAAACATAAGAGGAATGAGCTCGGATAAACTACTTATTTGAAAAGAAATGCCTC
This sequence comes from Aspidapion aeneum, assembly GCA_963576565.1. NCBI lineage: Eukaryota > Metazoa > Arthropoda > Insecta > Coleoptera > Brentidae > Aspidapion > Aspidapion aeneum. Next base: position 18,820,173 of record OY755045.1, on the reverse strand, counting down.
CCGAGCAAGGTTTTTCTCAATTTAGAGAAAAAAAAGATATGAGATTGATGACCAGCTTTAACCAAGTTACTGCAGATATTGCATCAACAAATACCATAAAATTGTAAAATTTTGGGAATTATTAAAGAAGTGATTTCTTGCAGTCACTTCAATAAGAGGGTCGTTTTTAAAAATCTCAAAAGATGTCAAAAGGTTAGAGCATAGCATAGCTCGGATAAACTATTCATCTGAAAATAAATGCATCCCGAGCTAGCAGCTTTAACCAAGTTACTGTCGATATTGCATCAATAAACACCATAATATTTTTTAACATTTTGGGTATTATGAAAGAATTGACGTCCTGCACTCACTTCCATAAGAGAGTCATTTTTAAAAAATTGTGTGTTTAGCTCAAAAAATATCCAAAGGTTAAAGCATTGACAAATCTGCTAAGGTGGCGGGTTTCCAGGCAGAAAGAGTGGATAGTGTTATACAATGGATCCAGCAAGATGTTTCAGGTACATAATATTTCCTGCTCACAAAATGTATTCAAGATCTAATTCTGTATCTCAGCAGCATAAATGTGTGCTGAGGTCAAAAGATGACTTTTCGGAAGAAGGCCCCCTAAAATATCTTTGTTATCATAAAAGCTTTTCAGTCTTAGATTAAAAGTGCAACAAAACTATAACACATATATAAGGCTGTAAAAACTATAAAAAATAAGGGGAGGGGCAGACATAAACACACATTTCAATTATTTAATTAACTTCCAAATAGAAAGAAGTCAACTTTATAAAAAAACGTCTCCAATATGGGCTGCTCTTTCCCGTGAAATTTATTGTGGTGGACTGATTCAACTTATCTCAGTTTTACACATTTATGTATGACCTAACATACATCATACCTTGTTCGATCAAACTTATCTGTCAAATAAAGATCTTCAGTCTGGCTAAACTGGCCAGTCGACAAAGTCACTTACGAAATGGTTGCTGCTGGAATTAAGTTTGCTAGGGTTACTATATCTCACAATTCGGCTATGTTATAAACTGCGACTATTCCATTATTAAATGTTTTAAATTGCTTAATAGAAAATATCTATATCCACGATTCATAGGATCTAGGCAATTGTAAAGCAGCCTTGGCCCTTATCTTTCTTATCCACCTATCCCTTTCTGTATTCACAATTTAGCATGTTGAGCCATTTTGAAATCAATTAGGGATAAAACATGCTTATATTTAATGTCTTTAGCTCTATTTACTGCCTTCTTTACTAAGCATCCTTTAAGAAGCCTCAGTGACACTCTGCAAGGGGTTTGGTTTAAAGCTGCTTGTATTTTTTTTTACGTTCCTTGATTTGCTGATGATTTTCGGCCTTTCAGTTTAAATAGACCTTGCTAGTCTTTCATCATTTGTGGACTTTATTTCAGAGTTTCTTTTGAAGTGCTGTTGTCCTCAGATTATTAGTCGAATCTAACAAAACATTTAAAATGCCAGTTCGCCCTTGATTCTGACTTGACATTGCTCTTGTAAATTTTGTGGTTGATTCTTGTTAACATTACTCTTCAGGTACAGCAGAGTTAAAATATTTAAACGTTTGCTGAGCATTTCGTATTCTGATTTTGATATTTGAGTTTGTTCTCCTTTATTTAATTATCATCATGACTAAAAAAATATTTAATTTGTAGTCAAAATATAATATAAAGTCTCGATATTTTATCCCTCGAAGGGGTCGGAATTTCGGCAGTTAACACCCAAAGATTTAGTTTTTCAAAATTAACTTCAAGCCTCCTTTTTTTTGCTTTGGGTATTATCAGTGGCGTAGCGTGGGGAGGTTGTCCCCCCCCCCCGCCCGGAGGGTACTGGCGCCCCATGGGTGCCTTAAGCGCCCTAAGCTTTATTAGCAGGGCCGGCAACGGAAAATCTAAAGACATAACGACATAACGACCTTTTTTTTTGTTTTTAGTCGCAAAGATTTTTGATGGGCGCCCTTTTTATCTGTCGACCCCCCGCCCCTTCAGGCACGCTACGCCGCTGGGTATTATGTATTGAACTACATTTGCCTCTTATGATTCCTATGAGCGACTTCAGTACCCCCATAAGATTACGGAAACAGTTTTATTTCTTTTTTGATTATTTTCTTATCTCCAGTTCTGTTGAGTTGTTATAAATAATGTCAGATTCATAGACCCCAACGTCTGACTTCTTGTTGCCCGCTATTGATGATTGCAAAAAGGTTGGCATTATTTTGTATACAGGTTGAACAATTTTAAACGAGTCTGCAGCAGCCACGGTAGCAGCAGATATTAAGTAAAAAGAAACCAGAAAAAATGACCTTACGTCTGAGTTTCTGTCTTTCTGTTTGGCTTGTTGCAGAAAAAGTCACTTTTCTTGGATACCTGCTTTATTAAAAATAGCTAGAGGGCTTCAACAAAATCAACGAAATAAAAATAATAAGGCCAACAATAACGAAAGAAGACCAAGATTACTATGACTTAATGGAGGCTATATGGAACGAAAAACAAAATAAAAATGATGTTTATATTGATTTTTTGTTTTTGAGTTTTATATCGGTGGAAAAATGCAAAATGTGTCTAAAAATAAAAGTGTTATGCAAACCAAACAAGAATTTACTAAGCGATACAGCCAGCACATAAGAGAAATATAAAAAACAAAATAAAATATCTAAAGCCGAATAAATCCGACAGAAGATATAAAAACCAAAATAAATAAATGCAGTCAGAAATTTAAAAAATATCTGCAACACCCTAAAGCTACATTCGCAGACTATCTAATCCCTTTAAAAAATAAATACAAAAATAAAAAACAGTCCAAGAACCACGTAGAACCTAAAGTGCATGGAACACACCAGTCAACCAAGAGAAAAAGGTTAAAATCCTTAGCTTGCACATAAGAGAAAGTTCTTCTGGAATTACTTTTATTACTTTTGTTTTTAAAAATTTTCTAATTTTAATTAAGATGTTAATAATAAAATTGTGACTGATATGAGAAGTTCCACATGCGATCATATGGGAGTATGCATATATTGAAGCTATGACTGAAAAATTTGCTCTTTTACTTATTAACTCTAAGGTAAAAAGTGAACATTCTAAAATTTCGAAAACGCCACACAATTCTTTTAAACAAATACGTGTAGGCAAAATTAAATGAATTAGAGTCAAGCAAGTCAACCCAAATTCTGTCCTTGAGACGTTTGATGTGCCAGACAATGTGACGCTTTTAATAATTGATGACATTAATCTTCGCAGAAGATTCGACCGCAAGAATGACAGCATGGAGGAAGGCAGTAATTAAAAAATCAGCAACACAAGCTTTGGTCATAGAATAAAGGTAAAGGTTATTAAAATACACGAGCCAGTTAAAGAAGTCTTTCTCAAAAGTCTTATTAAAACATTTGAGATTTTAAATATATCATGCATTATCTTCTAAAGTTCCCACAAATCTTTTAAAATTCTTCTTTTAAAATTTCTGCAACCGGGGAGGAAAGAAAATTACCAAAGCATGCTTTGGTCAAAAACATAAAGGTAAAGCTTTTTCCATTAAACGAGCCATTTGTCTCCCTCAAAAGTCTTATTAAAACTATATCATACGTCATCTTCTAAAATTCGATAGATCCATAAAAACACTCCTATTGCCCTTTCCAAGCGTAGGACTCTTCCTAAAAATACAAACATTGAAGCCAATAACGGCAAAAAAAACGAAAAAAGGCAGTAAAAATAACAAACAAATTCAAAGCAGAACAATAAAATAAAATCATAGCAAAAAATGTTATCTAAATTGCTGTCTGTTTCTTATAAAACCAAAACTAAGTTTATGTAATCCCGTGACATTTCCATGCTCCGTTAAGTGAATAAAGGTTTTACAAAAAATGTTTGAAACCACCGATAGATCCATAAAAACCCTCCTATTGCCCTTTCGAAGCGTAGGATTCGTCCTTGAAATACAGACATTGGGGCCATTAGAAAACGACAAAAAAGCGAGAGAAAAAAGTAGGGAACACGAAACATAAATGAAATATACATTAGGCGCGAGCGAGCGGGGTAGGGCTCCTCGGTGGCTTCATTTATTTTATTTTAGCGAAACAGGGGCCAATAAATCAACGGATTTGTTTACCACCTTTAGCACCCGCTGAGGGAATTGCGATTCCGACCAGAATTCCGACAGCTTGACTGCCGTGTTCCGTAATACCTGAACCTAGAAAACATTTAAATGTTGTGTTTATTTTCATCTTTTGTCGCTTTTCTATCAGACCAGGGTTGAACAAGATCATCCGCAGAATTATTTATTTTATTTTTTATTTGTCAAACACACTGTGTTTATTGTATTACAATCTAGTCAGTAAGACTAATTAGAAATTTTGTTTTAACTTAATTTACTAGAAAAGTCAGATTTAAACTTAGGGTTCACTTAACAGTTCTCCCCGCTTTGTTTCGTCTTCGAACTAACATAGTATTGTCTAGAAGCTGAATTGCTCTGCTACAGTTTCAATTTTTAGCTCCCGATGAAGGTCATAGTGAACGTACCAATGTGCATTCACAATGTTTCTTAATACTTTATTTTGAAATCTTTGTAAAACTAGAATGTTACTCTCTTTAGCTTAACCCCATAGTTGAATACCATATGTCCATACTGGTTCCAGTATTTGTCTAAAAAGCAGTAACTTATTATGAATTGTTAAATTGGACTTCTTTCCAATTAGCCAGTTTATTTTTCTATACTTTATCTCAAGTTCTTCTTTTTTTTAACATGTGGTTTCCAGCGCTATTTGGCATCAAGTGTCATACCGAAGTATTTTGCCTGATTTTAATCTGGCCAGGGAATGCTGTTAATTTTTATTTTTACAAATAACAAATAAAAAAATTCTTGATTTACAAATAAAGATTTCATATTTTTCTTCTTCCTTTAGAAGTAAAAGCCGCTATCGCTTTTGGCCTAATCATCTTCAACTACCTTGCTCCGTCTTCCAGCATCGGTAACTTTCTTCCAGTTGCTTACAGTCATGAGCGTCAAGTGAGCCACTTTTTTGAGGTCCTCTGAGACTTGTTATAACTGGCTCCGACTTCCAGCACCGGTAATTATCTTTCAATTTCTTACTTCCGTGACTGTCAATTATTTTGTTTGTTATGTTTGGTTTTCAGTGTTCCTGTTTAAATCTATCATATAATTCATATATATGACCATTCTATGAATGTGTGATGGTTTCTAAACCATGATTTATCCTAATACTGTAGATAGAAGATTTTGTATATCTACAAAAATATTATAATCTATTTTCCGAGCTAATTCGCATTTAAATTTATTCACCTAATAAGTTTTAATTCCAGATGAACTAAGATTTGTAAAACGTTTGGTCTTCTTGGTTTCAACATCTATTTAGACTTATCTGTTTATTTCTTTGAATTTACCGCTGAAATTTGTGAGAGTCTGCTTGCTTTCATTAAACCTAACTATATTATATACACAAGAAAAAACTCAGTCGTCCTCACAAAATTACAACAGCAAAGTCAAATTAGCATTTGTTTAGGGATACGAAAGTTTAACTGGAAAAGAGGCCTGAGAATCAAAGCCTAGAATCGACAAAATTTACAAAATGGAACACAAGGAAAAAGAAGACCTGTTTAGTCATAGAGACAAAGAATTATTACGACTTTAGAACATGTGAAAAACAAACTGAGATTCTATGCTTCTTATAGGAGATAAGGTCCGAAATAAGTAATTCCAGAATGAATAATTATTTTGATCATCTTGTTGGCCTTGGATAATATTGTCTCCTGACAGAATTGCGGTTTTAATATTGTTCCGGTTTTATCGACACTTGATATTAAAATTGCATCAAGAATAATCTTAAATGAAAAAATATCGTTTAGATTAGATAATTTTATAAACTCACAATTAAGTTCTTTTTAAACGGAAATGGTCTGACAAACACCTAGACAAAAATGATACAATTAAGCGCCTTGAGTCTATCGTCATGCCAACCTGCGAATGAATTTGGGGAGCACAAACCGAACACGATGATGTTAGCACCCACCGCGCGGGAATTACGAGCTTTCTAGACGGTCATCAATCAAATATGTCATCACGCTAACTTGACTCAAGGTTTGAGCCGAAGCCTGCGTGGATCAAGCCGCGTCAACAGAAGAAATAAGCTATTTTGAGGGATAACAGGAACTTATTAGGTGTCGTGCCCCCAGAATGAAGTCGTCTGGTATATTAATGGCTTAAAGACAGGGGAAAGGTCTGGAAGACTGTCCTGTAAAACCAAACAGGTGGGATTATATTTTGCACTGCTACCCACAAATTCCAAAAGCAGGTATGTATCTAAGTATAGCCCGATTCATGAAATGGAGAGTAGCCAAAACTGTCCAAACGTTCTCAGAAAACGCACTAATGGTATATTTTGAACAACTGTCTGAGAAATCTAAATATTCAACGTTGTAGACGATTTTCTCGATGATCAAGTCAACGGTAAGTGCCAATCACAACATATATCTTGGAAGTTACAAAAAGTTGCAAGCGCTAATCAAACGAAAATCCGAAAACTACGTCACAAAGAAGTTCCAAATTCATACAGAAGATTTTGGCCAGTTTTTCACGAAAGCATTAGAAAGTATTAACTTATCAAGGCGGTGGTTGCAGTTGGTCTGCCTAGGGCATGTCGAAGAGAGGAATTATGTTATCTCAAAATAGAAGACACGAAAGATTTCGGCAGTGCTATGCTGATTAAACTGGAAAATACAAAAGCAAAGGTACCAAGATCTTTTACAGTTACGGGAAGCCTTTACACCATTTTGAAGAAGTATAAGCTGTGCTCTTCGTCCTCCCGATCTAAAGACAGGCAGGTTTTTTTTGAACTCTCAAAACGGCAAATGTTTAAGGCTAAACTTTGGCATTGGCAAAATTGGAAGCATGGCTAGAGAAATCGCCAAGTTTTTGTTGCTAAAGAATCGAGAAAGTTTCATGGGACATTGTTTTTGGCGTTTATCGGCCACAATTTTAGTTAATTCTGCTTGCCCTTAAACGCTTCAGTCAGTTCAGTTGCCGAAAGCTATGTTGATGACTCTCTAAGAAATAAAATGCTGCTTTTCCCGGCGTAAGCTTGAGGGAATGTTCGAATGTTACTATAACTTTTAAGTATTAATTAGTTTCCTTTGTTATTGCGTTAAAAGAATATTATATATTTTATTGATAAAAACTAGTTAAATTGAAATTTGATTTTTCTGGTGTCTGTTTATTTGCAGTCGTTTAAAAAGTATCCTAAAAAACTCGTTTGAAAACCTCTTTGCACATTCCCTCGACTGTCTCGATCGTGAGAAAAGAATCGTTTTCAAACCTTATTGTTAAAATAACCATCAATAATTATTTATATAAATATGTTAACAATTTTGACAGCTCTCGGCAGCTTGTTTTGGGTTAGAAGAATAGAATAGAAGCAAAGCGTCATTTTTTGACAAGTTTGACATACGTTCGCTATGGTTGGCCGATTTGGACACTTAAGCTTTTGTAGTCCCACTACCGGATGCCACCTTAGACCCTCGTGTTTGAGCATCCAGCCCACCTCTGAGCTCCACCGTGTTCTGTGTAAATGGGCTGATAGTTCTAGTATTTTCTAAAGTTCAGTTTTTCGTTTTCGTACCAGTGTGGTAACACTGAAATCATCCCACCAGGGGCTTTATTCTGTAAAGTATCTCCTGGGAGAGAATTTTCACATCAATCCACGGTTACCGTTGGTCGAAGTCAGACATCTGACATTAAATTGATAGTAATTACATGTTTTTGTAAGTGTTTTCAATAGAAATATCACTTCAGCGTTCTCCTGTTGCAGGAAAGCAGTTGTGTCAAATTTTCACCCAAAAATTATTTATTCCGCGTCAGTTTAAAGTCAGATTCTACAAACTGACGAATGGGAACTGTGGATTGATGTGAACATTTACTTCCGGGAGAACCTTTTCAGAATAAAGCACCAGAAATGGATCTACAAGGTCAAACGCATGGTGCAGTAATTTGTAATAGCAAGCGTTACCAATTCATTTTGAGGTTGAGAAATTTGTGGCGACACCAATTTACCTGTCATGACAAGGTTTGCCTCTGGACAGATATTTTCATTCTGCTGTAAGACAAGATACAACAGGGTTGTTCTTCAGTGGTACCCAGTTCAATAAGAATTCCTAACGAGGAGCCTGATCAAATAACTAGAAGGGAATTATCAGCTGATACAGTGGAGCCAACTTTCGATGACAACCATAAAATTTTACTTCAACACAAGACGCGCGCAACACGGAACTGTGGAAGGAAAAGATGAGGAATCTTCCTTTCGTGCTTTGACGAAGTGCCCTGGAGTAACTGATCACATCTAGGTTTCTATGGCTTTAACCCTTTTGCAAGAAAAATATGCTCTTGGGCTTTTGCAGTCAGCTTGCAGCTGATTTTGGACTCTAAATCAAGTAGACTAAATTTATGCTTTTGCACAGACGACGTCCTAATCTTCCCGAAGTAAAATAGAAAAAAAACACAGTCGAAAAAGAATAAAACAAACTAACCGAAATGTATTCTTGAGACAACCGATAATCGACAGACATTCTGACGCTAATACATCGACAGTATCAAATATGGATTCAATAAATTACTACAGAGTGCAATGGAAAAAGTACAACAGGATGGGGCTTCATTGCCGTCACACGACACGCGCATTTAGTAACTCTAGAAGGAAAAGATGAGAAATCTTCCTTTCGTGCCTTGACAAAAGTGCCATGCAGTAGCTGATCGCATCTAGGTATCTGTGTACTCAGCCCTTTTGCAAGAAAAATGCGCTCTTGTGCTTTTGTAGTCAGCTTGCAGCAGGCTTTGGACTCCAAATAGTAGTAGTAGTAGGCTAAATTTAAGCTTTTGCACAGACGATGTCCTAATCTTCCCGGAGTAAAAAAGAAAAAGAAAACACAAACGGAAAAAAGAATAAAACAAATTAACTGAAATGTAAACTTGAGACAACCGATAATCGACAGACTTTCCGAAGCTAACAAATCGACAGTATCAAATAAGGATTCAATAAATTACTGCAAAGCACGATGAAACAAGTATAATAAGATGGGGCTTCATCGTCGTCTTCTGATGACAAGCCTAAAATTTTACTTGATCACACGACTCATGCACATAGGAACTCTGGAGAAAAAGATGAGGAATCTTCCCTTTGTGCCTTGACAAAGTGCCCTGCAGTAGCTGATCGCATCTAGGTATCTACAATGTACTCAACCCTTTTGCAAGAAAAATGCGCTCTTGTACTTTTGCAGTCAGCTTGCAGCATGTTTTGGACTCTAAATCAAGTAGGCTAAACTCAAGCTCTTGCACAAACGAGGTCCTAATCTCTTCGCAGTAAAAAAGAAAAAAGCACAGTCGAAAAAGAATAAAACAAATTAACCGAAATGTATCCTTGAGACAACCGATAATCGACAGACTTTCTGACGCTAACAAATCAATTAGGGATTCAATAAATTACTACATAGTGCAATGGAAAAAGTATAGTACGATAGAGTTTCATCGCCGTCCTCTGATGACGACTCTAAAATTTTACTTGATCACACGACACACGCACTTAGGAACTCTGGAAGAAAAAGATCAGGAATCTTTCCATTGTGCCTTGACAAAGTGCCCTGCAGTAGCTGTAGGTATCTGTGTACTCAACCCTTTTGCAAGAAAAGTGCGCTCTTGTACTTTTGCAGTCAGCTTGCAGCAGGTTTTGGACTCTAAATCAAGTAGGCTAAATTTAAGCTTTTGCACAGACGACGTCCTAATCTTCCCGGAGTAAAAAAGGAAAAAAACACAGTCGAAAAAGAATAAAAGAAATTAACCGAAATGTATTCTTAAGACAACCGATAATCGACAGACTTCCTGACACTAACAAATCGACAGTATCAAATAAGGTTTCAATAAATTACTGCACAGTACAATGGAAAAAGTATAATAAGATGGGGCTTCATCGCCGTGTTCTGATGACGACCCTAAAATTTTACTTGATCACGCGAAACACACACTTAGGAACTATGGAAGGAAATGATGAGGAATCTTCCTTTCGTGCCTTAAAAAATTCCCTGCATTAGCTGATCGCATCTAGGTATCTGTGTACTCACCCCTTTTGCAAGAAAAATGCGCTCTTGTGCTTTTGCAGTGAGCTTGCAGCTGGCTTTGGACTCTAAATCAAGTAGGCTAAATTTAAGCTTTTGCACAGACGAAGTCCTAATCTTCCCGGAGTAAAAAAGAAAAAATCACAGTCGAAAAAAAGAATAAAACAAATTAACTGAAATGTATACTTGAGACAACCGATAATCGACAGACTTTCCGAAGCTAACAAATCGACAGTATCAAATAAGTATTCAATAAATTACTGCAAAGTGCAATGGAAAAAGTATAATAAGATGGGGCTTCATCGCCGTCTTCTGATGACGACCCTAAAATTTCACTTGATCATACAACACACGCACTTAGAAACTCTGGAAGGAAAAGATGAAGAATCTTCCTTTCGTGCTCTGAGAAAGTGCCCTGCAGTAGCCGATCGCATCTAGGTATAGTGTAGTCTGCTCTTTTGCAAGAAAAATGCGCTCTTGTGCTTTCGCAGTCAGCTTGCAGCAGGTTTTGGAGTCTAAATCAAGTAGGCTAAACTCAAGCTTTTCCACAAACGAGGTCCTAATCTTCCCGGAGTAAATAAGAAAAAAATACAGTCGAAAAATAAAACAAATTAATCGAAATGTATCCTTGAGACAACCGATAATCGACAGACTTTCTGACGCTAACAAATCGACAGTATCAAATAGGGATTCAATAAATTACCGCATAGTGCAATGGAAAAATTATAATAGAATGGCTTCATCGACGCGTGTCTGAATAGTCCACGTCCAAAATCGTAATAAATCGTATCAAGGAAATTTGAATTAGAGACTTTAACTTTATCGTTATAATTTTCAGGGTCAACTCTTTTACTTTTATTTAGGATTTGTAGAAAAAAAATCAAAAGAATGTAGCAAAATAGAAACGTTAATGTTTTTTAATGTATACTCTAGTTAGGTTGACAAAAGATTAGGAACATAAAAATCTCAAATTCTGCTACTAAGTATTTTATCCATTTTTTGAAATAGTTCTTCATAATTTAGTTTAGTCCAGTTTCCTTGGAGTAAAACCTAATAAAGTTTGTTAAAGGAGAAGAAACGAAAAGTCCTGCTTACTTCACAAATATTTTGTTGTCTAACCACAACGCGTTTCGGTTTTTAAGAAAACATTATCAAGTGATCTGGTCTGTAAGAATAAAAAATGAAATTAAATTACAATATTTAAAATAAAATATGCTAAAAAATACGTACAGACAGTTAAGAATCATCTTTGAAACAAATGAAACTCTGGAACACCCAAAAATAAACAAAAAAATAAAAAATAAAAAACATTTAAAATAGTCTAAAACAACATACAGATTAAAAATTAGTCAAACGGACATAACACGTAATTTTTATAAAATACAATTATTTGACAAAGAAGATATAGGAAAAGCAATAACCTATATCTTCTTTGTCAAATAATAGTATTTTATAAAAATTACGTGTTTGTGTCCGTTTGACTAATTTTTAATTTGTATGTTGTTTTAGACTATTTTAAATGTTTTTTATTTTTTATTTTTGTGTGTTCCAGATTTTCATTTGTTTCAAAGATGATTCTTAACTGTATGTAAATATTTTTTAGCATGTTTTATTTTTAATATTATAATTTAATTAAATTTTTTATTATTCTTGCAGACCAGATCACTTGATAATAGTTTTTTGAAAACCGAAACGCGTCGTGGTTAGACAATAAAATATTTGTGAAGTAAGCAGGACTTTTCGTTTCTTTTCCTTTAACAATGGTTCAAGGACTTCACCCTGGAGAAATCTACAATTCACTAATAAAGTTTATTTGCAGCATTTTTGTTGTGCGGGCTCATAAATAATTATTTATTTGCTTCAGCTATTATTTAGTGGACTGTATCAACTTATTGTTTTCTTTAAATTGCTCTTTTGGATTATTTTTTATGTGTATTTCTTAAAGTTGCAATTCATTTAATTTATCGGTTTATTGAAGTTAATTGATTTTTTTGTATATTTATGTATCATAAAACACAGGTTTTTTTAATAGTATACTGCTTTTCAAAAAAAAATTGAACACCTATCATGGGTTTTTATATTGCAGGTGTACAAATTTTTTTGATAAGTAGTCTATTTGACTTACTCTGAATAAATTTAAACTTTTTGCTTTTGTTAATTTAAAAAAAAAAATTTGTGACATAGATGTGTCAGTTTTTTTTTGTTTTACTTTTAACTCAATTCTTTTACGGAATATCATTTTCGCGTACTTGGCTTTTTTTACATGAAATGTTTTTATTATGAAAACTTTATTTTGAAACATTTTATGTGAGTTGTATAGCTTTTTTTCAGTTCAGTCCTGTGATGAGTATAAATACATGAGTCTAAAAATTACAGCTGACGGAACAGACAAAGCTATAAAAGATCGAAACGTACAAGGAAGAAAAGTAATAACTTTATTAAATGGAATACTTTGGGACCAAAGTATATTAAAACATAACAAAAAGCTTATATATAACTCCATTGTAAAAAGTATTATTACATACGGCTCAGAGGTATGGCCAATCAAGGATAGAACAGAAAAAATGCTTTTCGCTACAGAGATAGACTATTGGAGAAGAGCAGCACCGAAATCAAAAAGAGAAAGAGTTACAAATCAAAGAATAAGAGAAATTATGACAGTGGGTGAACGTACTTTAGTGGATGATATAAGAACAAAACAACTGGTGTGGTACGGACATGTACAAAGAATGAATGATGAAAGACTACCTAAACAAATACTACAATGGAAACCAACTGGCCGAAGAAAACGAAGACGGCCAAGGAGAAGCTGGAGAGAAGGAATAGACAGTGAAATAAGAATAAGAGGCCTAGATGATGAATACGGGCAAACAGAAACGAGTGGAGATTGGGTATCGGAAGACGTAGAACGTTGTGAAACCGATAAATATATATATGTATAGCTTTTTTCCAACTTTAACCGTTGCTTCTACCTGTTTTTTTTTCAATATTAACTATTTGCAATTTGCTAACCAAACGTTTTGCATTAAATTTCAAGGTCGGAAATTAACTGCCACGCGCGGAGGGCGTAACAAATTGAAAAAACACGACCGATAAAAATGAGCGTTTCTTAGATAATGTGCATGTTTATATAGCGGGTGTTCTATGCAAAACTGAGACTAAATTTTCTTGGATTTTAATAAACGTAGAAAACTGAATTTTTGGTGGGATAAATGGTATGACTAACAATATTTTAATGAGTAATTAAGAAGGTGGAAATAAAAAAATAGTTTATATAACATAGAGTCAAAGCTCTTTTGTTTTTGGGATACAGAGCATCAAAGTTGACGATTTTTTAAACGTTTATGGTGATACGACTACTGGTACTACTACTACTATGTCGGTTTAGAACGTTTTTCTTTGTTGTCCGACGCCTATTCTCCACCTCCTTTGATCGTGACAATCATCTTCTGTTGTCTGTTGCCATTCCAGTTTAGGACGTCCTCTTTTTCTGCGCCGTATTGGTTACCATTCTAGGACCTGCTTTGGTAATCTTTCGTCGGTTATCCGTTGTACACCATATCAGTTGGCTTTTAGTGGTGTCATCCGTTATGATTCCCTCGATTCCCATTCTTTCTTTTATGGTCTTATTTCTTATATGATTTATTCTAGATATTCTCATTGATCTTTTTATTGCATTTATTTCAAAACTTTCCATTTTTGTTTTATATTTTTCTTTTAAGCGACAAGTCTGCTTTTCATTTTTTTTCTTTTTTTAAACTTTTTTTTATCTCTCTGCTCCATAAAATACCGTTAAGAGATCCAATAACATTTTTTGATTTTACTATTCTTTTTTCCAGTTCTTTACATACAGTCTGTTTCTGTCTTATCACATATGACACCCAATATACATTGCATGGAGATATAACTCACTAGATTAGTTTCCGATACATAGGTTGGTACTGCGTCTTGTCCACGTTCATTGTTAACCCCCACTTTTGGTATACCTTTAACTTTCTCATTATATATTCCATGTCTTCTTTATCATTAGCTACAATTACTTGGTCGTCAGGAAACTGTAGTGCGTATATGGTAAACCGGTGGTTAAGTTTTATTCCTATACTGTGTACTTTACGTTTCCAGTTTTTTAGAGCTAATGCGATATATATTTTAAAAAGAGTTGGAGAGATACAACATTCCTGTTTAAAGCCTTTCTTTACTGGGAATTCTTTGGAAATCGATTTCCAATTTGATTTTTTTTAGATTTGGACCGTTTGCATAGTGCCTTTATCGCTTTTATGTATGTATAGTTGAAATTAGTTTGCTCTAACACTGTCCATAATTTTTCAACTAAAGCCGTATCATATGCTTTTTAAAGAACCTCAAAGGTAACATGAGTCCCTATATTTCTAGCACTCCTTTTCTCAATTACTTGTTTAAGACAAAAACATTATCACTACAAGATCTGCCTGCACGAAACCCACTTTGCTCTTCTTCTTCTTGTTGTTCATGAAAATCATTGTCTTTTAGATCTCTAAGGATCCTACCGTATAATCTACTTAGAGCACTCGTTACTGAAATTCTTCTGTATGTTGCAATTCAGCTTGTTTCTTTGTTTATGTATTGAGGATATAAATGCAATTTGCGAATTATTAGGTACCGGATGTCCGTTTATGCATTGACTGATAATATATGTGAGATTTTCTAGTAGTTTCTCGATCCATATTTGAGCATTTTAGAGTCAGGTCCGCTAGCTTTTCCGGATTTAAGCTTTTTAATACTATTCTTTGTCATTTCTTTTTCGATGATTAATTCCTCTATATGTGCTTCTTTCTTTCTTTTTTGGTTATAACTTCTTTAAAAAACACAGCAACAACATGAAATTTGGTATCAAAATGGGAACAATAATCAGATATAATTTTGTTATATTATTAGAAACAAGTCTCTAGATATTATTAAAAACAAGTCCCTAGATAGACATAACAATAATATATTACTGATATGTTTTTAAAAGTAAGCGAGAATAAAGAGTTTATATAGTTTTACTTTTGTACTCATTTTGAAGTTAATTTTTGCAAGACCACTGTTATTTTTTTTTCCCTTTTGAGTAGACTTATACAGGGTGTCTCTAAAAGGTCTGTACAAAATCATAGCTCATATTCCTGAGGTCAAAATAAGTCGATTTAAAGCAACTTACCTTAGTCGGAAATTGCTCCGTTTCAGAGATACAGGGTGGTAAATTTAAAAATTAAAAATCGATTGTCTTAAAATTTATGAACATTTCTCAACGCATTACTTTAAAAATTGGTACTCGGGGGTTTTTTGGGATGCGAAACCTAAATATGGATTTACTTTTAACTTTTTTTGTAAAGAAAATGTTTTCCTGAATCCTTTTAAGCCAAAGAGGTACTCTTGTTAACATGCGCTAAAGTCGTTTTCGAGATATTTCCGTTTTTATTGTTCGATGCCGCAACGGAATACTGAAATTATTTTGAATTACTATTTCACTAGAGTGTTTTACACTGGCAAAATGTCATAGCAACGGCTAGTTTTCTACTGACTATTGTTCTCAAAGCTTTATTCAAGTTTGCTGCTTTTCGGCAATTTCGCTCATGAAATTTTTCAATTTAAAAATTTAATTTTTATCTAGTATCTCTGAAACGGAGCAATTTTGGACTAAGGTAATTTACATTAAATCGACTTATTTTGACCTCAGGAATATGTGCTAAGATTTTGTACAGACCTTTTAGAGACACCCTGTAGATCTTTTTAATACCTATAACTTTTATATTTAGCTTTTTTCGTTAGGTGGCCTAGTTTTGCTAGAAATTGTGAAAAACCATATTTCCACCCATAAGCCATAAAAGTTCACTCGCCTAATTTGTTTTTCCGTAGCTGCGCTGAATATCCTTCTCGTTCCAACAGTTTTTATGCTGTACATTTTTTCAATTTTATGCGACTTGCAATTTTTTAAGAATTAAAGTTTCTTGACCAGATAAAGGACGTTTTATGAAAAAAACTGCTTTAAATTTCATCTCGTCTATCCTTCCTCAGAAAATCAAAATGGCTTCTTTCAAATCACGTCATTCCATAAATCCCCCTTTTTACAATAAAGTACGTTCGCCAGTCACAGCCACAGGCGGACAGACATACATGCGGACATTTCGACCCATTACGGGCAAAAAGCAAAGTGCTTTTTACCATTTGGCACTGTCATTTAGATAGACGTGTATCAAAGAAGTTTATAGATATATCAGACTATACTTTTTGCTATACCAAGAGCAATCCAAAACAAGTATTTTCTAAATTAATTTTAAAAGGTTTCAAGGTTTAAATTTTTTAAAGAATTTTCAAAATTCTTAAAAATATAATTAAAATTCTTAAAAAATAAGAAATTTCAAATATTTTTAAATTTGCAAGAATTTTCAATATTTTAATTTTTTTTCCAAAAATGGTAAAAACATTTGAAAAAATTTAATTTTTTATAAATATAAAAAATAATCAAAAGTTATACTTGGATCACTACAAAAAAGGATTTCCATTTTTTTTTAATTTCCTACATTAATTTAAAAGTTTAAAAATGTTAAAATTTATCCAAAATTCTGATACATGTGTATCAGAGAAGTTTAAAGATAGGATATACGTATCAGACTTAATTTTAAAAAATGTCAACATTTAAAATTTTTTAAGAATTCTTAAAATTCGTAAAAAAAGAAGAAATCTCAATATTCTCAAAATTTGCAAGTTTTCAAAAAATTACATAAAATTTAAAAAATTAAACTTTTACAATATTTTCAAAAACTTAAATGTTGTCACAAAATTTTAGGGTTCACTTTTATTCTCCTAATTTCATTCCAAAGAAATTCAAAAATATTAGATTTCAGAAATAATCATTTGGCATTGTCACTTAGATAGACGTGTATCAGAAAAGTTTAAAGATATATCAGACTAATATGTAAAAAAGGATTTTTAAAAAAAATTTCATTATTTAAAAATATTTAAGAATTTTGAAATTCAAAATTCTTAAAAAAGGAAGAAATATTTTCAATTTGCAATAATTTTCTAAATTTAAAAAATTTTCAAAAATTCAGGTATTTCAAAACTTTTCATAATTCTCAATATTCCAAATTTTTAAAATTCTACAAATTTTCAAAAATTCAATTATTTTATCATTTTTCAAAAATTCCAAAATTTTGAAGATTTATTTAAATATTTAAATTCTATCAAATTAAAAAAAACAAAATTTTCCAAAAACTTGAATTTTGTCACAAAATTTTGCAGATCACTATTTTACCCGAATTTTGGTTTAAATTAATTAAAAAATCTTAGATTTCGGAATTATTCCTTGTTTAAAATTGTCATGGTTTGTTATATTGTTGAACAGTACTTGTAGAGTATGTAGTTTCTAAAATAGTTCTATTCTATTTTAATTTTTATTATATATTTTGACCTGAACTATCTGGACAACGTAAGTATTCAGCAAAATGGCGCGTTCAATTTCTGGTCTGAGTTTAAACTTTTTTATTTGCATTCTGTATGTCGTTAAACTTTTGTGGAGGTTTTATTGTAAGAACTTTATTTCTTGAGATTCAGTTAAAACTCGTATTTAAAATCTTTTGGCTCAGTATCTAAGCTGATTTAAATACAAGAAACTAATACTTTGTCATTAAATTAAAATAGCTATTTTGCTAACAACTGCAGGAAATCATTGTTTCTGCGCAAGACTTTTTCAACAGCAGATTTTTCTTTAACAGGCGTTTCAAAGAACGATTTTTCACTTACAAAAAACTAGGTAAAATACTAAGGAGTTTCTGAACAATAAGTAAGTAACAGGGATTTGCATCATCCGACTTTTACGGTTGTTTAACGTTAAACGTCGTTTAATTTCTTTTGTACCATAATTTAACATAAGTTTAAAGCGGGGTCTACACATAACGTTTTGCCTGACGTTTTACTTCATCAGGTAAAACGGATCAGGCAAAACATTTCATTTGCTACCTTTTTAACCTTGGAACTTGGGTCCTAAGAGTCACGGCTAAAGAGATATGAATTTTGAATATTTTTTTCTCAAATTATTCAAAATCCTACCTTTAAACCCTCGTAAGCTTTTTATTAATGTCTGGAAAAGCACGATTTTGTCTTTATAATTCTTTAATCTTATGCTTTTTCAACTAATTAATAGATTTGTTAAAATTGATGTACCAAAGGGACATACGAGGTTTTTTATTGAAGAAGATTAGTGATTTTGTAAAAGAAAATCAATTTCAAAACTAAATATCAAAAAAGTATCGACAATTGAGAACTTCATTTTCTTTTAAAAACTTCTTTAGTTGATTACCTTTCTGACGGTATGCTATGGCGAGACTCGTTCGGAATTGGTAAGAAAAACAATTTGATGTTTATGATCGTTTACCTACTTAAACAAAAGTTAAACTTTTAACAATAATGTATTGTGTTCTTTATTTATAAATTTTGTTCGAAACGATCATAAACATCAAATTGTTTTTCTTATCAATTCCGAACGATTATTGCCCGTCTCACGGAATATCCGTATTTTAAAGCAGAATTGTTTTTTTTTATCAAAGTGTAGCATACCGTTAGAAAGGTAATCAACTATAGAAGTTTTTAAAAGAAAATAAAGTTCTCAAGTGTCGATACTTTTTTTAATTTTTAATTTTGAAATTGATTTTCTTTCACAAAATCACTAATTTTCTTTAATAAAAAACCTCGTATGTCCCTTTGGTACATAAATTTTAACAAATTTATTAATTAGTTAAAGTAGCATAAGATTACAGAATTATAAAAAAAATGGTGCTTTTCCAGACATTAATAAAAAGCTTACGAGGGTTTAAAAGTGGGATTTTGTGTAATTTGAGGAAAAAATTAAAAAAATTCATATCTCTTTAGCCGTGTCTCTAAGGACCCAAGTTCCAAGGTTGAAAAGGTAGCAAATGACCCCAACAGTATCCCAAAAAATTTTGACGGTTCATGTGCCGAACACCCTGTATATTAGTTTGAGTGGGCGGCAGGGTAGTCCAGTGAAATGGTCGTCGGCATCACATGCAGAAGGTACCAGGTTCACGTCTCGAACAACGACGCAAAAAGGAAAAAAACATATCGTCGGTCGCCCTGCCGTCTACTCCTTTTTCAGCGTTCAACAGTCGTAATCGAAATTGTGTGCGATGCACATGCATACAAAAACTTAAGTTGACCTTGTTGTACATCAAGAATATATACTACTACTATATCGGTTTAGAACGTTTTTCTACGTTGTCCGACGCCTATTCTCCACCTCCTTCGATCCTGACAATCATCTTCCGTCAAGTTTTTTTCACTCATTAATCTTTGGATTGACTGTTGCCATTCCAGTTTAGGACCCCCTTTTTTTCTGCTATTGGTTGCCATTCTAGGACCTGCTTTGGTAATCTTTCGTCGTTCATCCATTGTATATAACCGTACCATATCAGTTGTCTTTTAGTGATGTCATCCGTTATGCTTCCCTCGAGTCCCATTCTTTCTTTTAGGATTCATTTCTTATATGATCTGTTCTAGATATTCTCATTGATCTTCTTATTGCATCCATTTCGACACTTTCCATTTTTGCTTTGTATTTTTCTGTTACGCGACAAGTCTCTATTCCATACAGCAGCGTGCTTTTCACCATTGTTTCATATATGTCAAATTTTACATTCTTTTTTATCTCTCTGCTCCATAAAATACTGTTAAGACAACCAATTACCTTTTTTGCTTTTACTAGTCTTTTTCTAGTTCTTTACAGTCTGTTCCTGTCTTATCAAATGTGACACCCAAGTATACATACTCATTGCATGGAGATATTGTTTGTCGATTGTCTAGTTTTAACTCACTTGATTCGTTTCCAATACATAAGTACTGTGTCTTGTCCACGTTCACTGTTAACCGCCACTTTTGGTATTCTTCCGTTAACTTTCTCATCATATACTCCATGTCTTCTTTATCATTAGCTACAATTACTTGGTCGTCAGCAAACTGTAGTGTGTATATGGTAAATCGGTCGTTAAGTTGTATTCCCATGCCGTGTACTTTACGTTTCCAGTTTTTAGAGCTACTGCGATATATATTTTAAAAAGAGTTGGAGAGATACAACATCCCTGTCTAAGCCTTTCGTTACCTGGAATTCTTTTGAAAGTCAATTTCCAATTTTGATTTTAGATTTTGACCCTTTGTGTTAGCCCGCGGTAGAAAAACGATAACTGCAATGGACTGTAAATATTTTAATTAATGAAAGCGCGAACAAACATAAATATAATGATATGAAATTACGAAATAATTAGAAGGTCCATAGGTTAATTATTGGTGCCACACAACGGCAATCAGAAACAAAGGCACTCACCAGTTTGCAGCCAATTTCTCCACGTCCTAAGGGGCCCCTGACTGGATCTAATGATGTCACCACGTAGCTGAAGGGCTGAAGTTTCTAGTTCTATGCTTCAGTACACCAAAATCGAGCACTTTCAGGTGTAGAAATTTGAAATAGTTGGAGAACGAAATTAACACGCCATTTTTCGAGGCGATTGACAAAGGATCTCTCTTGATTGTTGGTGCGCATGTCCAAATGCGTGAAATGCGCTCTGTCCTTCATACAATTGTGTGGTTTTAAAAATATATAAACAACCGCGAAATTTAGCAGGAGCTAACACTTTGTAAAGTTCTTTTATCTATTTTCATTCAAGAATATATGCAGGTGTAAGAGCCAACAACCGAAGAGCCAGGATTATTAACCCAGGAGCCAGCTACAGTTGAAAGCAGAACGGCGGCAGCAAAAATCTCCTAAAAAATCAACAACGCGACGAACACGAATGTTGCGCTGAAGAGGAAAGAAGTCTATCGTCTATAATCAAGTTCTGCTGGGACGATAGCGATGTTAGATAGATGCAAGTCTAACAAATAACACGACCACCTTTCACAAGGGGTGTATAAGCGTGGGTCCACTGTGTCTTGCTATGCAGTATAAAGATCCCTGCCCTCGACAAAGAGGAGTCAGGCAAAATTAAGTCCTCTTAGAGAAAGAAAACTTGCATCCTAAGGGGCACGTGCATTAGTTTGATATATGGTGTACGGACAAATCGAGGTTTGCGAAAAGGGCGCGATGTGTGCCTAGTTGTTAGACTAAAAATGGTCTTCCCACTACAACTAGTACTACTATTTACTTTGAGTGCCATCTTATGTTTTTCTTTCATGTTCTTACATATTTTCTACTGTTTATTCAAAAAAACTACAAAAAAATTAAAATCGTAAAAAAACATAAACAAATAGAGAATGTGGGGTTACCGGAATAACAACCGTGAAGTTTGCAATATTAGCTTAAACGTGACTTAAACTCCATATCATAATTTTTGAGATAACTTTTTGACAGTTATCAGCTGTTTACCATAACAAATAGCATAGGCCAACGAAAAAAAGTTGTAAAAAGTTGTCTCAAAAATAATGATATGAACTGTAGTTATCAGTGACATAATTTTTATTGATGCCACGGGTAAAAAGTTAAACTTTGCTTAAAAATTAACGAAAGTTTACAATGACTGTTTGTTTAGAAATGGTGCCCTGTATAACATGTAGACAGCTCGTTAGTTACACGCAGCAAAACAAAAATGTTTAGTTAGAAAACAAAAACCTAATCACTTAAATACGATAAATAACATACAAAAAATACCGCTTTTATTTATTTGACTTAACTATTAGTTCGTAAAATGGTTTTAACTCTTGATGAAACCGAAATATAAAAGGTATCTAATTTATTTGCTAAATGTGTACTAATTAATTTTTTCTTTTCTTTTTAGGTAAGTCCAGAGTTAAACATTGACGGAAATACTTAAGTAAGTAAAGTTAGAGATAAATACGAAGATTATTATTTACGCGCATTTACCAAAAACCTATCCTCTGAGCATAACTTGGCAACGTTCCGCTCGCTCTTACGGCACTGCTTGAGTCTTAGCCCAAGGTCTGTAGAAGATAGGTTACCTGTTAACTTTCTGACCAATCAGAGCCAGTTGTTGAAACGCGGGAAATGACGTCACCCGGAGTGCCCATTTAAATAACAAGGACTGCCCATTTAATATAGTAGGAAATCTTTAAGTTTCTTGTGTTCCTTTATTGATTTAAATGTAAATTATGTTTTGTTATTTTTCTTCATCAACTAACTCAATGTGAAACTTACCTTATACCAAATATCCCAAAGGCACAATGTCTTGGGAAGCTTTTACTCCATTAAAATAACTACAAGTAGAAAGTATAGGTAAATTATAATAAGTATTTACATTTTTTAAATAAATATAGTCCGAAAAAACACTACAAATATAAAAATAAACCACCGAAGATTAAAAATACAGATATAAACAAAGCCCTCTAATCAAATCGTGGCACTCCAAATGACGCGCTCTAACCTCTCACGCCGCTTCGACCATAGAGTTACCAGGCAACCTATCCTCTACAGACCTTATGTCTTAGGCCGAGAAGTATGTTTGCTTTTCTCGGGTCTTAAGCGGGGTCTACACATAACGTTTTGCCTGACGTTTTACTTGATCAGGTAAAACGGATCAGGCAAAACCTTTCGTGTAGACAATAAAACGTACGTTTTGCCTGAACTGAACAGGACTAAAGTCGGACCTGTTGAACTGATCGGTAGAGGCTTTGTTTCCGGTAAAACGTCAGTTTTAGCGGCATTTCTTGTGGTAGTGCATACAATTTTAATTCCTTTCGAGTGCAACTTAGAAGTTGGCATATGAAACGTCCGACATTAGATAAGATAATTTTTTAGGAAATCAAACAGGTTATTGTCTTCCTCCACTAATTTTTAATTTGTTTTAAACAAATAGTCCCAACATGTTTCGTAAGCAGAAACTTACATCTTCAGGGGACATTACCAAACTAAATCAGCACAACATTTTGATTAACTGGTTAAAATACTATGTTCAACTACTGAAACGATGTAGTCATAGACATCTTTGAAACAAAAAACATTATTGACAAAAGCAGTGACAAAAATTTACGTTAAAACTATCAAGTGTGTACGCTAGTCTTTTAACCGTCATACTTGACCCTTTTGACTGACAGACAAGACGTAAGGTAAAATTATGTCTAGACCGGGCTTTAGGGCAAACCCCATGCAAGCAAAACCAATGCTGCGTTGCCAAGCTTCAGAGCCAAAGCGTTCTGGGCCGTACTTTGCCCGCAAACTAGTCGCTTATCAAAATGTAACTATAAAACTACCACCACACTTATTTTTAAATAATCTCCCTATTAACACCTACTCAGTTTATTATTTTATTTTAAAAGGTAAACCAAATTGTAACTGGGCTATCTTTTTGTGCATCTTTAGAAAATCTAATAAGTTAGACAGATTTTAATCTAGGATCAGTAATTTGAGAACAAATATAGGAACAAGACAACGCAATTTTCTGAAATGATTTCAGTAAGTACGTCGGATATCGAGTATAAAATCCACGAATGTTGCGTCGTCGGTAGATTAGGTTTAAGTTAGTAGCGGATTTTTGTATAATTTAGAAAATTAAATTTTTGCGATTTTTCCGAGCAAGCGAGAGAAATATTTTCGATGGCTGAACGTACATTTTTTGTTGACGTCAGGAGCTAGACAACTTCTGTTAATTTATGTACAGCGTGTCCCATTTTCGATGGGATTAAATGGGAAACTCGGTTATTATTAAAGATATCGATTTTCTGATTGCACCTTACCGTGCTCTTTTTTTGAGCCCTTAAAAATGGCGTAATCAGATTTTTGCTATACCCCGTAGTTTCGCTAATACAGGGAATTTTTTAGAAAATTGTATTTTTAATAATCCCTTCTATCTCGCTTATTTTGTGGGATATTTTTATTCTGTAAAAAGCTTTTCATGGCAACTTTTTTAGAAGAAAATAATGACGTCAGCTTTTTAAAATATTGTTTAGCTTTTGAGATATGGTATTTATCATAAAAAAATTAAATACGGACCTGGATTTTTTTTATCACTATTTTAATTGGTTTTATGCTAGTATTATCATAAAATAATAAAATTTTAAAAAACTTTTGTTTTAAGGTAAAAAAAAATATTTAATATTTAAAAAAAAATTAGTCCGAACCTGGATATTTCCAACATAAATATAAATTAAAAATTGCTAATTAAACAATTTTTAGATTAACTGTTTTGATACTTAGCATATTAAAATGGTTTTACGTTAATTTACAGATTTATTTGAAACAAAGTCTTCGAAAAATACAAAAAAAACAAATTACAAAAAATCACAATTTTTTACAAGCTTTTATTTAGCTTCAGATGTTCTGTCTAACTAACTATCAAATCTTGTGAAGCGTTTTTGACACACTTCCCATTATCCGATTTGGATGAAATTTGGTACACACATGGTGGTCCCATGACAATACAACACTAAGGAAAAAATATCCTCCCACCCCTACCCCACCCCTTCTATAGAAAAATGTGTTTTTGACACACTTCCCGTTATCCGATTTGGATAAAATTAGGTATACACATAGTGGTCCGATGATAATACAACAATAAGAAAAAAATATCCTCCCACCCCTACCCCCACCCCCTTCCATAGAAAAATTTGTTTTTGACACACTTCCCGTTATCCGATCTGGATAAAATTTGGTATACATATAGCGATCCGATGACAATACAATATTAAAAAAAAATATCCTCGCACCCCTATCCCCACCCCCTTTCATAGAAAACATGAGTTTTTGACACACTTCCCATTATCCGATTTGGATGAAATTTGCTATTCACATAGTGGTCCGATGACAATACAACATTAAAAAAAAAATATCCTCCCACCCCTACCATCACCCCCTTCCATAGAAAATGCGTTTTTGAAACCCTTCCCATCATCCGATTTGGATGAAATTTTGTATACATATAGTGGTCCGATGACAGCACAAAATTGAAAAAAAAATCCTACCACTCCTACCCCCACCCCCATCTATAGAAAAATGCGTTTTTGACACACTTCCCATTATCCGATTTGGATGAAATTTTGTATACATATAGTGGTCCGATGACAACACAACATTGGAAAAAAAAATCCTACCACTCCTACCCCCACCCCCATCTATAGAAAAATGCGTTTTTGACACACTTCCCATTATCCGATTTGGATGAAATTTGGTATACATATAGTGGACCGATGACAATACAACAATAATGAAAAAATGTCCTCCCACCCTACCCCCCACCCCCTTCCATAAAAAATGCGTTTTTGACACACTTCACTTCAAATGACTTTTATAAAATTTGGTATATGCATAAAAGTCCGATGGCAATACAGCCCAAACAAAAAATATATTTCTACCTCTACCCCCACCCTCCCCTTCCCCCAATAGAGAAATGAGTTTCCAAACAACTCACGATCAGCGATTTCATTATAATCTAGAATAAACTCTTATGTTCTGTTATTGAACAAATATTTTCATTTAATAGAGTAGATAGCTGAGACTAAAAAGTAGAAAATAAATTGGTAAAAAAAAATTTTAAGTCACAGGCTCTTATAAAATGCACTAAAAATTAAAAAATAATTTTCTAACATTCTAATATTATCATAATAATAAAAGCGATGGCCGCAAATCAAAGCATAAGTTAATCTAAATTTGTGATATAAACACTTAAAGAATATTCAACATAGCAGGTCATCAAAGATATGTTTGATGTGCCGCAATGTTAAGCCATTGCCATACCTATGTCAGAGAAATGCTGGGGTATCTTGGGTCGGGTTGGGTGGGCTTGGTACCTCTGCATTTTTCTGCTAGATTGATTCTTGCAAATAGTGATATTTAATTTATACGGATATCTTATCGTGCTAACATCGTCGAAATTTCAATCAGTCGGCCATCGCTTTTATTATTATGATAATATTAGAATGTTAGAAAATTATTTTTTAATTTTTAGTGCATTTTATAAAAGCTTGTGACTTAAAAAAAATTTTTCTTAACGCATTTTGCATAAAAATATTTCTGCCATTTAAATATTGGGATTTTGTTGCTTGAATGAAGCAGTCAAACATATAACATTTTTCAAAATCTGGATATGGTCGATTTCTAGCCAGTTTAAAATAATTGTAAGCCATTCACAAAAATGACAAGTAAAATGACAATGTCAATTCCACGCTTTTGTTTTGTAAATTTCACGACCTGGTGTGCTACCATCAAATAATTAGTATGATATTATTTTTGTAACTTTTTAACGTTTTTTACTTTATTTATATATATATATATATATATCTTTTAATTATCATTTCAAAACAGATAAACTAAAAATCGTTCAACTAGTGTGTCTTGCAATTTTTAATTTATAATTACGTTGGAAATTTCCAGGTTCGGACTATATATTTTTTTTCAAATATTAAATAGTTTTTTTTAACCTTAAATCAAAAAAATATTAAAGTTTTATCATTTTAAGGTAATAATAGCATGGAACCAATCAAAATAGTAATAAAAAAATCCAGGTCCGTATTTAATTTTTTTATGATAAATACCATATCTCAAAAACTAAACAATATTTTAAAAAATTGACAACGTCATTATTTTGCTCTAAAAAAGTTGCCATAGAAAGGTTTTTACAGAATAAAAATATCTTGCAAAATAAGCGAGATACAAGGAATTAATTAAAATGCAATTTTTTCAAAAACTCCCTGTATTAGCGAAACCACGGGGTATAGCAAAAATCTGATTGCACCATTTTTAAGGGCTCCAAAAAAGAGTTAGTAAGGTGGAATCAGAAAATCGATATCTTTAATAATAACCGAGTTTCCCATTTAATCCCTTCGAAAATGGGACACGCTGTACTCTGTATAAAATATTTGAAATCACTATACAGTGCGGGGCCAGCCTTCTATCTAGGGGTAGGATTTTTGAATGAGCCATAATGATTGCATGGGAGAACAGACCAACGTTGCCAATTTAGCGAAAATATCAGTATAATCCGCTACTTGGTTCGCGAAAGCTGAACTCTTCAGTTTTTTGTAAGTGCATTCATCAAACGGAGTGATAAACAACCAGAATATTACCTTAAAGTTCTGCTTGTTCCTGAATGTAGTTAATTCACTTACTTTTACAAACAAACAAAATTTTAAAGTGTTATTCTTTTTATTGATTTTCGTTTTACATTCACTAAAGTCAATCTTTTTCCACCACAGTTTACCAATCTATAACTATTAGCTCACACTACTACTATACTATAGTAGTGTGAGCTATGGTGATCCTAATTTTTTCGAGAAAAAAAAAGTTGCTCCGATTTCAAAAATTTTTATATATCTTTGCGTTTCAGATGATTTTGAAACTTTTTTGTTGCGCCGTCTGTCTGTCTGTCTGTCTGTCTGTCTGTCTGTATGTCTGTCTGTCTGTCTGTCTGTCTGTCTGTCTGTGTGTCTGTATGTCTGTCTGTAACGACCAACGCGCATAACTCAAAAACGGCTTGCCCGATTTTAATGAAATTTGGTACCCAGGCTGGGTTTTGGGTCGAGATGGTCCCATTTAAAAATGAAGAAAATCCACCAAACACAAGCCAAATAAAAGGGTGGGGGTAGATTTCAAAAATTAGAGTTTATGTAAAAATATAGCGTGTGTGATATCAAACGAAAGGTAATTGAGTCTGGAGTTAAACAAAATACATTTTAGTTTATTTAAAAAAAAAGGGTGGGGGTAAATTTCAAAAATTAGTGTTTAAGTGGAAATATGGCGTGTGTGATATCAAACGAAAGGTAATTGAGTCTGGAGTTAAACAAAATACATTTTAGTTTTTAAAAAAAGGGTGGGGGTAGATTTGAAAAATTAGAGTTTAAGTCAAAACATGGCTTGTGTGGTATCAAACGAAAGGTAATTGAGTCTGGAGTTCAATAAAATATACTTCTGTTTTTAGTTATATTAGCTTTCACGTACATACACTATAACTATAGTATCCAGTGTGAGCTTAGGTGCCCATAGATTGGCAGAGTATTATTTTTAATTTTAGGTTTTTTTATGCATTTTTAGTCCAACCCTAACAAAGGTAATGGTAGACCACAGTGAACGCAGTGTGGTTATAGGACGCGGGAGGGTGGTCGAGATATTAGGGGGGCGGCAGAGGTGGTATTGAGCCTCAAAAGTAGTTCTGCGGAGCTCATTTAGTACTTTTTCAAGACAAATATCATAACTACGAGTATTAATGCTTTTTAAACTATAAACGAAAATTTTCGGAAAATATTGAAGTAATGTTACTTTAAATGCTCGTAGGCGACATACGCCACAGGCAAAAATGTTTTAAATACAAAAGGAGCATGTTTTTACAAAAATCGATACAACAAAAAAAATTGATAGTAAAGTTGATAGTTTTAAGGTAAAAATGGTTAAATAATACTTTTAACTAACCCTTTTTTTAACCAAAATCTAGTGCCGACATAAATCTTCTGTTTCTCTGTTCTGTTTTAGGTGTTGAGTTATCGTGTATTGAGACAGAAAATTTATGTTATTATCCGATCTGTGTTTTAGGAGCTAAATAACTCACATTTAATAAAATTTTTAAAATAAAATGTTTACGTTTTTAATAGTCCACTTCTTGTACGATGGCAAGTCAAGTAATAATTCTCGCCCTAAAAAAATGTTTCAGATTGCCCGCCCCTTGACGAGTGCGACCGCGGGCGCCTGTAGAAATTTATCAAGGTTACCTTTGACAACGCTGCAAGTTTTCTGCGGGACTCGGGCGTATCGCGGTCTCTTTTTAATAAATAAATTTAATAAACTCTATCTGTTTTTTATCCTCTTATGGAAATTTATATCCCTAGATGTGAACTTGTTCACGTGGTATAAAAGCCAAATGAGATTTTTCAAAAGTTCCCTAGTATTATCTTAATAATTGATAAATTAAGTCAATTTTTACATTTTAGTGCATTCAAAGGGTTGCACAACGATGCAAAGCAACATGCTGTGACAGCACTGTTTAGCTGTAGGGGAAAGTGGGGATGCTTCGGCATATTAGTATTTAACTAGCAGTAGCTAAGAACCTATGTAACGTGTCATTTTTACGTTTAAGGCAACGTTACATATTTGTTTATTTAGGTAAATGAGCAAGGCTCTTCGACTCGTCTTTCTGTACACAAATTAAGGGTATTTTATAGAGCTAGGTTTGGAGGTTATATAGTGTCCAAAAAGTTACCTTATAAAGGAGACATTCCATCGAATTACTGTGGACATTGCGCACACCGTATTATCTGGACATCGTAATTGGAATTTAGGATCACAGGTTTCGGAAAAATCACATTAAAACTTTTGATTGTTTTGTTTATCCGTGAAATTTTGTAATTTTCTTTGACGTTCACGGAGATAAACAGCTGTTCTGCTGGGGAATGGCGGTGTTGCCGCATCACAAATGGTTTCAGTAACAGGAAGGAAACATTTAGATGAACATTGCATTCGCTTATGTTTATTTTCGAGGGTATTGCGACAATCCGAACCTCATATCCTTCACGGATTAGCTAGTTTTGATAGCACGAAAACGTATTTGGGTCCACGGGTCGACCAGGAACAACCGAGGCTCCGCCCACTTTGATATCTTTATTAATTTGATAGGGAAAGGATAAAATAAATACAAGTTATGCACTTTTATAAATGGGAGATAAACGAGGGATAAAAACCAGGACTAAAAGAATAAACAAAATCGTATTTTTATATTATATAAATTTATATATAATCATAGTTATATAAAGTTAATAACTCATAATAAATAAGCTCAGTTAGTCGGATTGAAGGGTTGTGTAGGGCTAGCTAGTGGTGAGCAAACTTAACATCTGAACACTCTTATGCCGAGTTTAAGCAGTAGTTCAATGTGTATTTTAGGTTCAAGTTCAGAAACAACTTTATTAATGTAGAAATGTTTTACAAGAATGGCGTCAAACTATATGAATCTTAGAGAAAACATATATAAAGAGCAAAGGAAACTTTTGACTAAAACTGTAACTAAAATACAACTAAATTCTATACTTAGTATAGCTTTACCCATATGGGAATTGGTTGAATGTTCGAATATTCCTGGGTTTGCTGCATGCTCTGATCTCCAGTAATTGAATTTACAGTTGATGGTTTTAATGCTGAGCTTCTTATAGTCCGGCTGGTTATTTTCCTCCTACTTGCTATGTCGGCAGGGGTCCGGTAGGCAAATGTTCGGTCTATGTATGCAGGGTGTCTCGATGTCCTTGTTATAAAAATTTCAACCGTGGAAATAGATCCGACAACACCTCAAGGTGCGTTTTACGTATTTTCAATATCCCCTTGGTCGATGCTGCCCCCTATATACCGGTACGAAAGTATTGATGTATTTCCTCATTGGTTAGTTTGAAAACCGCGGGTTTTTTCCTCCAGTCTCGCAACCGAAGTTAGTGATTTTTCGGTGAGAGCGTTTTTTTTTATAAATAGGTTTGCATCCTTATTTGAATTTAACCGGGAAAATTAGGTTGGTACTGTGCGTTTTACTGTCCCCACCACATTTACGAAGCGGTTTCCGGCGGCTTCATTTTTTTTTGTGTTCTCGACGGAGTGCCTTGTCTCCTTCCTTACGAATTTTGGCTGGGTCGGCAACAGGTCTCTGGGATCGCCATTGTTTTTTGGTTAGTGGCACTGCAGTGGCTGCAGGTTCTGTCCCAGATACTGTGAAGAGTGAGTCCGTCGTGAGGCGTATCTCGTTGACGGCTCATATCCTCTGCATAGAGGGATTTAAGGCGGCCTACGCCGTTTCTACGGGAAATAAGCGTGGTAAGTTCGATTTTTTTTTAAAAAAAATTTTTGAATTCTTCAAGACAATATTTGCCTCCCAAATTGTAATTGTTTTTCGTGTGAAATGTACTTTTTCGACAAGAGACGTGGGGAATTTTTGGAGTTTTTTTTTATTTTTTTTTTAAACCACGTTTTGGATAAAAACTATATATTGTTTTTCTCCTTTGTCTACAGCCCTGTCCATTCCATCGACAGCTGTGCTGGACGCTGGTGTGAAGCCGGGTGTAGCACTGTAACCCTGGGAAAGGTACGTTAGGATTATTTTAGTTCATCTGTTTAAATCTGCTTTATTTTATTGAGTCGACATGGGGTTCTTGATTAAATTACTCGGTGTAGGGGAACTTCGTGCAAAATAGACGAGTTCCAGGAAACTGAAACATTTCATTTTCCACAGGGTTTTACGCTCGGGCAAGGATCCCACAACCTTTTGACCACTATGTGCTGCCTTAGCACCATGTGCTAAGCAAGCACGAGGGGAGGCGCGGACAAGCCAAGACAGGAGTAGCAGGAGGAGAACAACACCAGGTTTACAGGATAAAACACACATGTATAATCACATAAAATAATCAAGGACCAAGGTAGGAGCAAGCAATATTTGATATAATCTTTTTATATAATTTTTTTTGCTATAATTTTCCATATAATTTTTTATTAAGTACAACTTTTGAAATTCTTGTAAACGCAAGGTAAAGGTATGACGTCATAACCACAATTTTGCGGTATTATTAAGCTAAATTTGATTGTGAAATTGCTATTGCGGTTATTTTGGCGCTGACTCGTTCCCACCAATTTCATTGATTTATATTTCATGTTTCAAGTTTTTTTTGTATTTTAATCAATTTCATTTTCATCCTCCTGTGAAAATAAACAAGATGAACTAATTTCTTTCGTATTATTTGTACAATCCAATGAACCAACTTTGTAGAGACAAAAGAGAGATGAGATTATATTCTTTTAGCGGTTTCCTTACATTGTTTTGCCTCATGGGGTAGATCTCGGACTGGGTTGCTGTCTGTCTCATTCTACCCAACGTAGAATGATGACAGCAGATATTTGGTTCGGATCTCCCCTATGACAGAATGATTTTGGATATGTTTTTTTTCCAATCATTTATATAATGGAGTCTCACACTACTGGCTGAAATGTAGGTACACTGTGACCTGTTGGAAATGTGCATCTACCTATAAGGAACATTCTATTTGTGTCCTTTTGATTCATTTAGGAATCTTTTAGAATTTTATTTTGTTTATTAGTCAATTTTCTTGGTTATTCTTAATTACACAAATACTCTGGAAGCCTCGGAAGTAAGTAGAGTTTCAATGTTTGGCTACAACGTTTGGGTTGAACTGTATTTTAATTAAGATCTTCTTTGTAAAACATTGATATTAAAACACTGTGGCGCTTAAAATTTTCTTATTTCTGACCCCCCCCCCTTCTCCACTGTATAAAAGTTACCGGGCATATCAATGTTTTACCTAGCTGGAAAATACAGTTCTGCTTCCAGATATTTGTTTAATTATTCAGTGGTTTTTTTAGTGTCACAAATTGGCAAATTGTTATTATTCTATTTACAGTGTCACAAAATGGCGGCAACGTCTTGTAGTTGCCACAAATGTCACCCAACGCATTTTAATTGGCCACACCTATTTGAATTATTAAATTTCTGATCTTTTACAAATAACTGAAGGAGTATTAAAGAAACTATTTGAGTGCATGTTAGATTTTAAATGTAACTGTTAGGAAACAAGAAAACAATTACTTTTTTATCATATAGCTGAATCTTCCCCAGAGGTAGGGTACATTCGGCCATTACCTGGGGAAGATTCGGCTAGTAGTTTTATTTTTAGAGGTGAAGAAGAAAATGTCCAAAACTTACAAATACTAACTCAAACTAACTTAAACTGAGAACCACTTTTATGTCGAAATACTGAAATTTAAAAAAACGGGAGTATTTTAGTTTAACATAAATTAAACGTTAATCTACTCTACCTTACATTTAAGAACGAAAGATTTACGTTAAACATGTACACTTGATGTTCTGCTAGTTCCTTGTTTGGTGCAAAATGGCAAAATAGCTACTACATCTCTTCCTCGACTACAGAAATATCTTCGATGTCAGGGAACGTGAAGTGTTGGGATCTAGATTTCTGCGCAGAAATTTCACTTCGATTTCTCCTTCTTTTATCGATGAAACTTCTCCTGCATAGTGATCATTTGATTTTTTAGATAGGTTTTGTAACAGAGAATTTGTAACAGAGAATTTTACCAGCACAAAATTTCACAGAAGCACTGTTTTCCTTATTAAGAAACTTCATTTCCTCCATAATTTATCTTCTCCGGATGAATCGTTTAAAAAAATATCTATGCTTGACTCACTTGTGGTTGAATTCTTTCTTTTTTGTCCATTCTTGATAAATTTCGCTTAGCTGTGTTTTCGCTTTTTTTGTTTGAGAGTTTTCTTTTTTCATGCTCATTTTCTAAACCTTTTCTTTCTTCATATTCGGGAGTATCAGTTCGCTCAAAAGACTTGTTGATGTAGATGGTCTGGGGGGAGTTTTTTCTAATTCACAGCAGCATCACTCAAACTTTTGTGATCTTTAGTTATGTCTGGCTCCCAGCCGAATGTCCCCCATCTGTTCTAGCTGAATCTCCCCCACTGGTGGTTGAGATTACTAATATGGAAAACTCAGGACAAGCTATTTTTTTTAGGTTATAACACACCAACCAAATAAATCACAATTAATTTGATTACCATTTGCTACTTACTATGAGTTTATATCAATAATTCTTAAAGAACTATAAATAATTAGATACGCATTAAAAATCTTACCGTTAGTTTCAAAAAATTCACTTATTAATATAAAAAAGCAACACCATGTCCTAACTCTCAAGTACACATGTTCACTTGAGAAACAGGCGAGGATAACTAAAACAAAGTCAAAACTGGCGCTAAATTTGAAATAATTTAGGAGTTATTGATAGTAGCCGAATGTTCCCACAGGCCGAAGCATCCCCACTTTCCCCTATAAATTTACAGAAATTGTAAAAAAAATTACATAATTCTAAATACACAGGAAAATGTATTTTTTGACACAATTCTTCAGTGTGTAACAAAAAATAGACAACTGTGTAGAAAAAAATATTTTTCCTAGGCAGGTAAAGCCTGGACACCCGATACATGCTTGACATCCATAAACTGTTTATTCAAAAAATAAAAGGAACGAAAATAATCTGATAAACCTATTTGCACATTTTTAGAAGAAAATAGCTTAAATATTGTAATATAGAAGAAAGTGCCATCTCCCTAATATAGCCAAATGACTTGAGCCATGATGACAAAGTCAAACTTTTCCATTTTCCACGAGAATAAACGTCCCTTTTTCCATGAATGGAGGAAGGGAGCGCTGATAAATATCAAACACCATTTTGCTTAAGCTCTCAGAAAAAGGACGCCTAAATGGAACAAATTCTAACAATGAGGTAAAATTAAGAGGGATTCTGCAGACGAAGAGTTGCCTCACCTATGATTTTATCTACCATGCAAAAACTAGAAACTAGTTATTCTTTACAGATGATCAATGGTGATCGATTGTTAAAAACGTTATTATAAATTTGCACCTTTTCCAATAACTTAAGAAGTCGTTTTAAATTTTGTGATTACGATTGCTTAAATGTATGCCCGCAGTTAGAAAAACGATAACTGCAATGAACTGTATATATTTTATTAAATGAAAGCGCGAACAAACATAAATATATTGATACGAAATCACGAAATAACTAAGGTCCATAGGTTAATTGCTGTTACCACACAACGGAAATCAGAAACAAAGTACTCACCCGTTTGCAGCCAATTTCTCCACGTTCCAGGGGCCCCTTTCTGGATCTAATGATAGCACCACGTAGCTGAAGGGCTGAAGTTTCTAGTTCTATGCTTCAGTACACCAAAATCGAGCACTTTCAAGTGTAGAAAATTGTAATAGTTGGAGAAAGTAATTAACACGCCATTTTTGTCGAGGCGGTAGAAAGGATCTCTCTGATTCTTGGTGCGCATGTCAAATGCGCGAAAAATGTACTCTGTCCGTCATCCAATTGTGTGGTTTTAAAAAGTAAAAACAACCGCGAAATTAAGCGGGAGCTAACATTAAATGTTACTGTATGAGTGTATTGTTCTAATTCATGATTATGGAAGATGATTCGTATCCTTATTAAAAAAAATGAAAATTTGATTAAGTTCTCAGCGAAAGCGTTAAACCATGGATATATATTCAAAGATGTATGGAAATGTTCATATTTGTACTTAAAAATAAAGAAGTAATTCAAAAATAACTATATAAAAACAATAAAAAAATAAAAATAAAAAATTGACTGTTACACGTAATTTTAAAGGAAATTTCACGCTGATTACAAACATGGAATAAAAAGAGAGTCATTCCCTAAGAAAAATACCAATTTTATGTAATATATGAGAAACAGACAGATGAAAATCACTTTGACAGATGGATTCTCTATTAAAAAATCTATAAAAAAGCAATTTACACCAAAATGAAATTTTTAGAAATGCACATGTACAAATTCAGACTTTTCAAAATCCCCTCGTAGCCGAAAAACTACATGGTCTATCAAGAAGCGGTTCTAATATTTAAAGTTGTCTCGAAAATCGAGCCCAGGACATGTCTACTTATTTTTATGTATCTGCAGATTGACAGGACGTATTCCAAACAAGGTTGATGCGTATCCTTTAGACGTTGGAGAAAGTGAAAAAAAAACATAATTTAATGTGAGGTTATGTTTGGCTACAGTCAAAAACCTTTTAGATCTTTAGTGACCATTCCCATTTACCAACCAACCAACATTAAAAATTTTACTGAACCTAATCTTTCTACTGCGCATGCGTCACTCAGCTGTCATACCCTCGTGACGTGTGGAGAACGAACCACACAACACCTGATGCTGTCAGTGAGCCAACGGGCGCCATGCCTAGGAAACTCAATGCAATTTGACAGGTCATTAGGTTAAAGTTCTCACTAAGCTGAAAAGAGGCGCTGCGGTCGCGCCTTTGTTCGTTATTCTATTTTTTTTGAGAATTATCTGTGGTTTGGATTTTCCGTCCCCCTTTTATTCAGGTAGAAAAACCTCTTCCACCACATTTTATTTAGGGTTCATTTTAAATCTATCTTTTTGGCTTATGTAGGTAACCTTTGCTGCTGTGACGCATTAAAATTAAATTTTGTTAAATTTGTAACTTTTGCAATTTTTAAATTAAAACAATAAGAATTTCTAGTTGCTTGCTTGTTAGAAAATAAATCAGTGTCGTTTCTGTAGGTGTAGGAATAGAAAGTTTTATTATCTATTTTTATTTCTTTAGTTTACGCCGTAATTAAATGAAATAATTTGTCACTTTCTTTAAAGGATATGCCGATGGTCGTCTTTAACCTTTGTTCAACTGACTTTGCAAAAACTATACTTAGAATAGACCGGTGTGACAATACAGGTTTAAAAATATTAGTAATTCTAGATCTTAGAACAGTTCGAAGTTCTAGATGTGGTTCTTGTTCTTCTGTTAATCTCGGTTATGTCTGCCTCAATCTCGCCCTTATAGTTTTCGCCATTCACTCCTTTAATCGATTTAGAGGGGGAGGGTAATTTAGTGTGCTATCTTTTTGCATAGCCTGCTGATGTCTGATCAATAAACGTGACATTGCGAACTTTTGTGACAAAATGAGATCTGTAAAGAAATACTACGGCTATTCATACATATTTTGTGGAATTTTTAATATTTAAGGAAAAAACCATGCAGCTCTTTCTTAAAAAAGTTTTAGTCTAGACATACGGATAAATTAGAAAAACCACCTATAATTGCTCAATGCCAACATTTTGATCTACTTTCGCAAAACCTAGTAACTTGTGTTAATAGGTTTTGAAAAATTATGGTATTTTTGAATCTAGCGGAAAACACTGCATATAATATTTTTTTTTTGGTTATTCTAATTGTAATCTATTGGGATTTTCTGGGGATAAAGAAAAATATAAACCTTTTGAAAGAAGAGATTTTTCTGAATCTATTAAAACTTTTTCTGACATATTTATTACTGTACATTCCAATAAGTTATTATTAACATTAAAATTGGGTTGGTCTTCTAATTGTTCATTTTTTAAATTAACAAATTTATTTATATAACCAATAAGTGAAAAACAAAATTAAAAAAACGTAATTTATAAATACCTTGTGAATGTGGTCAAATTTGTAGTGGTGGAAATTCTGGGTCACTTAAAATATCTTTATTTTTTACCACTTTTTTTCGTTGGCCTATGCTATTTGTTATGGCAGTGCTACCAAAACCGACGGGCCACGATCCTCCACTTTGTTGACGTCACATCGGGGGCTGAATTTTTTTAATGGTCACGTCACGACACAGCTGATTCTCTTTAAAATATTGAAGTTGGAATGACGGTTCATTTGATTTTTTTTTAATAAAGCCGGTTTTGAGACTTTTTTTACTATATTCTTGCAGAACAATTTTCTTTAAATCTATACTAATCTTTAATTTTTCAGAGCCGCTTCATTAGCTCACACAACAATTAAATTTAAAGCAGAAGCGAAAGTGACAAACACAAATGGCAAAGTCAAATACATGTCAAATATAACAGTTGCCATGCGGTACATGGCGGGTAATTTGAATTCAAAATAAGAAATGCTAAATCTTGAAGATTTTAACCTTTTAATCATCTTGCCTCCTTACAAATGTTTGGTGGAATATCGGGATTAGGGTATCCAGTACCGGGACTTGGTCCCGGGACGGTCCCGGGACTTTTCCTTAAAAAAGTGAACCACTAAATTATACCAGACACATGCATAATAATAAATGCACTCGTGGCACTTAAATCTCACTTTATACAAAAGTAATGTTTCCCTATACTTACCTTTTTATTTGCTACGTTTGTCAATTTGTTTTTATGTTAACCATTTACCAATATCAATAAACTTGTGTTCTGTTCTTTGTTAAATTAATTTAATTACTTTTATTTTAGTTTCGAGACCAGTCCCGGGACTAGTCCCGGGACCTGACATTTGGTCCCGAAGTCCCGAAAACATATTTGTTCCCTATTCGGGATGGTGTGTGAGAATATTTCTGTAAAATTTCGCGGAAATCTGCAGTGCATTTCGAAATTATCATAAAAAAAGTCTGACCTTCCATAAGACCCAATGTAAAATTCAGCCCTCCGAGAACAGCTGATTTTTTCAGGCTCGCGGCCTCTATTTTTGTGTTGGCCTTGCTTAAGGTAAACAGCTGATGAGTGTCAAAAAGTTTTCTCAAAAATTGCGCGGCCATTAAAATTATGTTATTGAATTTTGAAACACCCTGTATATATTTCTAAATTAAATATTTTTTTAAACAATATTTAAGTTTGGTTTAAAAAAATCACGCGTGAACTAAATATAGAAAAGATAAGTAAAATTTGAACCTTAGACGTAAAAGAATGACTTGTTAACTAGGCACTATTATTAACTTCAAAGTAATACAATAGGATTTATTTTAATCTTCCCAGTATTGTTCTGGTTTACTTAGATATAACAAAAATAAATTCATTTTCACTTTTTTTGGCAGTTTGATACAGAGGCGTGCTAGTACAAGGATTATATGCGGCAATATTTTCCAACCGATTTTTTTAAAATCCTAACTTAATTTCTTTTACTTTAAGTCTTTATTGACAAATAAAAACAAAAGAAGTTGACCGACTAGACAAAAATTTTACAATAAAAATGCAAAAAAAACAATTTAAAAAAAATTAAAAGATATATAATTTCATACATTTTAAAAAAAATCTTGAGGAGCATGTGTAACAGTAGGTACCTATTATTACCATTATTTACCCCCTCCCTCTTCCTTTTACAAAGTATTAATTAGTATTTTTAGATTTGATTTTGGGCTTACTTTTTACACAAACCGAAATACATATTTTGTTACAAAATCAGTAAGCTCAACCGCACCATTTGTTTTATAAAATCAGACTGCATTTTAGCAGAAAAAAATACGAAGAAAGACGACGAAAGAAAAAGTAATATAATAAACATAGAATCACAACTGGTGGAAAATTAACATTCAAAAATATACTAATTTAAATTGTAGAATATCTTTAATCTATTTTCTGGCAACCCCTCTCAAATAATGTATAATCATTTTGTCAATCTACGATGGTTTAATCCCTCTGTGGACCTAACTGAACTAGCCATTTATATAAAAAAATAATTTAATAAAAATAATATTACAACTGGTTCAAAATTATGTACATATTTTAAAACATTCTAAAATAAAATAATGTACTCATAAATTATAGACTATCTTATCATTTTCTAGTTCAACCCTTTGTCTCAAATAATGTTTAACCGCTGCGCTGAGCCAAGCCCCAGATGGTTTAACCCCTGGTTCAACCCCTTGGGTGTTATTTAACGTACCTTATACTACTACGTCTTCGCTCTAGCCTAGACAATCGAGTTTACTAAGGTTACTCTGTGCAACTGAGTGTTGGCATTGAAATTTTTTATGGCCCGATGAAAACTAAATACATATTTCCCTAAAGAAGAACAAAGGATGTACACAACCTTGCAGAAGATGACAATAAGTATAAAAAATCCGTTCCTCTAACTCTCCAAGTTCATATAATGTACCAGTATACGTAACTCACTGGGTCAGGAAATCAAAATACAAGCCAAACAAAGAGATACCTATCGCTTAAAAAAGATAATAAAGATAGGAAAAAAAACTAACAAGCAAAACAAAATAATAGAGTACAAATGAAGAGCCAGTGAGAATGTATGTGTGATTTTGAACTCTCATCCATTTTCATAGTACAAAAGCTTAATACTGACATTTAGCTGAAATAACATGATACAGATACAAAGAAATTACAGCAATAATCCAGAAACCAACTGGGTACAGAAGTCAAAGAACTAAAATACGAATTAGCAAACAAGCCTATTTTCCCAACATAAAATCCAAAATAATAGAGTTCAACTAGAAAATGCAAAACTATAAACGCTTGAACTGGCTGCTGACTTATCACTCAAGAAGATGATAGAGATACAAAGAAAGTCGAGCAAAAATCCAAAAATAAAGTTAGCCAACAGAATTAGGATGAATTGGTTAGAAACTCTGATAAAAAAAAAACAAAACATAACATTCATAACGACAAAAATAAGAGGGCTTGATCACACCCATTCAATAAATAATAAAAGAACCTCTAAAATGATTACAGCTGTCAAGCCAAACACCACAATACCCAGGAAAATCTAGCAAATATAGCTTTGAAGATACTTGAAAGTCGTGGTGGTGAAAAAGTCGGAAACGAATTTCGAAGATGAAAAGAAATAAAGCAAGTTCTTTAGGAGAACAAAACTCACAGATGTCCTAGCGCCAAAGCAAGAAGGGAATTTTTTTTGAGGTTTCGTTTTGGTGTCTAATATATTTTTAATTACATACGGTTCAGTACGTTAAAGAACCGCATGGTAAATGAGAGACTTTTCGTGTCATCTCAAAAAGAATACTTAGGCGATTTTAACACATTTTCTCCGTTTGTTTTTGGTTATAATACAAATTCTTGGCCAAAATGTAGTTTACTATATTCCGAAAACCGCATATTGATGCGATGCTCCGTTAAAAAGATTTTTTAAATCTTTTAATTGTCAAAAAACTGTCATTAGCATGAATCGATTTTGGCCATAATCTAATCAGCTCGTAAGAGTGTCGAACACTATTTTACCTGAAAATTTTGTAAAAATTAGTGTAGCGGTTTAGGAGCTATCGTGTTACGGACAGAAGAAAAATACACACACACACACACACAGACAGACATCACGACGATATTGCTAGAGTAGGTCAAAATGCATCCAAATAACACATTTTCGGCGTTATCTCAAAAAAGAATTTTTCGTCGAAAACAATACCTTCTCTAGCCATTGCTGCGCGGGCTAGGAAGGTAAAAATAATTGTTAGTACCTAATGAATTTTTTGCAGCTATTAACTTGACATTTAGCGCCTGCGCAGTCTGTTAGAAATGGCATTCTTGAATTTTTGGACAGGAATATTCAGCCTGTTACTCATCGGTTAAAAAATATACCGGTGTACTGTGGACTATTAGTCCTATCCTCTACCCAATAATTTTACTTATTTTAACGAGCATGTCATTTGTTTAAATATAAACTTATAAATTAAACTAAATATTAAATGGCAACCTTGCAATTGGTTCCTGCACAGCAGTACCGATGTATAGAGGAGCAAGCGGGGGCTACTAAGTACGACCTGCTTGTGCCGAAAATAAATCTCAGTGACGTTTTTTAATATTTAAACAAATCTAAAAATCTAACGTTTTATTGAAAAGTGGACAACGTGCGGGATAAAATACGAACCCCACTGTGTTTTGAGAGACTAAAAAGGGTTTTATGTGTTGGTGAGCAGAAAAAAATATGGAAAATGGAAAGAAAAATGGTGTCCAGAAAGAGGTAAACAAATCATACAGAAGAGTAGTTTTAAATTGAAATACAACAAGTTAAATTATTTATTATTAAATTAAACTATTTTTAATAAATATTATTAAAGTGACACTTAACACTTCCATAAGATATTTTTATGAAAAACTTTCCGCCTCAAAAAGGGTCCGGAAAAATATCAAGAGACTGGAAAATCTATTTATTGACAGTTTTGAAATTGTATCTTTAATAGGTTTTACATTCCTATTAAAATCTATAGTAAAAATTTTAAAAAAAGTCCCTCAAACATACACCACAGATAAATATTAAGGTTCTTACCGTAAAGCTAATATATTTATAACTATCAGAAAACCAATATGTTATTTTATAACTAGCCATTTTCCAAGTTGGGCTTCGTTTTCAATAATTTTACTTTATATTTTAGATTATTTTAATAATCATCACCACCTGGACTGAAAGAGGGACGCAAAAACAGATTTTCCGGTCTCTTGGTTTATTTGAGATCCCTTCTTGAAACAATAGAATTTCCCGAGAACTGCTGAAAAGTTAAAAAAATTCCGAGACACGTCGATTTTGTTTGCGAGGGGGATATTTTTTCACGATTTTGCGACATCTAGGGAAAGTGGGTCGAGTGACACCTCGTTGAAAAGGTCTGTCTATTCTTTATTTAGAACTGGTTCTATTTTTCATATCGAACAACCAGTTTTTGAGTTATTTGATTTAGAATTTATTAAGTGATCAATCTGAACTAACTTCATAATTTCACTTAGACCAACAACTGCATTATTATCGTTCTAAGGACTAAATTAATCCTTTATCTTTCTTCTGTTTTACTGGAATTATTCCAAGGTTAATTTTTTTTTAGAATACCACAAAAAATAAATTACGAATTTAACAAAAATTTAAATTATTTTCTCTTTGAACTGTTTTATTTTAATTGCACGAAAATGGTCTATTCCCTTCACAAACAAATTGGGATTTTCACCAAGGTGATGGTCAAATTTGAAGGCAAGAGGAGGAGAGGGGATGATTTTGTGAATTACGTAGTTCTTATAACGATAATACTTATTGGAATAAAACCTGACTTTATTTTAGTATCTATTCAGACAGAATTACAAAGAATATTAACAGCAAATTTAAAAATAAAGGCACTAACTTT
Organism: Aspidapion aeneum; assembly: GCA_963576565.1. Lineage (NCBI taxonomy): Eukaryota > Metazoa > Arthropoda > Insecta > Coleoptera > Brentidae > Aspidapion > Aspidapion aeneum. The sequence continues at coordinate 18,777,643 of OY755045.1, read as the reverse complement.
CATTTACTAAAAACAGACACTAATAAATCCGGTTCTTAAATACTCAAAGGCGGAATTTTGAAAGAAAGCAGCTGCTTTTTATATGTAAATCTGTCACAGTACTGTCGATTTTAAAATAAGGTCAGGTTTTATTCGAATAAGTGTCTAATAATGCAATTGTGTAGGTCTTAGTGAAATTATGTGGTTAGTTAGTTAGATTGCTTATCTAATAAATTCTAAATCAAATAACTCGAAAACTAGTCGTTCGATATAAAAAATAAAGTAAGTTCTAAATAAAGAATTGAAAGACCTTTCCAACGAGGTATCATTTGACCCACATTCCTCATTTAAAATCAAGAAGTGAGACGTGCACCCGCTAGGATAGATAGAGAGAGATGTCGCAAAATCGCGAAAGTGTCCCCATCGCAAACAAAATAAACGTGTCTCGGCATTTTTTAAAATTTTCCGCGGTTCTTGAGAAATCATGGATGGAACGTTATAAATGGGACACCCTGTATATTAGAAATATTCTATAATCTTTGGTTGAGACCGGAAAGTTTTCCGAAAAGACCTAACTGTAAAGTAGAGGTGTTGATTTTTGTTACTTTTGAATACTCGTTACTATCTTTACTCGACTGCTAAGTAATCATTTTTTATATTCGCTACTATCGTTACTCTGATTACTGTAACTGTATTCAATTCAATTATACAATTAGTGCAAAATTCTCAGACTGATGTTAATTCGAAGATCATTTACTTGTAGGTGTATTTTTTTTGTTGATATTATGGAAATATTCAATAAAAATTTTCAAAATGCGGGCTAAAATTAAAAAAATAAAGGTAGGAATTACGTAGGAACTGTTCTGTCTACAACTTTGTTTTAAAAATCTAATGTCTTATATACAAATAAATACATACTTAAAATTTAAAAGTAAATAAAAATAGAGGCAAAAATAACAATCTTAGACTCAACTCAAAAAAAATTTAGTTTAGTAAGTAAGTTATCATACTTACTTCCTGATTTTGGATTGCCGAGTAATTACTGAATACTAAAATAATAGAAGGAATCAGAGTAATCAAAATAATCAATCATTTAATTTTCGGATCGGTATTCGTTACTCCGTTATTTGTCAAGTAACGAGTACTCGAGTAACGAATATTTACTTTTTCAACACCTCTACAGTAAAGTATTACTTTCCGTATAAAAAATTCACGGAACGTGTTCGTTTTTCGGAAGGGCAAAAAAATACTTATATAAGTATGAGCTTTGTCCCTGCTCTTAAAACGTAGTTATTGCTAGACCTAGACAATGCTAATAATATAGGGTGAGTAAATAATAAGGGCTCCTCTTATTCTCATAGTTGTAGTAGACCATACCTTTTTTTCTATTTAACGGTTCTTTTCGGCACCCGGAGTCTTTTAACCGGTATTTCGGGTGAAAGAATGCTTGAAATCAGTGACGTATCCACTTATCGGAAGGGATAAATTAATTCAATCAAAAAATTGTTTCACCAAATTAAAAAGCTTCATTTTGCTAGGAGGCTAACTTTTTCCCTGGCAAAAATTCTTGAAAATGATTCCTATCTACTAAACTAAATGCGTGAGTTCTTAAATGATATAAATATTTTATATTATTACTTCGTCACTAGAGAGTTTTCTAATTTGTTTAAATGTTAATTTTTTTAAAGGATAAAATGTTTATTAAAAAAAAACCAAGTATTTGCATGTCTAAGCTCGTCATGGTAAATTCTCACTTCTCGTCAACCCATGTCCCACTTTTCGTCCAATGAAAAATAAAAAAATATTAATTCTTTATTAAAAAAAAACGAAATACAGTGAAACCTCCTATAAGCGGACACTCATGGTTTGGTCGATTTTGTCCGCTTATTGGAGGTGTCCGCTTATGAGAGGGAACTGCGAAGTTTTAATATATATTTATTAACAATTTCCGCTGCTTGAGTTTTTCCGATATTAAATTTTTCAGCGATCTTTCGTACTGAGAGATGTTCGTTCGAAATGTTAACAACTTCCATTTTTTCACGTAAACTAAGAAGTTTTTACTAGGCGCAATTTCAAAGAGATCTATTACTACGCAACTGAACAATAAAAATAAAACATAGCAGTCCCGCCGAATAAAATATTCTGTAAATACGACAGAAGTATTTTAGTCTTCGCATTAAAACGGAAAAAGGTATCCATCCATGGATTCAGAGTGCGTTGTTGCCAACATACTACATAAGATTAATGCCCATGTCGTGCAGAGCTGCGTCTCGTTGTCCGTCCGGTTAAGGGAGGTTTCAGAATTTTTTAACAAAAAAAAATTGTCCGCGTCCGGTTATTAAAGTGTCCGGTTATAGGAGTGAATTTTACATGTAAAGAAATAGGGAAAAGCTTGGTTCTTACAAATTTGTCCGGCTAAAGGGAGTGTCTGCTTAATAGAGGTGTCCGCAAGGAGAGGTTTCACTGTATATTATAAAGTAATACAAATACACTTTAGTAATAAAATTTCTGAGTTCCATTATCTTTATTTATTTTAAACACGACGTTTGGGTTACTAAGTATGTCTAACCGTTTCGGTTCGGTTCGGTTCGGTTCGGTTTGGTTGGTTCGGTTTGGTTCGGTGTCTATCCGTTTTCAAGTGTAAACTGTACTAGTATGTCGGTTTAGAACGTTTTTCTACGTTGTCCGACGCCTATTCTCCGCTTCCTTCGATCCTGACAATCATCTTCTTTCAGGTTTTTTTGACTCATTGATCTTTGGGTTGACTGTTGCCATTCCAGTTTAGGACGCCCTCTTTTTCTGCTCCCTATTCGTTGCCATTCTAAGACCTGCTTTGGTAATCTTTCATCGTTCATCCATTGTATGTACTTGGCCGTACCATATCAGTTGTCTTTTAGTGATGTCATCCGATATGTTTCCCTCGATGCCCATTTTTCCTTTTATGGTCTCAGTTTCTATATGACCTGTTCGATATTTTCTATTTTTGTTTTTTATTTTTCTGTTACCCGTCTCTATTCCATACAGCAGCATGCTTTTCACCATGGTTTCCTATATGTTAAATTTTACATTCTTTTTTCTCTCTCGGCTCCATAAAACACTGTTAAGACATCCAATAACCTTTTTTCTGCTAAATACTCTTTTAGGAATTTTTAAAATTTAACAATCATGAGGGGGGTAAATATCCCTGACTATCCCAACCAATTATCTTGTCTACGCCTGTGGTTGAAATAAGATCTAGAAAAGGCGGTAATTCAGTCTATTAGATATTCAAAGACTGGGGTTGGTTTTTCCCTTTTTTTCTATACCTATTATTTTGATGCTCGGCTTAAAATGACAGTTTAGGGGATCGATTGTATGCAATTTTTTTAAGTTGTGCGATTCAAAAACACTTTATCTGGATCCTCATCTCTTACAAGAGATCTTAATAACATTGCTTAAATTGCCAGTTTAGCTTTACTAAAAAAAACATTCGGAAATGGTAACTACAAACGATACTTTATAAAGACCAATTCGGTTGTTACCATTCTATCCATTTACAGGGCTCTCAACAGATAAACAGCAAAATAATATGAAAAATATGAACTATTTTAATAAAATTATGAAAAATATGAAATTAAGAGAACAAAATATGAAAGAAATATGAACAAAAAAATTAAGTTCTTTTGGGTCCTCTACCAAATGGCTTGTTACGTCAAACCCAACTGTTTTTTAGGAAAACTCATTTACTAAGCAAAAATATATATTTCTTAATTTTATTTATTAAGAAAAGTATTAACAAACATTTTCAAGTTGAATTAGGCCAGGACAAGGCACATTTTTTAAAGCATATTTTACAACAAGGTATAAGGTCCCAGCAAACATGGATTACAAAAAAAGTACTTTTTAAGAACTGGCTTTCACTGCTGCCTATAACGACAAAGTACTAAGTAGGAAGTACTTAATTCATATTGATTTGGAACAACGGCCAGCATCAGGCCAGCAAGTATATATTTTAGTACAAAAAACACTGTACTTTTAAAGTAATGCATTTTTTTTAACTTCTTTGTACACAAAAACATGTACTTTTAAAGCAATGTATTTTCTTCGTATTTTTAGTAAATACAAAAAAACTGAATTTTTATACATTTTTTTAAAAAACCTCTACTTTTAAAGCATTGTATTTTATTAATTTTTTTGGTAGTACAAAAAAACTACTTTTATTGTAAATATTGTAAGGACATTACGTCACTCACATATTTGCGGAAAGAAATATTTGATCATTATATAAGGATCTTTAATATTTTTCTTTTCATATCAGATGAGGATATTTCCAAGGATTATGGAACATTTCACATCAATTTAAAAATAAATAAAATCATTCACATTCTTAAGCTTGACATTCCTTAGTGTACCTGTAAAATGCTGACTAGTGTTTGCCATCTAGTGGCAAGGAAGGCAAACTTGTCAGTTTTTTTGTAAATATTTTATTTTCACAGTAAAATATTTAATATTTTTGTACTAAAATAAAGTGCTTTAAAAGCAACTGTTTAAAAATACTTTTAAAATGTTTTTTCACTGTTATATTAATTTTGCAGTAAAACTTTTAAACTTTTAATAATAAATGAAATGTACTTTAAGAGTACCTTGTTCAAAATGTTATTAAAATGTTTTTTTGTGGATATTTTATTTTCACAGTAAAATATTTAATTGTTTTGTACTAAAATAAAGTGCTTGAAAAGCAACTGTTTAAATATACTTTTAAAATGTTTTTTTTGCCATTAACGCTGGCTGCACTTGGCATTCTTCGAAAATAAAGTATAACTTTTCATTGTATTAAAAATAAAGTACTAAAATGATGCATTTTTTGCACTTAAATAATATGCAAATTAGACAATACAAAAAAATTAAAAATAATGCAAATCGTTGCCGATGCCAGCAGTTGCCAGCAGTTAAAGTACAATATTAGTAAAGTACCAGCAGGTCGATGTTTGATGGGGTGTTTCCGTATTTTTAAACCAAGGGGTACTGCAATTATTCAAAGAAATAGAAAAAAATATAAATGCAGAAATTGTAGGCTTTATCCTATACCATCAAAAAAAGTTATAAAAAAACACAAATATTGTAAATCTCTTACGGAACATCCTATAAATTAATATGTTAATGATTTAACTTAAAAAAATAGATATTTTCTTTCTAAACTCAAAAATATATGATAAAGTGCCATTTGGTAAAGCCACTGTTAAAATATTAGCATCTACAATTTCTAGCGGTTTGGGACCTACTCTACATTTCATGAAAATTTTCTATCACTTGAAATAAGTGCAGTAGACCTTTGTGGAAATAAACCAAAACACCCTGTACATCTAGTAACACAGAACACTTAAGTATACTCGATGATATACTTGGTATACTTTAAATACCTATTCCGAGCTCAAACATTTAAAAAAAACTCAACATTACAGAGTAAAAGAATAAAATTCATAAAAAAGCCCTGCTCAATTAGACTTTTTCAGAACTAACCACGGATGACCAAAACAACTAATTAACATAAAAAATGTAACAAACGTAAGAATAATAAAACAAAAGGCAAATAAGCCCTACTTTATTTAGACTTTCTCAAAGGTAACAAACTAATAATAAACTAAAAGGAACTCCAAATTCAAGACCAGGAAAAATATTGAAAATTTCAACACTTATTCTATGACTGAAGTTTCTTCATTGGGGAAAATATGAAAAATATGAAGGTTTTTCTAAAAATATGAAGTTTTATGAAGTCTGAAAAAAAATATGAACATTTTCATAAAATATGAAGGTGTTGAGAGCCCTGCATTTATTTTTCTATGTACTCACCAAACTTCAATCCAATCGCACCTCCCCGTCACATAAAAAAATGTAAATGAACGCAATTAGCTTCTTTATAGTTGATATTCAATCCATCTTTGGACATAGACCTCCCCCAATATCTTCCACTCTTCTCAGTCTGTCGCCGTGTGCATCCATCTAGTTCCCGCGTGTTTCTTCAAATCGTCCGCCAATCTCATTTGAGGTCTCCAGTTTACAATGCATTTGTTCCATCGATCGTCTTTCTGTCTGATATTATGACCGGCAAATTTCCATTTTAATTTTACTATTTCTCCTCTGACATCCCTTACTTTTGTTTGATTTTTTATCCATTCATTCCTTTTTACAAGCTTTTATTTAGCTTCAGATGTTCTGTCTAACTATCTATCAAATCTTGTGAAGCATTTTTGACACACTTCCCAATATCCGATTTGGATGAAATTTGGTACACACATAGTGGTCCCATGACAATACAACATTAAGAAAAAAAAAGTATAACTTTTCATTGTATTAAAAATAAAGTACTAAAATGATGCATTTTTTGCACTTAAATAATATGCAAATTAGACAATACAAAAAAATTAAAAATAATGCAAATCGTTGCCGATGCCAGCAGTTGCCAGCAGTTAAAGTACAATATTAGTAAAGTACCAGCAGGTCGATGTTTGATGGGGTGTTTCCGTATTTTTAAACCAAGGGGTACTGCAATTATTCAAAGAAATAGAAAAAAATATAAATGCAGAAATTGTAGGCTTTATCCTATACCATCAAAAAAAGTTATAAAAAAACACAAATATTGTAAATCTCTTACGGAACATCCTATAAATTAATATGTTAATGATTTAACTTAAAAAAATAGATATTTTCTTTCTAAACTCAAAAATATATGATAAAGTGCCATTTGGTAAAGCCACTGTTAAAATATTAGCATCTACAATTTCTAGCGGTTTGGGACCTACTCTACATTTCATGAAAATTTTCTATCACTTGAAATAAGTGCAGTAGACCTTTGTGGAAATAAACCAAAACACCCTGTACATCTAGTAACACAGAACACTTAAGTATACTCGATGATATACTTGGTATACTTTAAATACCTATTCCGAGCTCAAACATTTAAAAAAAACTCAACATTACAGAGTAAAAGAATAAAATTCATAAAAAAGCCCTGCTCAATTAGACTTTTTCAGAACTAACCACGGATGACCAAAACAACTAATTAACATAAAAAATGTAACAAACGTAAGAATAATAAAACAAAAGGCAAATAAGCCCTACTTTATTTAGACTTTCTCAAAGGTAACAAACTAATAATAAACTAAAAGGAACTCCAAATTCAAGACCAGGAAAAATATTGAAAATTTCAACACTTATTCTATGACTGAAGTTTCTTCATTGGGGAAAATATGAAAAATATGAAGGTTTTTCTAAAAATATGAAGTTTTATGAAGTCTGAAAAAAAATATGAACATTTTCATAAAATATGAAGGTGTTGAGAGCCCTGCATTTATTTTTCTATGTACTCACCAAACTTCAATCCAATCGCACCTCCCCGTCACATAAAAAAATGTAAATGAACGCAATTAGCTTCTTTATAGTTGATATTCAATCCATCTTTGGACATAGACCTCCCCCAATATCTTCCACTCTTCTCAGTCTGTCGCCGTGTGCATCCATCTAGTTCCCGCGTGTTTCTTCAAATCGTCCGCCAATCTCATTTGAGGTCTCCAGTTTACAATGCATTTGTTCCATCGATCGTCTTTCTGTCTGATATTATGACCGGCAAATTTCCATTTTAATTTTACTATTTCTCCTCTGACATCCCTTACTTTTGTTTGATTTTTTATCCATTCATTCCTTTTTACAAGCTTTTATTTAGCTTCAGATGTTCTGTCTAACTATCTATCAAATCTTGTGAAGCATTTTTGACACACTTCCCAATATCCGATTTGGATGAAATTTGGTACACACATAGTGGTCCCATGACAATACAACATTAAGAAAAAAATATCCTCCCACCCCTACCCTCAACCCTTCTATAGAAAAATATGTTTTTGACACACTTCCCATTATCCGATTTGGATGAAATTTGGTACACACATAGTGGTCCCATGACAATACAACATTAAGAAAAAAATATCCTCCCACCCCTACCCCCAACCCTTCTATAGAAAAATATGTTTTTGACATACTTACCGTTATCCGATTTGGATAAAATTTGGTATACACATAGTGGTCGGATGATAATACAACAATAAGAAAAAAATATCCTCCCACCCCTACCCCCACCTCCTTTCATAGAAAAATGAGTTTTTGACACACTTCCCATTATCCAATTTGGATGAAATTTGGTATTCACATAGTGGTCCGATGACAATACAACTTAATTTACCGAATGCTGCCCAGGCCAATCTTACTCGTCTCTTGATTTCAGCCGTTTGGTTTTCTTTTTTTATTTTAATAATAATTTGTCCCAGGTATATATATATTCCTCTTACTGTTCTATTTTCTTTTGGTTTATTCTGATATCTTCATCTGTGTTTGTTATGATTTTAGTTTTAGTGTAGTTCATTCTTAAGCCTATATTTTTAGCTGCTGTATCCAGTTCTACCAGCATTTTTATCAGTTTTTCTTTCTTGGCTGTCATTAAGGCGATATCATCAGCATATTATCTTAGCATTCAAGTATTTTCCGCTTACGTTGATGCCTATTTTTTCGCAATTTAAGTGTTTAAGAAAATCAGGGTCTGGTTAAATAGTTTAGGGGATATTGTTTTACTTTGCTGACACCTCTTCCTATGCGGGTTGGCTTGGTTCGGTTATTGATACTATTACACTTTTATTTTGAGATAAATGGATCCATGACGGATCTGATACCTTCTTAACCCATTAGCATACTCCACGCTATATTAGCATTGAAAACAGTCTTATGTAAATATCTATATAAGCTTCTACGAAGTTTTCGGTTAAAACACAAATTGTTAAGCAAAATGTGTTCTACTATATTTCGAAATCCGCATATTGATGGGATGCTCCGTTAAAAAGTTAGTACATTTTTAATTATTAAACTCTCAAAAAACTGTCATTAGCATTAATGTATTTTTATTTTTATTATTATTATTATGTCGGTTTAGAACATTTTTCTACGTTGTCCGACGCCTATTCTCCACCTCCTTCGATCCTGACAATCATCTTCTGTCAGATTTTTTTGACTCATTGATCTTTGGATTGACTGTTGCCATTTTAGTTTAGGACGCCCGCTTTTTCTGCCCCTATTGGGTGCCATTCTAGGACCTGCTGTGGTAATCTTTAGCCGTTCATCCGTTGTACATGGCCGTACCATATCAGTTGCCTTTTAGTGATGTCATCCCTTATGCTTCCCTCGATTCCCATTCTTTGTTTTATGATCTAATTTCTTTCTTATGTGATCTGTTCTAGATATTCTCATTGATCTTCTTATTGCATCCATTTCGACATTTTCCATTTTTATTTTGTATTTTTCTATTACGCGTCAAGTCTCTATTCCATACAACAGCGTGCTTTTTACCATTGTTTCATACATGTTAAATTTTCCATTCTTTTTTATCTCTCTGCTCCATAAAATACTGTTAAGACATCCAACAACCTTTTCTGCTTTTACTATTCTCTTTTCCAGTTCTTTACAGTCTGTTCCTGTCTTAGCAAATGTGACCCCCAAGTATACATACTCATTGCATGGAGATATTACTTATCCATTGTTTAGTTCTAACTCACTGGATTCCTTTCCAATACATAAGTACTGTGTCTTGTTCACGTTCACTGTTAATTAATGGATTTTTACCAAAAACTAATTAGCTCTTTCCAGTATCGAACACTTTTGTTCTTAAAAATCTCATGAAAATCGGTTCAGCGGTTTAGGAGCTATCGTGTTACGGACAGACATACACACACACAGACAGACATCACGACGATATTGCTAAGATAGGTCAAAATATACCCAAATAACACATTTTTGGCGTCATCTCAAAAAAAATTCGTCGAAAATAATACTTTTTTTAGCCGTTGCTGCGCTGGCTAGAAAGGTAAAAATGTGATGACTTGTATTCACTAATATCTTTAGTTAACAGGTTTGCTACTTCTGGAACATAAGTGAGTGTACATATTATCGACAGTGTAAGGGAAATATTCACTTTCGTAGGCAATAAAAAATTATTCTGAACTACTAACGAGCTTATTTTGTTTTCTTGGATAAAATCAAGGGTCTATTTTACTAAAATTATGTTTTTTTATTTGTATTTTTAACCGTAATAAATAAAAACACAATTTTTAAAAAAATTTTAAAAGGGTCCATGTTATCGACACAAAATTGAATTTATTACCGACAATTTTTTTTTACTGAATATTTTTATTTTATTTAATATAATCAACAAGTACCTATATTAAAAAAAAAAACTGTAGCCGAAAATATCGTATTATTATAAATTTTTTAAGTTAACATAAGGTTAACATCTTATTTTACAAAGTAGATACGAATCTGCCTAACAAAATTTGAAGTATCTAGATGTAATAAAAGAATGTCATTAGGTACCCATTTACTAACTTTCAAAATACTTTTAGTAAGTTTATAAATATATAATATCAGACTGCTTTCCTAATTAACAATAACAAAAATAAACATTAGTTTTGAACTTTTTACATTAATTTTTAAAGAAAATGGAAAAAATCGGGAAATATCTACTTTATACAAACAGTTTTAATAAACATTTGATATTTATTTTGTACATTATTCATATCAAAACAAAAGTAATTTCTGTAAGTAGGATAGAGGATTTACACAAAAACAGAAACTTCATCGACTGTATAAATATCTCTTATTTTTAATTTGTGGTTCTTTAATTTTTCTAAAAATACTCTGCCAATATATGGGCCCCTAAGCTCACACTAGGTACTATAGTTATAGTGTACGTGTGAGCTAATATAACTAAAAACTGAAATATATTTTATTCAACTCCAGACTAAATTACCTTTTGTTTGATACCACACAAGCCATGTTTTGACTTAAACTCAAATTTTTGAAATCTTCCCCCACCCTTAAAAAAAACAAAAACTAAAATGTATTTTGTTAAACTCCGGACTCAATTACCTTTCGTTTGATATCACACACGCCATATTTTCACTTAAACTCTAATTTTTAAAATATACCCCCACCCTTTTATTTGGTTTGTGTTCAGTGTATTTTGTTCATTTTTAAATGGGACCATCTCGACCCAAGACCCAGCCTAGGTACCAAATTTCATTAAAATCGGCCAAGCGGTTTTTGATTTATGCGCGTTGGTCGTTACAGACAGACATAAAGACAGACAGACAGACAGACAGACAGACAGACAGACAGACAGACAGACAGACAGACAGACAGACAGACAGACAGACAGACAGACAGACAGACAGACAGACAGACAGACAGACAGACAGACAGACAGACAGACAGACAGACAGACAGACAGACAGACAGACAGACAGACAGACAGACAGACAGACAGACAGACAGACAGACAGACAGACAGACAGACAGACAGACAGACAGACAGACAGACAGACAGACAGACAGACAGACAGACATACAGACAGACAGACAGACAGACAGACAGACAGACAGACAGACAGACAGACAGACAGACAGACAGACAGACAGACAGACAGACAGACAGACAGACAGACAGACAGACAGCGCAACAAAAAAGTTTCAAAATCATCTGAAACGCAAAGATATAAATTTTTGAAATCGGAGCAACGTTTTTTTTTTCGAAAAAATTAGGATCACTATAGCTCACACTACTATAGTCAGGGCCGTATCTGGGGGGGGGGTTTGGGGGTTCAACCCCCCCCCCCCACCGAAAATTAAATAGGAATGTGTTTTTTAAGTTTAACCATTTTTTCATAAACATGATGACGTTTTTTTTTTTTTGGTCGCACGATTTTTGAGAGGCGCCCTTGTTAGCTGACGGCCCCCAAGATACATCCCTGGGTGCGCCAATGACCCACAATTATTGAAATTCCACTGGCCTAACCCCCCCCCCCCCCCAAAATTTTGGTCCAGATACGGCCCTGACTATAATATAGTATATGTGTGAGCTAATAAAGAGATCCTTAATATCGACACAACAGAGGGTTATATCGACACTTTAGTTTAATTTAACATACTGTAAATGCTATAAAAATAAACACATTGTCGGTTACAACTAAAGACTGAATGATTTTCCTATAATAAAATATATTTTTAATATTTTTTTATTAAAAATTTAAAGCCTAAAAAAGTAAATCTTTGTAACCACAGCTTACGATGTAATATCAACATAAATTTGCACAATCTATCGACATATGAATGAACCTTTTATCGACACACAAATTTTCTTTAATATAACACAAAAACTATGAACAAAAGTATGTGTCGATATTAAATCAGTACATCAAAAAAACTTTTCTTTTTTTTAAACAAAATTTTAAAAAAACACCCGACTTATGTAAATAAAAAAATGAGTTTAAAAATGTCTGTGTAAGAACCTTATTATCGACGGTAATGTCGACAATTTGTTCATGGGTAAGATAAGCTGTAAATAAAACCGACAGTCCTTTTTTTAGATAAAAAAATAGATTATATGATTTCTTTTTGTTTTTTTGAATAAAATTTAACCCTATTCTAACAACCAGAATCAAACGTACATATAAAATTATTTTAGTTATATTAGTTCAAATCTTACCTGTTTCTTAACACCATTAACAAGCGAACCGGCCACATCAAGCACTTTTCGCCAACTGTCACAATTTCCCGCGTATTTTTCGAGTAGTGGGGATATGTTTTATGCAGTGCTGCCAACATGTGCACAAATAATGACTTTTTTTTTATAAAATAGACTTTATTCAGGTCCAAGGTACCCGGATCTTATTATTTAAAACAAACCGAAAAACTGTCGATAATATGTACACCCACCCTACTAAACAAATAAACAAGGAGAAGGGGAGTCAATCAACTTTTTGTTTTACCCGGTACATAATATAATAAACTCTTTGTCCAAAAACTCGTGGTTCTACGCAGATATGAATCCACTTGGTTTTTACGACCCGCGTATTTATACCATAAAACCTTTTGGACCTTTTTAAGACATTGTAATAAAACTCTGTGTATATTTTGGGTAATAAAATTTTTGATTGGCCGAACTGGCCGTGCAGTGGTAATCGAGGCTTTCTTTTATTGTAAATAAGTTTTTTTTTCTTTATTACATTCATTAGCATATAAAAAATATCAAATGTATTTCTTTAAGTGCCCTCCCAAAACTAGACAACAAACAGTATTTTTTATTTAAAAAAAGTTAAATATTCCCTTACGAAATGATTGTCTAGTTCTTTTTGTTATATGTTGTTAACAACAAGCGATTAATTAGGTGAACTTTTTTAGCGTAAATAATTACAAGCCGGCAGCACTGCGCGGGACAAGATTTCAATATCATCCGTTTTTCAGCGGTGTATAGGTGGCTATTTTGTTTTTGTTATCGTTTGTTTATAAAATGGAAATAAATACCGTCCATCACATAATTAACTGTCCAAATTTAAATACGTTGACATATTAACTTCGATTACAAATAAAATCTTTTAGGGTCACATAGACCGGACCTAAAAATCCTAAAAATTAACCAAAATTTTAGTGTAAGTAATAAAAAATTATACGATGCTGAAAACTGGTTGTGCGGTTGTGAAAAACGAAATGCTTTTTTTTTTGCTTTATTTGTCTTGTTATGAACAATCTACGACGTGATCCTGCGTGGGTGGTAAAGGGAATGTGTGATATTAAGCACTTTAGTGAAAATTTAAAGACACAAAGTGAGTGCTACTTATTTAAATAACCACATAGAATTTTCTATGCTAGGCAAGACTGATATTAGGTGCCAAATAAATAGTACCTATAGGCAAAACATTACCAAACATAATGAAAATGTGGCAAAAAATAGACATGTACTTAGTAGGTTAATAGACTGTTTAAAATTCTGTGGGATATTTGAGGTTGCTCTACGGGGCCATGATGAGTCTGAAACTGGTGCTAATCCGAGCACTTTGCCCATGTAAAAGAAGGGCGAATAGACTTTATCTATAAACAAATAAACTAAAAACTACACCAAGTAGCTGCTTGTTTGTAAAATGCTAAAATTAAAAATTTTTTAGGCAAGTTTTTTTATCTCCTTTTCCATGCAATATAAATTTTTGTCCCCCAATTTATAACGTCACCAGCCGCCACTGGAACAATGTATAGTTGCTCTATTTACTTTTTACGTTTCCAAATAGTAATCTTTATAAAAAAGCACCGATGTATATACTGAGCATAAACTACAATAAAATTATACAACGAGGAGAATTTAGTGGCATAAGGACAAGGGATAAATAAGAAAAGTAAGATAATAAAATAGATAAATATTATATTATTTTTATGCTAAGGCATACAAATTACCTAAATTTCAGGCGATTTTAATGAAATTCCTTTGATCACCCATTGCAAATGTCCTCTAATTTGCTGTAATTCCTTTTTAGTCCTCCCTGCTCCCATCCATCTCCCCTCCTGTCATTCCCTCCACAATCTTCAAAAACGATAGTCGCATAATTTTATCAAATATAGGGAGATTTTAAAAATTCTTTCTGCACACGCTTTAGCATTTTTTCCCAACACCATTTTACTAGTTCGCTCTCCCTTTCCCTCTCTCTTCCTCGCCCCCTTATTAGTAATAGTTGTAGCTCTAACTTTTGCAAATATAGAGCGATTTCAAAAATTATTTCTGCACATGCTTTAAGATTTTCTTTAACACCATTTAACTACCCACGTTTTTAACACGTAAAAAAGGCGTGAAAAAAAACCTTGATTTTAAAAGCTGCTAGAAAAAAACGTTTATTTCATATATGAAAACAAGCTTAATAGGTCATTCATTAACGTTATAAAAAATAACGTTGCTAAAAACTGCGTTTTAATAACGCCATTATCAAATTAAAACAGCAATGTTTTTACGTTAGTTTCAAGTGATTTTATCAACGTTAAAGTCACATTAGATTCACGCCTTTTCTACACGAATTTTAAAACGCATTGCTTTTCTACCGAATATTTTTGAGATTTTACTAGCAGCAGCACCACCTATTGTCGGGATTTTTCACTTTGGTGAAATCTATCAGGCAGTGCTTTGGCCTCTAAACTCCAAAAACCTGCTAACGAACTAATCCCTGATCCACGATCACGACGCATCTGTTATTAACCTGAATATAAAGACACATTAATATTCTGTGAAAGTGTTTACTGTTAAAAAATCTTGTTTAGCTTTAAAAAAACATAATGTATATAGATAGATATATAGATATTATGTCTTGCCTTGAGCGCCATCTTTAAAATTGTCTTAAAGTGTTGTAGTTATAAACTAGTGAACTTTTATAACTTCCTTTCGCGTCTTTTGTAAGTTAAAAAAATGTTATTAAAAAAACGTGACCAAAAAAGACGCAGAAAGTTAGTAGGTTAGAGAAGTCTTAATCCAGTGGCGTTTTAGAACATGTTGTGGAGGACTTTTCAAGTGTGAATTTGGTACATGAAAATGACGAGGATAAAAAACACGTTATATACACAGCACCAGAAACTTCAGCAAAAAGTACATTTTTATAGCTTGATTTGTCCTTGTTTTTAAGTTATCTTTAAGCATGTAGATTTAACAAAATAAACATTACATGGTATGCGGTTGTTTTCAAGTAAAAAAAAACTTTGTTATTTTTGTTCACGTTAATTTAACGTTGATGTGATTTTTGTGCTATGTGGGTAGTTCTCTCCTCCCCCTCCCCTCCCCCACCATAACTCAATGTTTGTAGAAACGCCCTTATCTACCCTTTGGGCATAGTTCAATGTTTGATACAAATGCATGATTTAGGTAAAAGTTGGAAATAAAAATTTTTTTAAATAAAAAAACACCTAACTGCTAAATCTACTTGTACCTACTAGTAGCAGTTGAGTACAAAATTAGCCAATATCCTGATTCATGAAAATACAAAACTGTATAAAATTTCCTTAAATTAGTGCGCTTTGGGTATCAAAACGAAAAGTTGAAGCATGTCGTACGTTATAGGTATACCTATCAATTTTGTGCCTGCGACTAGTAGGTACAGTCGGGTACTTTTTAAATTGCCGCCCTCAAAAATAAAAAATATTCCTGTTTGAAATTCGGACAAGTATTTTGAACCAAAAGAAAAAAATTGTAAACCTTACCTCTGTCTGTATACATACATATTTAAAAAAAAATTTTTTTTGATTTCTTTAAATGATTAATTTTGAAAAAAAAATACAACGGCAATTTAAAAAGTCCTCGACTGTACAAGTAGATTTAGCAGTTGGGTGTTTTTTTTATTAAATTTTCTTTTATTTTATTTAGCAAAATACACATTATTAAACCAAGTTTATAAACTATGAAAAAGCAACAACAACACCCAGTACTTTTCACAATAGTTTTATCAAAAACCATCAATTTTTCTGTGTCAAGTCGCCTTGAAAAATTTATTTAAAAAAATAGAAGTTCTTGAATTTTTGGAAGAATATTTGGAAGATGATGAAATCGAGATAGTGACACTCGATTTTGTGGAATTTGGGTGTCCTCGTTGGTACATACAACCAAAGGACTAAAAATTATAATGAAATTAGGGTAAAGAAGGCAGAAAGAAAAATCGTCTTGTTACATCATTCCGTGCAGTTTAATTTAAATGCCAGGGTTTTCTTATGGTCAGTCCTATCCTACATGAAGCGAACCGAACCAAACCGAAACATTTCGCCGCTATTTTGGAGTTTGACCCATTTTTTTATTTAGTGGCCTTTAACTTCGAAATTGATTATTTTAAAAAAAATCTGTAATGACATAAAATAAAGACCAACGGCCAATGGCCTATAAAATGAGACATTACTGAGTGCTCTGCGTTGTACCCTTCTTGAGATACGAACCCTGAAGTGTCACCAGTACATCCGTTTCCAATATATTTCTATAGTATATGCAAAATAAACCGAAATTATTCAGTTTTATGTCATTTTCTCAAAACATATTCTTTGAGTATTCCCCGTTAACAAAAACCCAAAGTTTTAAAGATAATTTCAGGTCCAAGTAAATACTGGTGATCAAGCGCGGATCTGGGTCAAAATCTATGGGGGGGTAATAGTTTTTTTTTGTAATATAACTTTTTTTCTAGGGGGGGATCATTCTCATGTTTTCCCTTATTTTATTAGGAAAAAGTGCATATTTTTTTATAGGGGGGGGGGGTAATTACCCCGTTACCCCCCCCTCAAATCCGCGCTTGCTGGTGATAGTGTCTGCAAAAGTAGACAAAAGCAATAAACATACGAGAGAGATGGAAAGAGAAAATAAAGTACCCAAATCAGACGAGACGGTCCCGTGCAAATTTTTTATTGGTTTTATAAATTGTCTGGGTGCTTAAATTTTTAATCGCAGCTGTAAAATGTAAAACAATGGCATTTTAAAGTTATGACCCAAAATACAGCCAGAATACAAATAAATCCAACGCCAGGTTCGTCGTTTTTTTTTTTCAAGTTTATTTTTGGCACTAAATGTTTTTTTGTTGAGATATTTGTAACTAAAGATTTTTTTTGGTATATACAGAGTGTACTGTGCCTTTTATTCTCGAGAAGATAAATAGGTACGGGCGATTTTAGAAAATATCTTAATTTTACAACATTTACACGGCAGCATTTCAGCCCATATTTGACCTATATAACAGTCTAGTTGGGAATTAGCTAGAAAACTCAAACTTTGCACAGTCTTAGATCTTCGTATAGAGTTAACAACCCCTCTAAGTTTCATGGACTTCCATAAAGTAGTAAAGTAGTTACTAAATTTCAAAAATCGTCGAAATTGACACTCATTCACTCATGTATAGATCATCAAAATTCTACTGCACTTCCAGCCATGTTACAAAGCTGAAATTTGGCAGACTCATGAAATTATGACCAAACCCTTGTAAAAAATGAAAAAACTCTAAAATTCTCATTTACTCCCCTCCCCTATACATGTAACTAAATTTGCCAAAGTCACCCTGCTCTCTAGGCATTCTTAGCGTGCCGCTGATTGGTCTGTAATCTAAGCTTTCTCGCTTTGGCGACTGTGCTTTAAACGCTCCAAACAAACCAACAAAATATCAGCGTAATCCAAAGATGCGTGGAGAAATTAAAATTACACAGTGTGTTTTGTAAAAATTGAAAATAGTTTAGCACATTTGTTTCCAGTAACAGAATATAAATTACTGTGATGTTAGTGACTCAAAGGACATATTAGCCGAATATCACTTTTATTAAAACCCTGAAAACATGCCCAAAAACAAGTCGATGATGTTGCCATAAATTTTACTTATTCTTAACGTAGTCTTGAAGGTAATTAATACTTGTTGATGTCAAAAACAATATTTAATTAAAAATATTTAAAAACTTATAAATAGCAAAAATACCATTTATATTCAATACCCGTTTTGTTTCAACTGTCTAGGATATTTAAAAATTTAGATCATTGCCATTAGGGATAGACAGAATGTTTGGTATTTAAACATTTAGAACGTTAACCTATACGTAAAGTGTCGAATGCTTGTTAAGTGGGTTGAGGTAAGAGCTCAATTACCTCGCCATTTCAAAAA
Organism: Aspidapion aeneum; assembly: GCA_963576565.1. Taxonomy (NCBI): domain Eukaryota; kingdom Metazoa; phylum Arthropoda; class Insecta; order Coleoptera; family Brentidae; genus Aspidapion; species Aspidapion aeneum. The sequence continues at coordinate 18,759,170 of OY755045.1, read as the reverse complement.
CAATGCAAAAATTGTTTCTTAACGTGAGTACATAGATTCGTTCGTCTACCGCTTGGTGTTGCAATTTTGAATTGTACTGGGTGAATCATCAAACCAAAAACACTAGAAAAAATAAATAAATAAAGAAATAGACAACAAATATAAAATATATATTTTTTTAAATTGATAATTTAAAGTTCTGATTTATTTTATTAATATAGGGGTCGCACAAAAATAAAATTGTGATTTTATTTTAAAAATAAGGGGGTCCCGGTTTTTCCGATTGCACGTTTTTTTTGAAACATCGTTTTTCGAAAAAAAAATGAATCTTTTATTTTGCAGTACATTTTATCAAAAAGTAGTTTTTCCAAAAACAATGTTTTAAAGAGACATTTTTTTCGATAACTTTTTTTCAAAACTCAATTTTTTTGAAAACAAAAGGAAAACTAGATTAAGAAAATAAAATTTGAAAAAAATTAAAAAAAAAAACTAAAAAAATTAAATAAAAAAGAAGTTTATCGTGTTTTCGACGTTGAAAAAAAAATCCGAAAAATTTTTGTCGAAAAGATTTTTGTTTCAAAAAATATTTTTGAAAAAGTTAATTTTCTAAAAGCGCCATAATCCCAGGTCTACAAGTCTAGATTTTGATTATTTATTATTATTTTTCCCGTGCATGCAATAGTTTTTAATATTTATATAAATTGTTTATGCGATCATCTTTTTTCGTTGTAGGTAACAAAGACATTATTTCCACACAAAGGTTAGAAATAAATAAAAAGAATATAATATTTTGGTTTAAAAATGGTAGCCATATTTAAACCTCCAAACGTCACTAGAAAATGTCCAATAAAAACGGTGGCGGTCAGATGTCCGCTATATTTTATATATGTTAATTTTTTAGACAAGTTAGCGAGGATTAAATCGATGTTCAATTTAGCTTTTTACAATATTTAAATATTGGTACCGACATAGTTTCAAGTTATTTATGTATTATTTAGCTTTGAAAATTTTTTGCTATATAAGTTTTTTATCAATCATGGATTATTTCTTTTATTTTTCGAACTTTAAACCATCCCTCAGGGGTGGTAACTACTATAATTTGAGACTATTTTTAACGAGAATCCTACAACTGAACGGACTGAATTTAAAAGAAAAAGACAATTCGTTACAAATGTTTTATCTGGTTTTTCTTGATTTCCAAAGTTAGTTTGAATTTATATGAGATGAAACTCATTGGGAAATGCTTACTATCATATTGCACATCAGGGCGAACCAAATCTTTGCAGTTTTTTGACCTGTGAGTATTAAAAAATACACTTAAACCGGTCGGTATCAAGTCTATAGACTTGATACATAAACCCGGTCTAAAAATTTTAAGGTCTTAGGATATATACTATATATAATACCGGTCTAGGACAACTGGGCGCCGCTAACTCGGCGCCGCCAACTGGGCGCCGCTAACTCGACGCCGCCACCTGGGCGACGTGCCTACTGGGCGCCGGGCCAACTCGGCGCCGCCAACTGGGCGCCGGCCAACTCGGCGCCGGACTAAAATTTTTTTTTAAATAAAATGTGTGGATGAAAAATAAAATATATTATTTATATAAAAACATCTTTAAAATACTCTGCCAATATATGGGCCCCTAAGCTCACACTAGGTACTATCGTTATAGTGTACGTGTGAGCTAATATAACTAAAAACTGAAATATATTTTATTCAACTCCACACTAAATTACCTTTTGTTTGATACCACACAAGTCATGTTTTGACTTAGACTTAAATTTTTGAAATCCACCCTTACCCTTAAAAACAACAAAAACTAAAATGTATTTTGTTTAACTCCAGACTCAATTACCTTTCGTTTGATATCACACGCCATATTTTCACATAAACTCTAATTTTTGAAATCTACCCCCACCCTTTTATTTGGTTTGTGTTCGGTGGATTTTATTCATTTTTAAATGGGACCATCTCGACCCAAGACCCAGCCTAGGTACCAAATTTCATTAAAATCGGCGGTTTTTGAGTTCGGTTCGGTTCGGTTCGGTTCGGTTCGGTTCGGTTCGGTTCGGTTCGGTTCGGTTCGGTTCGGTTCGGTTCGGTTCGGTTCGGTTCGGTTCGGTTCGGTTCGGTTCGGTTCGGTTCGGTTCGGTTCGGTTCGGTTCGTTCGTGCGCGTTGGTCGTTACAGACAGACATACAGACATACAGACATACAGACAGACAGACAGACAGACAGACAGACAGACAGACAGACAGACAGACAGACAGACAGACAGACAGACAGACAGACAGACAGACAGACAGACAGACAGACAGACAGACAGACAGACAGACAGACAGACAGACAGACAGACAGACAGACAGACAGACAGACAGACAGACAGACAGACAGACAGACAGACAGACAGACAGACAGACAGACAGACAGACAGACAGACAGACAGACAGACAGACAGACAGACAGACAGACAGACAGACAGACAGACAGACAGACAGACAGACAGACAGACAGACAGACAGACAGACAGACAGACAGACAGACAGACAGACAGACAGACAGACAGACAGACAGACAGACAGACAGACAGACAGACAGACAGACAGACAGACAGACAGACAGACAGACAGACAGACAGACAGACAGACAGACAGACAGACAGACAGACAGACAGACAGACAGACAGACAGACAGACAGACAGACAGACAGACAGACAGACAGACAGACAGACAGACAGACAGACAGACAGACAGACAGACAGACAGACAGACAGACAGACAGACAGACAGACAGACAGACAGACAGACAGACAGACAGACAGACAGACAGACAGACAGACAGACAGACAGACAGACAGACAGACAGACAGACAGACAGACAGACAGACAGACAGACAGACAGACAGACAGACAGACAGACAGACAGACAGACAGACAGACAGACAGACAGACAGACAGACAGACAGACAGACAGACAGACAGACAGACAGACAGACAGACAGACAGACAGACAGACAGACAGACAGACAGACAGACAGACAGACAGACAGACAGACAGACAGACAGACAGACAGACAGACAGACAGACAGACAGACAGACAGACAGACAGACAGACAGACAGACAGACAGACAGACAGACAGACAGACAGACAGACAGACAGACAGACAGACAGACAGACAGACAGACAGACAGACAGACAGACAGACAGACAGACAGACAGACAGACAGACAGACAGACAGACAGACAGACAGACAGACAGACAGACAGACAGACAGACAGACAGACAGACAGACAGACAGACAGACAGACAGACAGACAGACAGACAGACAGACAGACAGACAGACAGACAGACAGACAGACAGACAGACAGACAGACAGACAGACAGACAGACAGACAGACAGACAGACAGACAGACAGACAGACAGACAGACAGACAGACAGACAGACAGACAGACAGACAGACAGACAGACAGACAGACAGACAGACAGACAGACAGACAGACAGACAGACAGACAGACAGACAGACAGACAGACAGACAGACAGACAGACAGACAGACAGACAGACAGACAGACAGACAGACAGACAGACAGACAGACAGACAGACAGACAGACAGACAGACAGACAGACAGACAGACAGACAGACAGACAGACAGACAGACAGACAGACAGACAGACAGACAGACAGACAGACAGACAGACAGACAGACAGACAGACAGACAGACAGACAGACAGACAGACAGACAGACAGACAGACAGACAGACAGACAGACAGACAGACAGACAGACAGACAGACAGACAGACAGACAGACAGACAGACAGACAGACAGACAGACAGACAGACAGACAGACAGACAGACAGACAGACAGACAGACAGACAGACAGACAGACAGACAGACAGACAGACAGACAGACAGACAGACAGACAGACAGACAGACAGACAGACAGACAGACAGACAGACAGACAGACAGACAGACAGACAGACAGACAGACAGACAGACAGACATACAGACAGACAGACAGACAGACAGACAGACAGACAGACAGACAGACAGACAGACAGACAGACAGACATACAGACAGACAGACAGACAGACAGACAGACGGCGCAACAAAAAGTTTCAAAATCATCTGAAACGCAAAGATATATAAAAAATTTTGAAATCGGAGCAACTTTTTTTTTCTCGAAAAAATTAGGATCACCATAGCTCACACTACTATAGTATAGTAGTAGTGTGAGCTAATACACTTAAACCGGGGTAGGGGACAATTCGCCGCAGCCGATTCGCCGCAGGGATAATTCGCCGCCGGCCGATTCGCCGCGGGGACAATTCGCCGCGAGATTTTTTATTTTATGATATTACCATTGGCAATTGTTTAAACAGTTTTATTTAGCTTGACTTCATATAATATATTTGTTTATTTGTTTGATCATAACTTTTGTCAAACTTTTCCAACTAGGTATTTGTGGTTAGCATACAATTTAATAATTTTTTTTATTAGAAAAATAAATAAAATGGCGGATCCAAAATGGCGGATTTTTCCATTTATGAACCGATATGCATCAAACTCGGAACTTTGGGGTGTTTCAGGTCGCTAATTATGATTTCTAACTTAAACTTACAAAAATCAAAATTCGGAACTTTGGGGTGTTTCATGTCGCTGATTATGATTTCTAATTTAACTAATAACCCTAAACTTAAAACATCGCGGCGCTTAAGGTAACTCAATACAAGTTTTGACCTAAATTTTAAAACCTGAAAATGGCGGATTCCTCGGATCCCGGGCCCTCCCCCAAGCCTAAGATTTTTTTAGATATTTTTCACATATTTCATTAAAAAAAAGATAAAAGAGTATAAAATTCGCCATTATGAGGCTTCGGCCCCCCCAATTTTGAGGCAAATCGGTGTATAAATAAGAAAGTGCGCCATTGTGGAACTGCCATTTTGATTTTTTAAAATTTAAGGTAAAAATAATAATCAGCGACCTGAATGATCTCAAAGTTTCGAGTTTGATGCAAATCGGTTCATAAATGGGAAAATCCGCCATTTTGGATCCGTCATTTTTATTTTTTTTTAAGTTTAAGTTAGAAGTCATAATCAGCGACTAGAAACACCCCAAAGTTCCGAATTTGATGCATATTGGTTCATAAATGGGAAAGTCCGCCATTTTGATTTTTTTTTAGTTTAAGTTAAAAATAATAATCAGCGACCTGAAAGGTCGCAAAGGTCCGAGTTTGATGCATATCGGTTCATAAATGGGAAAATCCGCCATTTTGAATCCGCCATTTTATTTAATTTTGTAAAAAAAAATTTTCAATTGTATTATAATAACCACCAAATACCTAGTTGGAAAAGTTTGAAAAAGTTATGATCAAACAAATAAACAAATATACTCGTATTATGTATATAAAGTCAAGCTAAATAAAACTGTTTAAACAAATTGCCAATGGTAATATCATAAAACAAAAATTCTCGCGGCGAACTGTCCCCGCGGCGAATCGACCGGCGGCGAATTGTCCCGCGGCGAATTGGCAGCGGCGAGTCGGCCGCGGCGAATTGTCCCATCCCCCTTAAACCGGTCGGTATCAAGTCTATAGACTTGATACTTAAACCCGGTCTAAAAGTTTTAAGGTCTTAGGATATATATACTATATATAATACTGGTGTATGTGTCTGAAGAAATCCACCCTGTAAGAAGGACTATTAATCTCTTGCAAACAAAAAAACACGTTTCAAACGCGGCGGTGTGCAATATTAATTATATTGTTATCCTTATTTAACCTTCTCTATTATGCAACTTGGCCTTGCAATTTTTGCAATTAGAAAAAAAAATGCGCAGCTTTTGCTATTCCATTTTACGGTGCAGTTAGACTGTTTAATGTTCAAACCAGTGGCGTGCTTTTTAGCAATTCGAATTTTTACAAGGTTTTGGACTAGCAACGAAGATGGAAATACGACTCATTGCAGGTACAATAGAGAAATATAAGGTGGGCCAAAAAAAACTTTAAATTTTTTCCTCGGCTGTAGATTTTTTACACTTTGTTTAATTTTTGTGATTATGATCTCTATCGAAATCTAAGACTTGAGACTAGATGACTTTTTTGTCAAAATTAAATAGCCATTTTTAGACCCCCCGCCAAATTTTTTTGTGCGCCATCGTGTATCTTAAATTTGTAGTTTTGGTAAAATTCAAGATGTCACATGCATTTGAAATTTGAATATCTTCCTTGCCAAAAGTTTGTGGGCGCCATTGAAATGATCTTAAATATTGACAAATAAGCTACGTCTTTACTGTTTAGAAGGACATATCATAAATCATGGGAAAATGGTCAAAACCTCAAAATTTTTAATAAGGCATTGCAAAACAATATTCCGCATATTTTACTACTTTAAAACTTAAATATTATCCAAATCCTTTCAAAAATAAGTAAAATCATAACAAAAACATATATAAATATAAAAAAAGTCAATTACGCGAAAATAGTATTTCGTAAATAGAAATGAGATAAAAGTAAAGCCAAGTTCTCCAATAAATATTTCAAAATGAAAGGTTCTTACTAGTTTGGAAATGGTTTTCTAAACTTGGCTATTATGGCTGCAAATGACTCTTAGGCACAGTACTAAATTAAACATAAAGAAGTTTGGATGTGATAGCAAAGTTTAAAAAAACATTTCCAAACTAGTAAGAACCTTTCATTTTGAAATTTTTATTGTAGAACTTGGCTATACTTTTATCTCAATTCTTTTTACGGAATACCATTTTCGCGTACACGGTAAAAAAAATTGTCTTAGGTCAAAGGAAATTGCTTTGAAGTAAAATGATTTGTGCTTTCCTATTCACCAAGAGAATATTTTCTTGATAAAGCACAAAAAATGTCTTGCCTCTTTATTTTAATGTAAAACAGAAATTGTTTTGTTATAAATTGGAACTGAATTAATCTAAGGCACCGTTTTCTCTGGAAGCAAAATATTACTTATATGAAGACAATTTGTTTTGTTACATAATTACAAAATAGAGTATACTGAAACAAAACAATTAAAGAAGAAAAATAAAGTCTCATTTCAAGATTAAACGCTGCGTTGAACTAAAAAGAAATATTTTAATTCAAAACAAATTGTTTTAAGGTAAATCAAGAAAGAACGTGTTTTCATTCTAGACAAAAATATTTTCTCTTAGAGCTTTTTTTAACATGAAATGTTTTTGTTATGATATTATTATTTAATTAAGCTGCGGATCGATCCCCCCCTTCTAAGTGCGCCTCTGTTTAATCAGATAAATATGAGAGGTTCGAGACAGTCACAAACAATATTTTTTCAAGGTTTTTTTTAATGTTTGCAATACCTAATTACTAGCAACAAAGTTGCAAAAATAGTCGTTTAAAAAATTGTAGGTACCTCTATTACTACTAAGTCGGTTTTTCACGTTATCCGACGCCTATTCTCCATCTCTTTCGATCCTAACAATCATCTTCTGTCAGGTTTTTCTGCGCCCTAATGATTGCCATTCTAGGACCTGCTTTGGTCGTTCATCCCTTGCACATGGCCGTACCATATCAGTTGTCTTTTAGTGATATCATCCGTTATGCTTCCCTCAATTCCCATTCTTTCTTTTATGATCTCATTTCTTATGTGATCTGTTGTAGATATTATTATTGATTTTCTTATTGCATCCATTCGACACTTTCCATTTTTGTTTTGTATTTTTCTGTTACGCGACAAGTCTATATTCCATACAATAGCGTGCTTTTCACCATTGTTTCATATATCGTCGGCGATCTGACAATACCTGCTAAGTGACCACAATTTGATTTGTACTTAGCAGGTCTCATGGTTGGCGATCTGACAATACCTGTTAAGTGACCACAATGTGACTTATAGGTAGCAGGTATTGTCAGATCTACTACTACTATGTCGGTTTAGAACGGTTTTCTACGTTGTCCGACGCCTATTCTCCACCTCCTTCGATCCTGACAATCATCTTCTGTCAGATTTTTTTGACTCATTGATCTTTGGATTGACTGTTGCCATTCTAGTTTAGGGCGCCCCCTTTTTCTGCGCCCTATTGGTTGCCATTCTAGGACCTGCTTTGGTAATCTTTTGTCGTTCATCCGTTGGACATGGCCGTACCATATCAGTTGCCTTTTAGTGATGTCATCCGTTATGCTTCCCTCGATTTCCATTCTTTCTTTTATGATCTCATTTCTTATGTGATCTATTCTAGATATTCTCATTGATCTTCTTATTGCATCCATTTCGACACTTTCCATTTTTGTTTTGTATTTTTCTGTTACGCGACAAGTCTCTATTCCATACAACAGCGTGCTTTTCACCATTGTCTCATATATGTTAAATTTTACATTCTTTTTTATCTCTCTGCTCCATAAAATACTGTTAAGACATCTAACAACCTTTTTTTCTTTTACTATTCTCTTTTAGTATTCAATCGATCGCAGTTCCGTACGGTTATATTGCATCGTACCTGCATGATAGTGCTAACGAGGTCAAAGTCGGAGTTTGTTTTGTTTACAAAAAACATCGCGCGCGAGATACCTGTGTTGAGAATCTATATACAATGTGTATTATAAATAATATATCATGTTTAAAAGCAAAAAAAGTGTGAAACTTGTTTTAAAAATTAGCGAAAAGCCCAAACAAAATCAAGAAAGCCATGCTAGAACACAAAATGAAGAAGTTTTATATAGCGAATGGAAAAAATCCCAAAACGAAAAAAATTCACTTAGTGTACAAGTGGATTATCTCCGAAGTCAACTGGAAAGTATGCAAAGAAAATTTGCAGATTTAGAGACAAAAGTCACTAAAAAAGAAGAGTCTGACATGGACTACATTACTGATGAGGACGATCTGGCAAGAGAAACTGAGTGGATCAGACAAAAAGGAAAAGGTTGGAAAAAACGTCGAATGGATACTTCACTCTCACCACCACAACAAAGCTCGGGCACTGGAGAGCCCTCCAATAAAACACAAAATGAAGAACCCCCAACTAAGGTTAAAAAAGCTCCATTACCTCCACCGATTATGGTAAATGGCGTAAATAATTTTAATGATATTTATGAAAAGTTAAATATCATACAAGGAGTTAAAATAAAAGTTTTAAATAACGAAAATATTAAAATAAATGTACAAGACGCAGACAGCTATCGGCTGGTTACTAAAATGCTTAATGAAATAAAGCATCAATGGCACTCATACGAAAACAAACAAATAAGGCCAATTAGAGTAATAGCGAATAGGCTACACTTCTCATGTGACCCACAAAAAATTGTAGCTGATCTACAAAAAAAAGGTTTTAAGGCACTGGAGGCCAGCAACAAACTTAAATGGAGAACAAGACAACCTCTTAACATGTTTATGCTCACATTCAGCCACGATGAAGATATCAACAAAATTTTTGAAATTTCCAGTATCCTTGGGATTGAAGTGGAAATAAAAGCACTAAAAACCTCAAAGTTAGTCCCTCAATGCAAAAGATGCCAATCTTATGGACACACGCAAAAATATTGCGCTAAAGAACCACGTTGCGTAAAATGCACGGGGAAACATCTTACTGTAGAATGCCCCAAACCAAAAGAATCTGAGCCAAAATGCATCCACTGTGGAGGCAAGCATCCTGCTAACTACAGAGGATGCCTTGTTGCTAAGGAAATACAAAAATTGAAAAATAAACCTAAGAAACCGAATCTCATACCAAACGTGAGTACAAATAGACAAAACCAACAGACAAGAAACACAGTCACACAAAACTCTGTGACAAGGACATACAGCCAAGTAGCAGCAACAGCTACTATACCTGATATTAATATCAGTAGTCAAAATACTATGGAACAAACACTACAATTAATTTTGGAGAAATTGAACAAACTTGATGAGCGATTAACTAAACTAGAAAGTAGCAATAACGGAGCTACCAATATGCCTCAAAATGGTCAGTAATCTTAGAATCCTAGCTTGGAATGCCAATGGTCTCTTGCAACATCAGCAAGACTTGCAAGTTATTCTAGACATAGAAAAAATTGACGTCTGTCTTGTGTCAGAAACGCATTTCACTAACCAGTCTCACATTAAATTTAAAGGTTATAAAGTGTATCATACAACTCACCCTAGCAATACTGCACATGGGGGAAGTGCTGTAATAATTAAAGAAAATATATCACACTATGAGGAGATGGGATATAAAACCATAGAGATTCAAGCTACATTAGTAAGTGTAAAAACCAAAACATATACATTAGTCATAAGTGCTGTCTATATACCACCAAGGCACTTACTAAAGAAAAATCAATATCTTAATTTTCTCAGAAAATTAGGAAACCGTTTTATAATTGGAGGTGACTTTAATGCAAAAAATACCTACTGGGGATCTAGACTGACGAACTCTAAAGGAAAAGAACTTTTGCAAGCTATTAGTGAATATCAATGTGAGCCGATATCAACTGGTAAGCCCACATACTATCCAACAGATCCAGGAAAAATTCCAGATCTAATTGATTTTTTTATAGTAAAAAATATATCTTTAAGTTTTGTAGATATAGAAGAAAGTTTTGATTTACACTCAGATCATTCACCTATTATTCTAACTCTTAGTAAAAACATAATAAAGAAAGAAGCAAATATCTCACTAGTTAATAAACTGACTGACTGGATTAGTTTTAAACAAAGTCTGTCAGAAAAAATAAACCTATCAGTACCATTGCAAACGCCAGAACAAATCGATAAAGAAGTTGATTATTTTGTTACAAATATTCAACAAGCAGCTTGGGAAAACAGTCCAAAACCAAAGAGAATTTTTAAGGGAAAAAACTATCCAAAGGAAATTAGAGACCTTATATTGGAAAAAAGGAAACTAAGAAGAAAGTGGCAACAAAGCCGTGATCCTCGGGACAAAACAAATCTCAACAACATGACGCAGCGCATTAGGCGAGAAATTCTAGTAATAAAAAATGAATCTATTAACCATTTTCTTAATGAGCTTACAGATGATAAAAATACCGACTATTCCCTTTGGAAAGCAACCAAAGATTTTAAAAGACCAATTATCCAAATTCCACCCATACGAAAACCTTACAACCAGTGGGCAAGGAGTAACGAAGAAAAAGCAGATATTTTTGCAAGTCATTTAGAAAAAACATTTCAGCCCCACGAAGCACCAGATGAACACTTTCATTTAAATGAACCCCATCAAATCGAGGACCATATTAAGCTTACATCACCAAAAGACATATTAACAGAAATCAAAAATATTAATTCGAAAAAAGCCCCAGGGTATGATCTTATTAACGGGGTAGTCATAAAACAACTCCCCAGAAAAGCTATCGTAAAACTATGCAACCTAATTAATGCGTCTTTTAGGCTTAGGTACGTACCTAAACTGTGGAAAGTTGCAGAAGTTATCATGATTCCAAAACCGGGAAAACCACTCCATGACGTGTCATCTTACAGGCCAATATCTTTGCTGCCAATTATATCCAAGCTCTATGAAAAATTATTGCTTAAAAGAATAAAACCCATCATAGAAAGACAAGAAATTATTCCATCTCATCAATTTGGTTTTCGAGACAAGCATTCCATGATAGATCAAGTACACAGAATTACTAATATAATAGAAAAAGCACTAGAAGAGGGAAACGTTTGTTCTGCAGTTTTTCTAGATGTAGCACAAGCATTTGACAAAGTGTGGCATGAAGGCCTTAATTTTAAACTAAAAAGGTTTCTGCCAAAACAGTATTCGGATATTTTGGAATCATACATATCTGATAGACATTTTAGAGTAAAACAGGAAGACTCATACTCAAATTTAAGAGAAATTCAAGCAGGCGTGCCCCAGGGTAGCGTACTAGGCCCTTATCTATACTTATTATTCACTTGTGATATCCCAAAGCCAGAAAATTGTCACTTAGCAACATTTGCCGATGATACTGGTTTATTGACGGTAGAAAAATCTATTGAAAAATGCATAGAGAAACTTCAGGATGCAGTCACCCAAATTCACAGTTGGACCACAAAGTGGCGAATAAAATTAAATGAAACCAAATCAATTCATGTTGATTTTACAAACAAAAATATAAATCACATACAAATAACAATTAACAACATTCCAGTACCATATTCGAATCAGGCAAAATATCTAGGTATGACACTTGATACCAAATTGCGCTGGAAAGCACATGTTAAGAAAAAAAAAGAAGAACTTGAGATAAGGTATAGAAAAATGAACTGGCTAATTGGAAGGAAGTCCAATTTAACAATTCATAATAAGTTACTGCTTTATAGACAAATACTGAAACCAGTATGGACATATGGTATTCAACTATGGGGTTGTGCTAAAGAGAGTAACATTCTAGTTGTACAGAGATTTCAAAATAAAGTATTAAGAAACATTGTGAATGCACCTTGGTACGTTCGAAATAGTGACCTTCATCGAGATCTAAAAATCGAAACTGTAGAAGAGACTATAAAAAAGTACGCAAAAAGCCATGAAGATAGACTCCATCGGCATGTGAATGTGGAAGCAATTCAGCTTCTAGACAATACTATGCTAGTTCGACGACTAAAAAGAGTGAAGCCGTTTGAGCTAGTAAACTAAGTGAATTACACATAAAACAAAATAATGCTATAAACACAACACAATTGTGAGTTACAGACTAAACAAAGCGGGGAGAACTGTTGAGTGAACCCTAAGTTTAAATCTGACTTTTCTAGTAAATTAAGTTAAAACAAAATTGCTAATTAGTCTTACTGACTAGATTGTAATAAAAAAAAAAAACACAGTGTGTTTGACAAATAAAAAAAAAAAAAAAAAACTATTCTCTTTTCCACTTCTTTACAGTCTGTTCCTGTATGATCAAATGTGACACCCAAGTATAGATACTAATTACATGGAGATATTTTTTGTCCATCGTCTAGTACTCACTTGATTCGTTTCCAATACATTTGTTTTGTCCATGTTCACTGGTAACCCCCACTTTTGGTATTCTTCCGTTAACTTTCTCATTATATATCAAGCGCGGATTTGAGAGGGGGGGTAACGGGGTAATTACCCCCCCTAGAAAAAAAATATGTACTTTTTCCTAATAATTAAAGAAAAAATAGAGAAATTAACCCCCCCCTAGAAAAAAAATTATATTACAAATAATTTTTTAGTGGATATTTACTCCCCCCCCCCTACATTTTGACCCAGATCCGCGCTTCTCATATATCCCATGTTTTCTTTATCAGTAGATACAATTACTCGGGCATCAGCAAACAGTAGTGCGTAGTGGTAAATCGGTCGTTAGGTTGTATTCCCATGCCGTGTACTTTACGTTTCCAGTTTTTTAGAGCTACTGCGATATATATTTTAAAAGGAGTCTTAAGCCTTTCGTTACCAGGAATTCTTTTAAATGTCGATTTCCAATTTTAAATTTTGACCCTTGGGATAGTTCTTTTATCGCTTTTATGTATGTATGATTGATATTAGTTTGGTCTTACACTGTCCATAATTTTTCTACTGGAACGGTATCATATGCTTTTTGTAGGTTCACAGAGGTAACATGAGTCTCTATATTTCTGGCGCTCCTTTTCTGGATTACTTGTTTAATACCAAAAACATTATGACGGTACCTTCTGGATCATATTTAATCACAGCTAATTTCCTCTCCCTTTTAGCGAGGGAAGGAATCAACAATGACACCTGGCACCATTTTGGAAGTCCTAAGGGACGCTAAATGGATAAGAAATAAATCAAAAGCAAGTGATACCAGAGGAGAAGTCGCAAAATTAAAATGGAAATTTGCCGGTCATAATATCAGACAGAAAGACGATCAATGGAACAAATGTGTTGTAGGCTGGAGACCTTGGGAAAAAAAGAGGTAGGGGAAGACCCCCAATGAGATGGGCGCACGATTTGAAGAGACATGCAGGAGCTAGATGGATGAACATGACGACAGACAGAGAAGAGTGGAAGATGTTGGGGGAGGCCAAAGATGGATCGAAGAAGGCTAAATAGATAGATAGAAGGGACGCTCCACATTTTTCAAAAGGGGAAATGTGCAATAAAAATGTATATATAGTAGAGTAAATTTGTAGGGTATTTCAATAAAAAGCTGCAAAAAGGGTATATTTTTTTATATTTGGCATGGTCGTAGCTAACATCAAGAGCTAAATTTTCAATCGAGGATCCCCTGATTTTTAATACCTCATATTAAAGCCACTGACCAGCTCTTTAAACCTAATGAAAAAAAGTTATCAGTTTCTCAGCCGACACAAAGATGGCGTTTAATATGTTAATAATAAAAGAGACCTTTATAACCTGTAGACCAAATTAAATAAAAAAAAAAATTTTTTTGGGTTTTATTATAAGTAAGCCAAGTTTTGTAAAAATTTAAAAAAGTTTACAAATTGACATTAAACATTTTAAGATGGCGGCCGAAGTTCCGATAAAAAAGTTATTTTTTTGTTCTTGTTTGAGAGAACTAGTATTGCCGTGTAATATATCGATTTATACTAAATAGGGGTCGCCAATTTTAAATATTTCATCATAAATGACACGTCATATCTATTATTAATCAAGATGGCGGCGTTCAAAATATAAAAACAACATTATCTTCTTGGTTTGGTAATTTTTTTTACCAAGATATGTAGTTTTATATTACTCTAAATTAGTTTTAAGTCATAATGTACAAAAATAATATAATTTATTTATTTTTTTAAAGATGGCGGTCGAAAAAGTAAAAAAAAACATTTTTGTTTATTTTTTCGAAATTTAACGAAAAAAACTGGAAAAAACAAGACATCTCGGTAAACAAAACACAGATATTTTAAAAATGTCAAAAAAGTTGACATATGTCACGTACCGGGTGATTTGATTGCAAATATTTCAACAACGGCTGGACTAAATGTCAACATATTATATATTTTTGAAATCAGAAAAAGAAGCCCTATCAATTAAAAACATTATATACAGGGTGTATTATTTTAAAAAATAAACCATATGTCAATAGTTTGACAAGTGTATGACATATGTCATTTTTGACATCAGATTCTGATGATTTAGAAAAAATTATTTAACTTTGCTAATTTAAACGTTACTGTTAGATCAATATTAACGGAGATAGCTATTAAGTAAAATATGTCAATTTATTCAAATCACCCGGCACGTGACATATGTCAACTTTTTTGACATATTTAAAACATCTGTGTTTTGTTTAACGAGATGTCTTGGTTTTCTCAGTTTTTTTGTTAAATTTCGAAAAAATAAACAAAAATGTTTTTTTTTTACTTTTTCGGCCGCCATCTTTAAAAAATAAATAAATTCTATTTTTTTTTAACATTACAATTTAAAACTAATTAAGATTAATATAAAACTACATATCTTGGTAAAAAGACTTACTAAACCAAAAAGATACTGTTGTATTTATATTTTGACCGCCGCCATCTTGGATAATAATAGACATATGTCATTTATTATGAAATATTTACAATCGGCGACCCCCATTTAGTATAAATCAATATATTACATGGCAATACTAGTTGTGTCAAACAAGAACAAAAAATTTACTTTTTTATCTGAACTTCGGCCGCCATCTTAAAATGTTAAATGTCAAATTGTAACTTTTTATAAATTTTTACAAAATCTGGCTTACTACTGATAAAATCCAAAAAAAGTTTTTGTCAAAATTTAATTTGGTCTACTGTTTGTAAAGGTCTCTTTTATTTTTGACAAATTAAGCGCCATCTTTGTGTCGGCTGGGAAACTTATCATTTCATTTAAGCAGGTTCAAAGAACTGGTCAGTAGCTTTAATATGAGGTATTAAAAATAAATATCGCACAAAAAATAAAGAAAATATCGAAGAAAAACTATTTTTTTTAAATATAGCCGCCATTTTGTTTTGCAGTGACAGGTGTAATTTTTTTTACATTTTTAAATTGAGTATATCCCACTTAAAGTAAATTTATCAAAATTGATTTAATTTCTCTTAAAACAAGGAATTCATTTTTTTTCTTAACTTTGGCAGCCGCCATCTTGAATTCTGAGGCCGGAAAATCGGGGATCCTCGAGTGAAAATTTAGCTTTTGGTGTTAGGTACTACTATGCCAAATATAAAAAAATATACCCTTCTTGCAGCTTTATTTTACAAATTTATTCTACTAATATGTTTATATATTTTGGAAAAATCCATTTTAAAATGCAAATGTATACCTCGATTTGCCCTTCGTTATAATCCCTCGTCCTAAAACCCACGAAAATCAACCTGATATTTACGGCAAAATAAAAAGATCTAATTTCCTAAAATCTGACTAGACGTCTGCGAGACTACTTTTTGGGTAAATTGGTATTTGTTTGTGTTTTGTTTTTCATCGACTTTCTGGAAAATAATTACAAATAACTTTAAGCGGTCTGTTTCTTTTTCGTATGTTTGTTCCACGGTAACTTCCAAACTGAATTTTAACCAATTTTTTACTGCAACAAGTGGAACGACAAAATCCTTCCCACGCCTTTTTTAATTTTGACTTTCCTCTGTTGTTAGGTTCTTTTGATTATTTATATTACCCTAAAATTCGCTAAATGACGATTTTCTAAATCTTAACTCAAGTGTGGTTTTTTTGAATCTCTATGGCCCTACCAAACTGCAACTCGGGGCTTTTGTTGATAAACTATATAGTTTTTAAAATATGAATTTTCACCATTTGGCCATTTTAGTCTTATGCTAAAATTCTCAAAATTATGTGTTTCCGAATCTTAGCTCAGGGTGTGGTTTTTTCGCATCTCTATGGCCCGACGTTACTGCAACTCGGTGTTTTTGTTGATAAATTATATAGTTTTTAAAATATTAATTTTTAAGATTTGGGCATTTTGGTCTTATGAAATTCTCTACCCTAAAATTCGCTAAATGATGTTTTTCCGAATCTTCACTGAGGGCGTCGTTTTTTCGCATCTTTATGGCTCTATTATACTGCACTTGATGCTTTTGTTGATAAAGTGTATAGTTCTTAAAATATGAATTTTCACAGTTTGGCCATTTTGGTTTTGTGGGATTTCTTATACCCTAAAATTCGCTAAATAACATTTTTACGAATTTTAACTCAGGGTGTGGTTTTTTCGCATCCCTATGGCCCCACCATGCCGCAACTCGGTGCTTTTGTTGAAAAACTGTATAGTTAAAAAAAAAATAAATTTTCAAAGTTTCGCCATTTTGGTCTTATGGGATTCCCTACCCTAAAATTCGCTAAATGACGTCTTTCCGAATTTTAACTCATTGTGTGGTTTTTTCGCATCTCTGTGGCCCCACCATACTGCAACTCGGTGCTTTTGATGATAAACAGTGTAGTTTTTAAAATATGAATTTTCAAAATTTGGCCATTTTTGTCTTATGGGATTCCCTACCGTAAAATTCCCTAAATGACGTCTTTCCGAATTTTAACTCAGGGTGCGGTTTTTTCGCATCTGTATGGCCCGGCCATATATGCAACTTATTGCTTTTGTTAATAAACTCTATAGTTTTTAAAATATGAATTTTCAAAGTTTGGCCATTTTGGTCAAATTCCCTACCCTAAAATTCACTAAATGACGTTTTTCCGAATCTTAACTCGCGGTGTAATTTTTTCGCATGTGTAGGGCCCTACCATACGACAACTCGGTGCTTTTTTTGATAAAATGTGTAGTTTTTAAAATATTAATTTTCAAAATTTGGCCATTTTGGTCAAATGGGATTTCCTACCCTAAAATTCGCTTATTAACTTAACTTTATTCGGAATCTCTAGGACTCTACCATACTGCAACCAGAGTTGGGCAGATTACTTGAAAAAAGTAGTGGAGTATAACTACTAACTACTTCATCAGAAGTTAAACTACTTTTTCAAAAAAGTAGCTAAATGACTAACTACTAGTAGTTATTTTTACCTTCCTAGCCCGCGTAGCAGTTGCTAGAGAAGGTATTATTTTCGACGAACAAATTTTTTTTGAGATAACGCCAAAAATGTGTTATTTAGATGTATTTTGACCTATCCTAGCAATATCGTCGTGATGTCTGTCTGTGTGTATATTATTTCTGTCCGTAACACGATAGCTCCTAAACCGTTGAACCGATTTTCATAAAATTTTCAGGTAAAATAGTGTTCGACACTCTTGCGAGCTGATTATATTTTGATCAAAATCCATTAATGCCACTGACAGTTTTTTGACAATTAAAATTTTTTAAAAATGCTAACTTTTTAACGGATCGTCGTATCAATATAATACACCGTTTTCGGAATATAGTAGACTATATTTTGCAATAATTCGTGTTATAAACAAAAACTTCGTAGGAGCTTTAGTTTCTGAGATATTTACAAAAAACTGTTTTCAAGGCTAATATATTAATAATTAATGATAATAGGCTAGCTGTAGGAAGGGGTCAGATCCGTCATGGATCCATTTATTTTTCGGCAAAAAGACCAAAATCTTTCCTGGTGAGTGCTTGGTGGGCTAGGAAGGTAAAACTAATATTTTATTTTATTTCTTTTGAAAAATTGAATTGAACTATGTACAGGGGCCAGTCTATTTCTGTAATAAGGGGCTTTCCACTTATATAATTTATCACCCTTTTTTCCTTTTATAATCTCATACTCACTTATGACGGGTGCATATCGGTGCAATGTTTTAGTTGTTGCTAGGTGTACCTAGACTTATATGCACGTCTGTCCTTTCGTCTGTGGGGGATAATATAAAAATCGCACCCTAATGTTAATCCATAGACAGTGATAGAGGGGAACAAGCCCTGTGGGTCGTTTAGTCTATAAAAATTGAAGCGGCATCGATATATTTAACAGATCTTTTATAGCAGCGAAGATATTGATATCTGAGGGCACGGCAGTGCTCGGCCAACTGCTGTACCATCTTTTCTCGAAACATTTCAGCCCATATTTGACCTATCGAAAAATCTATTTCGGAATGAGCTACGAAATTCAAACTTACTCTTACAAAGAGTAAAACTAATGGTTTTATGTTAATATAAAATGTATGTAACTCGAGTTTCTATAACTCGAACTCTCCATAACTCGAACTGTTTTGGTTGTCCCTTCAGGTTCGAGTTATAGAGGTTCGACTGTACATAATTTCTCCAGCTATATAAAAATATCAATTGCTAATAAATTTCTATGCAAATACATCCAATTGGGACCAAGTAAAAAAAAGGTACAAAAACAAAATAACAGCTGTTACTCCTATTCTTTTTGACATAATATCATGGGCGCACCTAGGGGGGGGGGGGAGGGGGGAGGCACAGTGTGCCTGAGTAAGGTATAGGTTACATAAAAATGGTTTCAAAATCTAGCTGCACATTTTGAATATAGACTCTTTCCTGACTTCAGAGCTATATTCATATAAATCCTAGCTGATCTAAAGAAGATATATCAACAAGAAGCGAAATACTGTCACTCAGAGCATTGTTCATATGGGAAACAAATATGTGACGTCACGCTTGGACCAAATGACACTAATGCAGTTATATTACACTAAGAAAAATTTTGTGTAACTTTGGTTTGTGGTGCATTTTTATTACACGAAGAAAAAAATCAAATTAAGAAGGACATTACACCTATATAATCATATAACTGTGGTCATAGAAAATCGACCCTTTTTACCTTTTTATTTTATTGTTTGCAAAAACGGTTATATATTTTTATCGAGAAAAATCGGTTACGGAATTAAATAGAAAAAATAATAACTAAAAAATAAACAATAATTATTGTAATATTTCTAAAAATCTAAGTAATATATGAACCAGACCACCCGTCCACCCCTTTTAAAACCTAGGGGAAAAGTTTATTTAATGATCCAAAAAATTACTTGGGTATGCTCTTTTGATTATTGGTAGATGTTTTCAACTTTTTTCAAATAGGGATGGGCATATATTAAAAAAATAATGACGTTTAAGAAAAAAATGTTTCAAATAAAAGGTACGTATTTTCTTGCGTAGAACTCGAATTCGTTGCAAAATTATGCCCATCCTTATTCAAAAAACGGATTTTAGACCTGAATAGGCCACTTCCGGTCGGCGCCGGAATCTAAAACTACCACCAATTGAAAGAGCACGGTGGCTACAATCATTTGTTGATCATTGAAAAAATCCATCCCCTAGGTTTTAAAAGGGGTGGACGGGTGGTCGGGGACAGCCCGTATAAAGATTCTTTCCGCCCATTTTAAATTTAAAAATTATGAGGAAAAGGGAAAAAAGGGGATTGAAAATAAAACAAATTTTGTTAAAGTAGAGATTTTTATAAAACGTTTTGAATCTCCGTTATATGTTTTTATTGTTTTGGAAACAGGAACAAACCCAACCACAATTGGGAGAAAATACAATTAATAGCTATTTACGTTACTAGACTAGTAAAGGTAGTTTCCGGTCGTGTGTCGTACGTATTTTTTTTTAAATCGGTATAAAACAGCACAAACACAACCAACATGTAAATAATAATTTTTTTAAAAGGAGATGAAACACTACAAACATGCTACTCTACATGTAGATATTAAAGTACTTACTCAAAAGCTATATTTATAAATATCAAAAAACCCATAGGTTACATTTATAATTAACTATATTTCAATTAATTCATGATTAATTTTAAATATCACTTTATATTTTAGATCATTTTTAAAAAAAACGAAAAATTTTCCAAAAAGAAAAAAATATACGCAAAGTCCTTGCAAACAAATTGTAACCAATATAGAAATAAATTAGGTGGTCTCCGGCGGCGGCAATCGCCATTTTTTTCCAGAGAACTTCAAAAATAGGAGGCACATTCTGGTGTATTACTTACCTACATGCAATTCTTTTATGTCAACATAAAGAAAATTTCCACTAGACACTAGAGAAATGTATTAGTCGGAAAATGTTTTGGAGTCAGCCGCGGCTCGTGCCGGTGGTGGCGAGTTGAAAACGCACATTATAAATACCGGTACAAACCTTATTCTCTTTTAAAACTCGTTACATCCTAGAACTCATAGAACATGCTAGACCAGTTGAAAGGGATAACAAATATATTTATTTATAGGCCAAACTGAAACATATATCTCTGTATACAGGACGTGGTTCCATTATACAAATAAACTAATAAGGTTACCATTCAAACAAATCAAATGACAGGGATTCCTGACAATATTTTTGCTAGTAAAGTTTTGATTTTTTTTTTCGTGTAAAACAAAAATTGCACTATTTTTTCTTTGAGTGTAATAGTACTGCATTCTTGTCATTCAGGTTTTGTCGCTTCTTGTTGATATATTTTCTTTGGCTGATCCTCTTTTCAAAATTTTCGATATTTTTCTACTTAGTCTAGGCGTTGGCCGCCAAATTAATAGATTTTCCGATTTTAATTTTTTTAAGCTTGTTTTACTCCTTTTTTAAAAGCAAATCCATTTTGTAATTACACATTTTGTAATCAATCAAGTAGTTTTTGAGATATACCAAGATTATCAGTATTTCCGCTCGCAAAAGAATTAAAATAATACCCATGCTCATTTTATTGTATCTACAATATTATTAACATTTGTTTTTTTTTGTTACATAGAAGGCTTTAAACCTCTCACAGAAGAGGACATTGACTTTATGTTTTTAAAGTTTGATGGATGGTACCTCTAAAGACTACCTTAAACAGGGTGGTTTCAAAAACTGTTCACAAGATTATAGAAAAAGTGAATTTGCAGCGAAATGATGCATCCTAGCAAGAAACGTTAAAAATAATTTTATAGTAGCTTTAGTAGTTAGCTGTACAAGCCAGCTAAAATATACAATTTCGTAAAAATTGCCATGTTTTAGCTCCAAAATCTTTTTTTTTTTAAATTGTAAAAGATCTAACTACTAAAGCTAAAATGCTAGGTAATACAGCGAAAGAAGCGGAATTAAAAGTACTATAAAAAATTGTTTTTAACATTTTTTGCTATGATGCATCGTTTCGCTGCAAATTCACTTTCTCTATTATATTGTGAACAGTTTCAGAAACCACCCCCTTTAAGGCAGTCTTTAGAGGTCCTATCCATCAAACTTTAAAAACATAAAGTCAATATTCTCTTCTGTGAAGAGTTTAAAGCCTTTTATGTAATAAAAAAACTAATGTAAATAATATTGTAGCTACAATAAAATGAGCATGGGTATTCTTTTAATTCTTTTGCGAGGGGAAATACTAATAATCTTGGTATATCTCAAACACTAATTGATTTATTACAAAATGTGTAATAACAAAATTTGTTTGCCTTTAAAAAAGTAGCTTTAAAAAATTAAAATCGGACTACTGTACAGGGAGATATGCTTAAACAAATATCTATTAATTTGGCGGCCATTTTCAAAGATGGCGGCCAAACGACCATGAGTTCGACCACGTGACCAAACGTTTTTTAAACTACTATTGGTGCTTAGCAAAGCCCCGCAGTCAAACTGAGCGCACATATTAGGTCACACGTGACAGGAGCCAGCGCCTAGACTAACTAGAAAAATTTCATGAGGCTTCAGGCCTCCTCCTCCTGGGTGCGCCACTGATAATATTAAAGTTTTGATATTTTTGGCGCCTTTATTACATTCTTCTTAGTCACACTCTCTATAAGATCCGTCATTGTCATATCTGACATTCGGATCCCCATTGCCAAACAGGATCATTGTAGCAAAAATGCACCCACAACTATGACGTCCGCCCAACGAAAAAAAATCATCATTACAGTTACGGTGGCTGACTTGAATTTGCAATGCATTAATGTGTCTATCTACAGTTCGTTTCATAGTTTTCGAGATAATTTTTTGACAGTTATAGCAGGCCAACAAAAAAAGTTGTCTTAAAAATTATGAAATGAATTATATTTAATTATTTATCAAAAAAAATCACGTACCTATGTCGTCTTCCGATATTTAGTCTTAATTAGGGTTCATATCTATACAGGGTGTCTCTAAAAGGTCTAAATTTAATCCTTAAAGATAGCAGCAAAATCTTTTGATCCAAAATAATTTCAATATTCCGTTGCGGCATCGAACACTAAAAACGGAAATATCTTGAAAACGGCTCACCCTAGCAGATTTTATTAAAAGTACCTTTTTTGCTTAAAAAAGTTCAGGAACTTATTTTATCAACAAAAAGTTGAAAAATACACTGAGAAAAAAGTTATGGTCATTTTAAACCATAAGATGAGCATTGTGAAGCGCCCTCAAACGGCCACAGTGAAAAAGTGTCCATATTTAGGTTTCGCATCCCAAAAAACCCTCGAGTACCAATTTTTAAAGTAATGCGTTGAGAAATGTTCATAAATTTTAATAAAATCGATTTTTAAATTCATATATATCATCATGTATCTCTGAAACGGAGCAATTTTGGACTACGGTAATTTGCATTAAATCGACTTATTTGGACCTCAGGAAAATGTGCTAAGATTTTGTATAGACCTTTTAGAGACACCCTATATATTTAGCCTTCTTCGATCCATCTTACATAGGCCTCCCCCAATATCTTCCACTCTTCTTTATCTGTCGCCGTGTTCATCCATTCAGGTCCCCCATGTTTCTTCAAATCGTCTTCTTTTATTGTCCTAAGATCTCCAGTTTAAAATACATTTGTTTCATCGATCGTCTTTCTGTCTAATACTATGACCGGCAAATTTCCATTAAAATTTTGCTACTTCTTCTTTGACATCCCTTACTTTTGTTTTAATTTTTTTCCATTCATTCCTTTTTCTATCTGTTAGCTTTATAGGTAACATTTTTTTTAATTGATCTTTGGGCTTTTGTTACCTTCCATGTTTGATTTTAAGTTTCCAGGTCTGGGATACATAGGTAAGTACAGGATGGATACATTGGTTATACACTTTCGTTTTGAGGTAATGAGGATATTTTTTAATATGTAGCTTAATTTACCGAATGCTGCTCAGGCGAATCTTACTCGACTCTTGACTTCAGCCGTTTGGTTTATTATTATATTCCTCTACTTGTTCTATTTTCTCTTGGTTTATTCTGATGGTGATATCTTCATCCGCGTTTGTTATGATTTTAGTTTTAGTGCAGTTCATACTAAAGACTGCTGTATCCAGTTCTTCCAGCATTTTTATAAGTTCTTTCTTATCTGTCATTAAGGCGATATCATCAGCATATCTTAGGTGGTTCAAGTATTATCCGTTTAATTTGATGCCTATGTCTTCCCGATCTAAGTTTTTAAAAACATCTTCTAGGGCCTGGTTAAATAGTTTAGGGGAAAATCATCTCATAAACTAGGGTCCATATACCAGGTACCAAATGCAGTTCAAAAAGCAAGAAGAGCCATTCCAAATTAGGAGCACTCTAAATCGGAGAGTAAAATTACAGATATTGGGGCAAGGCATTTGCCCCATAATAACCTATGTAGCCCCATGCTGGAACTAAGTATGTCAAATCCAAATGGCAAGACTATAAAGTTTTCAAAACAGTGTTAAGATAACTTGCCCCTTTGGCAACATACAGATCCAGAGGGAGCTTCAAATTGAAATGATCCAGGAGCAGAAGGATCATTTCCAAAAACGGCTACAGGGTCATGAAAATCCCGCGATACAGAATATGTCCCTGTAACTACCTTAAGACAGATCGCGTACTGACAAAAGGCCCCGAGGTGTCTTATAAAATTGTTAGATTATATAAAGAGGCTCACGTAAAGTCCGTAGTAGGAGGGTAGGGGACAATTCGCCGCGGCCGATTCGCCGCAGCCGATTCGCCGCGGCCGATTCGCCGCGGGACAATTCGCCGCCGGCCGACTCGCCGCGGGGACAATTCGCCGCGAGATTTTTTATTTTATGCTTTTATCATTGGCAATAGTTTAAACAGTTTTATTTAGCTTGACTTTATATAATATATTTGTTTATTTGTTTGATCATAACTTTTTTGAAAGTTTTCCAACTAGGTATTTGGGGTTAGTATACAATTCAACAATTTTTTTTATTAGAAAAATAAATAAAATGGCGGATCCAAAATGGCGGATTTTCCCATTTATGAACCGATATGCATCACACTCGGAACTTTGGGGTGTTTCAGGTCGCTAATTATGATTTCTAACTTAAACTTAAAAAAATCAAAATGGCGGATCCGAAATGGCGGATTTTCCCATTTATGAACCAGTATGCATTAAATTTGGAATTTTGGGGTGTTTTAGGTCCCTGATTATGATTTCTAGCTTAAACTTTTTAAAAAAATTATAAACCGATTTGCCTCAAACTTGAAACATCGCGGCGCTTTAGTAACTGAATACAATTTTTGACTTAAATTTAAAAAAATCAAAATGGCGGATCCGAAATGGCGGGTTTTCCCATTTATGAACCGATATGCATCAAATTCTGAACTTTGGGGTGTTTCAGGTCGCTAATTATGATTTCTAACATAAACTTATAAAAATCAAAATGGCGAATCCACAATGGCGCACTTTCTTATTAATAAACCGATTTGCCCTAAACTTGAAACATCTGGGCGCCTATAAGGTAACTCAATACAATTTTTGCCTTAAATTTTAAAACCTGAAAATGGCGGATTCTTCGGGCCTAGGCCCCCCCAAGCCTAAGATTTTTTTAGATATTTTTCACATATTTCATGAATAAAAAAATTAAAGAGTATCAAATTAGCCATGATGAGGCTTCGGCCCCCCAGAGGCATCACCCCCCCAATTTTGAGGCAAATCAGTTTATAAACAAGAAAGTGCGCCATTGTGGAACTGCCATTTTCATTTTTTTAAATTTAAGTCAAAAATTGTATTAAGTTACCTTAAGCGCCGCAATGTTTCAAGTTTGAGGCAAATCGGTTTATAAATAAGAAAATCCGCCAATTTATATAATTTTCTAATAAAAAAAATGTTGAATTGTATTATACTAACCACCAAATAAAAGTTTGAAAAAGTTATGATCAAACAAATAAACAAATATATTATATGAAGTCATGCAAAATAAAACTGTTTAAATAATTGCCAATGGTATAATATCATACAACAAAAAATCTCGCGGCGAATTGTCCCCGCGGCGAATCGACCGGCGGCGAATTGTCCCGCAGCGAATCGGCTGCGGCGAATCGGCCGCGGCGATTTGTCCCATCCCCATAGTGGGTATGAAGAGGTACCTAGTTACCTGCCATGCACATGCACAAACTCAGACAGACCAGAAAATTCGTAGAGCGATCAAAAGAGGCCAGATTTACCGGATATTACCGGCTAAGGAAGCACATGATACTAACAGGAGTCGGGAACTAGCCTACCTGCCCATCTTGTGGACAGGAAAAATAAACATCAAGACACTTTGTGGCAGAATGTGAGGCCTACGCAAGGATGAGACAAGAGACAGTCAGGGCATCAAACCTGAGCGAGAAAGAGCTACCTAAACATCGAATAGAAGTGAGAAAGTGGTTTAGGGTATCACATTGTCACCGCCCCACTAAATTTCAGTGACGGCAGCTAAAGGATGGACAACGGAACAGTGCCCTCGCAAAACAAGTATTTTTAATTAATTTATTTAAAAATGTTAAGTGGTAGTCTGTGGTTAACTGGGTCAACTTTTTTAGCGTAAATAATTACAAGCCGGCAGCACCGCGCGGGACCAGATTTCAATTTCACCCGTTTTTCAGCAGTGTATGGGTGGCTGTTCTCACGCGGGAGGAATGTTTGTTTTAGTTGACGTCGGCCATATTCATCGTGCGAAAACATTCTTAGTAAAGACGTATGAGTTTGTTTTGATTTGGGGTAGGTCAGCCTTGCCGGTCGCGTGTCATTGTTTGTTTTTGTTATCATTTGTTTATAAAATGGAAATAAATACCGTTGATTACATAATTAACTGTGCAAATTTAAATACGTTGACATATGAACTTCGATTACAAATAAAATCTTTAGGGCCACATAGACTGGACCTAAAAATCCTAAAAATTAACCAAAATTTTAGTGCAAGTAATAAAAAATTATACGATGCTGAAAACTGGCTGTGCGGTTGTGAGAAACGAAAAGCATTTGTTTTGCTTTATTTGTTTTATTATGAACAATCCACAAAGTGATCCTGCGTGGGTGGCAAAGGGAATATGTGATATCAAGCACTTTAGTGAAAAGTTAAAGACACAAAGTAAGGGCTACTTATTTCAATAACCACATAGAATAAGACTGATATTAGGTGCCAATTGAATAGTGCCCATAGGCAAAACATTACCTAACATAATGAAAATGTGGCAAAAAATAGACATATAATTAGTAGGTTAATCGACTGTTTAAAATTCTGTGAAACTGGTGCTAATCCAAGCACTTTGCGCATGTAAAAGAAGGGCCAATAGACTTTATCTATAAACAAATAGACTAAAAACTACACCAACTAGCTGCTTGTTTGTAAAATACTAAAATAAAATTGTTTAGTTTTTTTATCTCTTTTTCCATGCAATATAAATTTCTGCCTCCCCCAATTTATCTATCTGACTTTTTGTATGTGACCTCATAGAACAGACTAATCTAAGAGTACCTACACTTTTGACAAGGTAAGTGTTCTTATTATCTAATGCTTAATTAGTGCAGACAATTCTTAATAAATAGGTACTGATGTATAGATTATTATCAGTTCTCAATTTCTGTATTTGCAAATGCAAAGGTTACATACAATCGGTATTTTTAATTGCTAATTTTACAGCTGGTTACCGTTTGACGTCACGTCGGCAGTTATTAGTTTTTACATATTTCAAAGGTTACCAGACATATGACATAACAATACAAATTGTACTTAAATACCAGGGTTCTCTACAAATTTATTTTTATGTTTAAGCAACCACAAGTTACCAGAAAACCGCTTTTGTTTTTAATTTCAATAAATAATCAATGGTCATTCAATAACATATTTACGTTTTGCATGACAATATGTATCATGAATCATGGCTATCTTTACACTGTACACATCTTTACATTAAAAAGTGAATTCTTCAAAAATAAATTTTTTTAATGGAAAATAGGAGTAGTAGTAAGGTGCATTTAGGTAATATGGCCCAGTCAGAAATTTGGCCCATCGGCGAATTTTAATGTATGTGGTGACATCTCTTACCCTGACCCAGCACCTTTCATAGCTCACAGGCCGGCCAAGTGTATCCCGTAAACAAATTCAAGCAATACGCAGTACTTGTCGCTTTAACGTATATTTCCTTATAAAATATTAAGTGTCTTTAATTGTGATTATTTCAGCATCTCTGCCTAAAGTCAGGTAAATATAAAGTACATTACATAAATTGTTTATTTCGTTATAAAGTGTAATGCATGAAAAATAGATTACTAAAGACATTACGAACACCATAACCTCAAACGAAAAGTAAGGCGTGGTCGTAAATATGGCCCAGTAAAATAATTAAGTGGGCGATATTTCCGACCAATATGGGCCATATTACTGACCTCTTTAGTCACCAATAAAAATAGGTATTTATATAAGTATCTATACCAAATCCTTATTTTTTGCAGGATGGGTAAGGTCTGCAAGGGTATACGTGCGAACTGGAACCAGGAAATGATGGACGAGGCATTGAGGATGATAAGAAAAGGAAAGAGTCAAAGATATGTAGAGCAGGCCTGTGGAATTCCGCGAACAACTTTGTGTAATCATATAAAAACTGGGTCCTGCACGGCGATCAACAGCGGTGGTTTTCGAACTACTGGCATTTATCCGTTCGCCCCAGTGTCATACCCGAAGTGGCTTTCGCCCCATCTACCTTAACACATAAAGAAAACCCGGATGAGCAAATAAATACACCTCTACCAGGGCCTGCACATTTAGCCGATGAATCAAATTCAAGTCAAACTACGGATATTAGGGATGACGATCCGGAATTTGAAATACCCTTAAAAGAATTGTCTCAAACAGTGACGAACACCAAATCACCTAAGCCAACCAATGTCACATATAAGAAACCTAAAGAGTTAGAAATCAAAAATCCAAATATTACTGTGGTCAAACCAGCACCAGAAACAGAGCCGCAAGAAAGTGTGTTCTGCATCCTGTTCATTTTCATCTTTACTTCCAACCCCAGAATACAAGACAAAGCAGGTAAATGTACCAAGAAGGAAAGCCATCAACTATAAAGCACAAATTTTAAAACGAGAGGTTTTTGATAAAAATAAACAAGGAAAGTCAACCAAAAATGCTCTAAAGAAGGAAGAAAAGGATAGTTGGATGTGTTTAGTGTGCAAGGAGGACTTAGTCTCGGATATGCGGCAATGTGCGCAGTGTAGCAGATGGGTTTATGAAATGTGCGTTGAACTCACTGAAGAAAATTTGGACGCCTATATTTGCCCTGATTGTGATGATTAGAGGTGGGCTATATCTATGACTGAGATCCAAAAGTGTGGGCCGTATTTCAGTTAAAGGCAGAAATAAGGCCCTATTTGCAAGTTTTTTTGAATATATTTTTTTGATTTGAAATAAGTTAGAGAATTACAGTTTGTTTTCATATTTTTATTATATAATAACTACTTGTTAGAAATTAATAAAAGTTATGTTTAATTTCCTATTTCTTGCAACTCTCTTTAAATTTTAATCGAATGTGGGCCATATTACCTGAATTTACCTTAGTAGTAGTGTGGGGTAGGCTCTAGGCTTGGCGACTAGGCACATGAAGTGCCCTTTTCGCCAACCCCCGGGCATACCCCCTACTGCGTCCTTCTTTAAGAATCTGCCCGTCTTCTATACAAGGGCCAGAATATCGGGCCACCTGAGATTCAGAGGGTCCTCCATCTCAAAGGCTTCCTCTTCGAATACCTCTCTTCTTGCCTCCTTGTATGCTTCACATGATGAGAGGAAATGCGCCGAGGTCTCGTCCTCGGCCCAACATCGCTCGCACGTCGCGTCCTCCTTCATTCTCATCTTTGCCGAGTGTCCTTGTAGGGCGCAGTGTCCGGTTAGGGCTCCCACTATGGCTCCCACCTCTCGTCGTGTTCTACGGAGCAGCCAGTCCCTACGGGACTTGCTGTATCCTGTCACATACTCCTGCGTCTGTCTGCCGTTTCCTGTGTTGGTCCATTCCTTTTGTATCTCTTTCTGGGTCCACTCTGTTAGGGCCGACTTAATTTGCCCTTTTGTGAGAAAAAACAGGAGTAACTTATTATAATTTTTTTTGAATTCCTCGTTTTTGATAATTTCTGGAAACCCCAACTGCATTACTTCGACTATTTTAATAATACGTCTACTCATTTAAATTTACGCGCTCACAATGTTTTTTTGTCTAGATTAAGATCAGTTTTCAATTGTAGTTGGCTTAAAATTACCGTCAATTTCTGTAATTATAGATGTTGTTTTGGCTACCGAAACTCACCAGACAATTGACCTTTTTTGTAAAAAACATTAATTTTTTTACCGTAGGTACGCTAAATACTCATTGTATAAGTTTAACCAAAACAAGTAAAATAAAAAAGTCTCGACATATTTTCCTTCTTGTTGATGCTACTGACCTTACTAGTTTGTTAATATTTTTTTAAAGTTGATAGTAATTTGAATTGTAGTTCACAATAATTTGGTACACAAATATTTATAAATTATTTTAATGAGAAGTTTTTGGTTTTAATACAAATTATTGAGAAAAATGTGTCATACTATATTCCGCATACTAATGCAACAATCTGTTAAAAAACTGGCAATTTTTTAACTGTCAAAAAATTTTTATTACCATGAATTAATAATAATGGATTTTGACAAAAATTTAATTGGCTTGTAACAGTGTCGAACATAGTGGCGGCTGCTACAGGGAGGGCAACGGGCCAGTGCCCTATTAAACAGCGGCGTAGCGTGCCTGAAGGGGCAGGGGGGCCGACAGGTAAAAAGGGCGCCCCTCACAAATCTTGCAACCAAAAAAAAAAAAAAGGTCATGTCTTTAGTTTCCTTTGCCGTTGCTGGTCCTGCTACTTCATAAAAATAAAGCTTAGGGCGCTTCGGCCACCCATGGGGCGCCCGTACACTCGGGGCGAAGGGGGGGGCGACAAACCCCCCGCACCCCTCCACGCTACGCCACTGCTTTTAAAACTAGACAACAACCAATATTTTTAATTGATTTATTTTTAAAAAGTTAAATCTTTCCTTACGACATGTCAATTTCTTTTTTTTAGTCTGTGTATAACTGGGTAAACTTTTTTAGCGTAAATAATTACAAGCCGGCAGCACCGCGCGGGACAAGATTTCAATTTCACCCGTTTTTCAGCGGTTTATGGCTGTTCTCGCGTGGGGGCGGGAGGAATAATTGTTTTAGTTGACGTCGGCCATATTCATCGTGCCAAACCGTTCGTTGCCCTTCCTACGTGTTGTCGGTTCTATCCTTAGTGAAGACGTATGAGTTTGTTTTGATTTGGGGTACATCAGGGTCAGTAGTTAAAAGCATTGCCGGTCGCGTGTCCATTGTGTTTTAAATTTAAATACGTTGACATATGAACTACCATTATAAATAAAATCTTTAGGGCCATATAGACCGGACCTAAAAATCCTAAAAATTAATCAAATTTTAGTGCAAGTAATAAAAAATTGTACGATGCTGAAAACTGGTTGTGCGGTTGTGAAAAACGAAATGCTTTTTTTGCTTTATTTGTCTTACTATAGATAGAAGCCACGAAGTGATCCTGCGTGGGTGGTAAAGGAAATGTGTGATATCATACACTTTCGTGTATTTAAATAACCACAAGAAGGGCAAATAGACTTAAAACTAAAAACTACACCAAGTAGCTGCTTCTTTGTATAATGCTAAAATAGAATTATTTAGGTAACTATTTTTTATCTCCTATTTATGCAATATAAATTTCCGCCACTGGTCGAACATTATTTTTCATGAAAATCTCATAAAATAACTATTACAACTTGTATCTTAAAAACAAGGTTTTATTCAAATGTTCTGGAAAATTTTTCTACACTTTACCTTCCCTATCACCCCTTAAAATTACTTCCTAAATTTAAAATACACCCTTTATAATGATCAATCTTTTGTAGTTTTCTAGAATATTATAACACTGTACTCGTATTTTCTTTCTAAGGCGTTATCTTTAGAACATCTATTTCCGTAATTGCCAAGAAATTTGCATCAGGCGCCGTTTAAAAATACCGAAAATATTTCTGAAACATTTACATGACCCGAAACACACTTTCAAATGGGCCACTAATCACAACAAAGGAGCAAATAAATCAAATAAAGTGGTCATTATTCAAAATTATATTAAATAATTATTAGGAATGTCAAGCGACACTAATTTTCCAAAGACCGGATTAGTAAGATCTAAAGAAGGTAAATGACCATAACACTTATGCCAAAAAATTTCGTGCTGTTCATATCCTAAATGCCAAAACAACCAGGGGGACAGGCGAATAGACAAACCAATTGCCAAAAACATTTGTTACAAACTTATCAAAGACTTAAATCCCATGACTTAAATCCCATGAAGCTACCGAAAACTCAAAACAAAACTGACCCCAAAAGAAGAATTCAAAAACTCAAACCCAAATAGAGGACATCCAAAATAAATAAGACGGCACATCCATCTATGAAGAATGGATAAAAATATAGAATGCCCTAAAAAAGTTTATGAACTGAATACCGCAAGAAATAATATAAATATAACAACAATCTGCGTTGTTAATTAAATATCAACCAATGCCATACAGCCAACTAAACAAATCAATTGTCAAAAGCATTGTTACATACGGAAGTGGGATATATTTTTGAATGCCTGCTGAAAAGTCAAATCTAGATAGAGTCCGTCAAAAATTCAAGCCCAAGATAACAGAGGAGATCCAAAAGAACCAAATGAGCTCGTACGTCCA
Source organism: Aspidapion aeneum (assembly GCA_963576565.1). Taxonomy (NCBI): domain Eukaryota; kingdom Metazoa; phylum Arthropoda; class Insecta; order Coleoptera; family Brentidae; genus Aspidapion; species Aspidapion aeneum. The sequence continues at coordinate 18,726,422 of OY755045.1, read as the reverse complement.
TCTATGGAGAACGGACAAAAATATAGAATAAATAGCCAAATAAGATGGTACGTACCTCCATGTACGGAGCATGGATGAAAATACATAAGACCCAAAGTACTATGAAATGGATACCGCAAGAAATAATAATAAGATAAAAGCCCAGACTCAGCTATAGAGAATAGAGAAAAATATCACAGCCAGTGAGGTAAGTCAAAAAGAACCTCTGCACCACACAGATATTTATTTGTCATCTGCCGATAATTCTACATCAAAAAATATACAACTAATATCCTTAAAATTCTATTGTGTTACGCATTTTATTTACAAAAAGCCAGACGGTCTAACACAAATAAAGTTAGTTGGTCAAGGTGATTTTACATCAGATTTCAAACAGTGTTAGATTTAAAATAAATTTATTGATAGATACATTAGCATCTAGCATAGCCGAGGGATTGTATGAAAATCAACCAACAATTTTTTTCGAGATGACACACATAGTGTTTTGTAGCATTTTGACGCAGTATTGTCACGACTCTTTCTGTACCTACTGATACAGATATTAGGGTCTAATTGCAATAATAGGGTGTTTGACAGTAGTAAAAAATAAATATATATTTATTTTTAGATATATGTTTAGGTCTTGGGAATGCTCAAAACAAACTTTTTTGTTTAATTTTTTCCCAAATTCATAGTTTTTTTAATTAAATAAATTCATTGAACTCAAACAATTTGCCACGTGATTCCAAACAGACGGTCTACCAATCAGTTGCGAGTGACGTCACAAAACAATAAACGCCTCGAACGATTTTATTTTCTGTGTTATGTTCTTATGGATGGTAATGTTTGCTTTGGTTTAAAGTGCGAATTATCGTCCTAAATTAGATTTTATTTTGTGTATTGCTTAAAAAAAACATTTTCAATGGAAAACGGATTATCCAAAGCCGATAGCTCCAACTTGCCAATGCTGAATTCCTTTCTGGTGGCAGGCTTCTTTTAAACAACAGTGATTTTTGTACTGCGGAATTTAGAAACGTTAAAATGTTGATGTAAGTATTCGATGAGTTGTTTTGTCTATAACTGAAAGTTTTTTACGATATTTTCGCCTACTTTTACTCATTTAGATTTTGAGGATCGGCTATATGTTTTGCTTTTTTGTTTAATATGCCACTTACAATTGATTCAAATTAATACCCAATCATTATTATTTTAAGCATTAAGAAACAATCAAATATTGCTTTTTTAAAACAAAATTTTCTAAATACATTTTGTTTCAAAGAATTCTTATAACTCTTCATAACAAATATGCACTGCCTAGTCTTGCATATACACTGCTCAGTCCTACATTTAGCCTGCATGTGCACTGCCTAATCCTGCATTTAGAGGTACTCCCTAGTCCTGCCTAATAACTGCCTTGCGCCGCCTAAAAATTTGTACACCTTTCTGCCTATTATAGTGGTTCACCCCTTGTAATAAACAACCTCAAAAATTTCATCGTCTTTTACGAAATAGTTATATATATATTATAGACAACGTGAGAAAAATTAATAGAAACAACTTAGTTATACTCACATCAAAGTGATCTTCTCAAATGCAAAGTGAAGATGTATTAGATAAGACCCAAGGCTCTTCAAGCAAGTTCTAGCCACTTTTTCCGTTCTTTTCCTGCTGTAGGCACACGAATAAAAAGTTTTTCAGGTGTTTTTATGCAAGTATTCGAACACTTAGGCATTACACACCACTTATAGGATATTTTTTTACGTAAAAAACAGTAAAAACACAGACCAAAAACAAATAAACACTTGAATGCCGTGTATTTGTCCGCGAGTTTACTGCGCTGTGACGTCATTGTAACGCCATGCTAGAAATGAGCGTTTTAGCGACAAATTCAAATCGGAAATTAGAAATCTTGATTTTAAATGCAGTCATGATAAAATATACTATTTTAATATTTTTGCGTAGCAAATTAGGGATCTATGTATCATTCTAAACTCTTTTCTAAAATTTGTCAAATACAAATACCCTATTCCAGGCAGTTATGTAAAATAATTCGCAGCTTGCAAAATAAATGTTCATCAGGGACAGATAAAGTTCCAGTTTACATACTAAAAAAACTGGGTGAACTTATTTCTTTTTCTCTTTCAAAAATGATTAATAACATGTTTTTTCTACCAGACTGAAACAAGCCAAGGTGGTACCGATATATAAGAGGGATCGTCGGGACCAATCCGAAAATTACAGACCAATGTCTCTGTTAACTTCAGTGTAAAAGGTTTTTGAGAGAGCTGTATACAATCGACTCATAAAATTTATTGAAGAAAATAAAATCTTATTAAAATAGCAACATGGCTTTAGGCCGAAAACATCCACAGAACAAGCAATTCTTTCCATTTTGGATTACATTACAAAAGAACTTGAAAAAGGCAACAAGGTGACAGCATTGTACTTGGATCTCTCAAAAGCCTTTGACACAATCGACCACAAATTACTTACTGGTTACTTAGAGATGAGCGGGATAAGAGGGATTGCTCTGAAACTGCTGATGTAATACATGGATCAAATCCATCTGTAAAGATGGACAAGAAAACTTTTCGAACTGGGGGGATCCATTCTGGGTCCAATCTTGTTAATTCTCCTGAACCATCAGAGGGCCTGCCACCCCAATTTGCTGACGATCTTTTTTATGTATCGGTGGGATAAACCGTGGGGTACCTCTCTGCAGGTTGTTCGCATGCAGCAGAGATGTTTTCCCGGTGTTGCTCAGAGAACTCACTTGTGCTTAATGCAGGACCAACTGGACTAATAACTTTCAGCAAAAGACAGAACACACAAGCTTAACTTTATTAAAATAAAAAAAATTAAAATCTTCTTAAAGTTTTAGTTTTCGAGAAATTTCTTAAAATCTCAAAAATTTAAATAAAAAACAAGCTCATACCAGGATTGTCTTTTAGGTTTTGTAATTCCTCTAGTTTGTTGGCTCTCAAAATTGCATTCTTGAAGGTGGTTTAACAATTCGGCGTTGTGTTGAGTTAAAAATTCAATGGTTTTTTGTGTATTGTACGAACTTACATTGTCTTGGTGGAGGATGATTCGCCGTTCGAGGTTCGATTTTCGAAGCTCAGCGATGACTTTCGGCAAACAAATGATGATTTACCAATCGGCAGTAACAGCCCTTTGATCTTCCAGAGCAATTGTTGCTACATGACTTGCTTTTAAGACAAGAACCATCTTTTTGGATACACTTTGAGAACTGATGACTTTTGTTGGATTTTCTTCATCTTGGAACACACAAACAGACGACTGACGTTTGTTTTCGGCTTCATATGAGTAAATCTACCATTCATCACTACTAACAATGCTGTACACCTTTATCGAGTTTCCTGCCTCAAAGCGGTCTAGAGTTTTCTGATACCAATTGACCCTAGCTTTTTTCTGTTCTTCGGTTAACAGATGCGGTATCCAGCGGGAAACTAATTTTCTTACCCCTAATTCTTCATGCAAAATCTTTTGAATTTAAGTCATTAAAATCCTTAATGAAGCCTCAATATCGCGATATGTCACATGTCGATCTTCCTTGATAAGCATACGCACAGAATCCATGTTTTCATGGGTGACAGCCGTGTCTCGTGCACCTGGCTTTAGATTGTCGCTAAGACCAATCCGTCCATGCTTGAATTCTCTATACCAACGAGAAACTGTCAACTGATGTGGTGCTTGATTACCGAAAACAGAAATCAACTCAGCAAGGCATTCTTGTTGAGATAATTTCCTTCGAATGTTGTAAAAAATTATAGCCCAAAAATGTTCTCAGTTTAATTCCATTTTTCGACTAATTTGTTAACTTAAAAAATTCACTGTAGCTATAAAACTATATGTATCGCACTGACGTATTGAATTCAGGTTAGGTAAAGATTAAGGTTAAGTTTTAGTAACGATATTCGATCAGTGTCGCCCTCTATGTTTCTATATGCAAAATATAAAAGACAGTCCTAGATAATTAGGTATTTCTGTTTTTAATGCAGAAATCAACAGTTTCTTAACAAATAAGGTACAATTATAAGTTCACCATTCATGGCGTATTAAAAATAAATAAAACTGGCTGAATGAATTGGACAATGGGCAAAACTTTAGGACAAAACGTTGAATTTCTAAAATTATAAAATTAAATACAGTGCGGACGTAAAAATTCCCCCCCCCCCTGTTAACTTTTGAACGGAATTAGATATCAACTTAAAACGAAAAGCATGTTAAATGGTATCAACTTTGCTACTTTCTGAGGCATTGCTTTGAACCGTCATGTGAGCGTAAGACCATAAGGTCACTAACAACTTTAAATTCCTAAATGAGAAGGGGGGTCGTGTAATAAATTGTCCAAAAGGTATTTTGATTCTCTACAAAAAATTAAAAAGTTATAAAATCGGTTCAATACTCACGGATTTATGTGTTTTTATGTTTATAGTGTTTGCAACTCCTCTTAGTCTTCAGCAGTTTTAGATATTGAATTGAAGTAAAACCTATAATTAATGGTAACATTGTAGTTACTTTTTAGTGTACCCCTCATTACCGTAATGTTGCCTTAAGACTATAAGGTCACTGACACCTTAAAATTTTTTAATGAAAATTGGTCGGGTGATACCTTGTTTAAAAGGTATTTTTATTTCCTATTTAATACTATTAGTTTTAAGAAAAAATGTTTTATACTTACCGAGTTATTAATTATTTTCAATTATAGTGCGCACAACTCCATTTAGTTTTGAGCAGCTAATAAAATAAAAAATAACTCCGTAAGTATTGAACCGATTTTAATTTTTTTTCTTTTTTATTAGATAATTAAAATACCTTTTATGCAATGTATCACGCGACCCCCCTTCTCATTTAAGAATTTAAAGTTATTAGTGACCTTATGGTACGCTCACACCACGGTTCAAAGCAATACGTCAGAAAGTAGTAAAGTTGATGCCATTTAATATGTTTTTTGTTTGAAGTTGATATTGATATATATTTCGTTTAAAAGTTAACTTTGTTAATTTCAATTTCGAAAACAAATCAATAACCAATGAATATGACCGAGCAATTAATTAAATATGTAGATGATCTCATTATTTTCGATCATTGATTTATTAATGAAAAATGTTTGATGGATTTTTTAAATAAAATATCTAATGTACTTAATAAATTTGGAAAAATTAAATGAAGCGATCAAGTCTCAGACGAAAAAATTTCCAGAAATCAAAATATACTTAGATAAACTTATCAATGTTCCTCTTTATGATATAAGATACTTTATTTATCTAAACAGACGCATTTGTATAATTTATTAATCTACGTTTTTTTCTACTCACAATACAATTTGGAAGATAAAATCTTTTAAAAATCATTTGTAGGTACAACGTGTCCTAAAAAAGAGACATGGTACACACTCGTATTTTTTTAAGGGACGGCTTTCTATATTTTTAATTTTTTTGTAACTATTAAGTATTTTGTAAGCCAATACAAATACAAAAATGTACGCTAATTTTAAAAATCGAATTTAGAGAGCGTCATTCCGTAAAAAAATATCAACATTATGTAATATATCTAAAACTAGAAGTAAAATATAAAATTCAATTTGACAGTTGAATTCTTTAAAAAACCATTAAGTGCAGTTGAGAATACTGAAAGGAAGAATTACAATAGGTTTGGTGTGGTGTGCAGATCTTACTAGCTTATCTCTAAGCGAACTTTTAAGTTTTTATAGGCAACCATCAGGATGGCCGGGCAAAAAAGTGATATCAATGCCCAACACGGTGTACAGCAGAAAGCTATACAACATTTTCCTTCCGGAGAGGGAGGAGTGGTTGAAGAACAGGACCAATTGTTTAAATAACGATAGCTTCTGTTATACCAACGGATTCAAAATGCCATCAGGCGTTGCATCTGGAGTTGTTAGTATCCAAGAAAATGAGATTAAACAGAGTCTTGGCCAATTAGCTAGTATATTTCAGGCCGAAGTCGTAGCCATTAAACTGTGTGCCTGTTAGATTACTGACCACGAATGGACTAACAGGACAATAAAAATCTCCTTCGACAGTCAAGCAGCCCTAAGAGCGCTTGATTCCTATACGGTCTCACCAAGAACCGCGAGGAGCTGCAGACTATGGCATTCTGGGCACGAGGGAAATGAGGCCGCAGATCAACCAGCGAGGGCAGCGGCATCTGCCGAATTTTTCGGCCCCGAACCAACTCTTGGGAAAATCATACAATACTGCTAAAACTGGATAAACAACAACAACAATACTGGATAAATATACCACAACTGGCTCACTCTAAAGGATTCATTAAAAGACCTTTCAGAAAGAGAGCCATGAACATCATTGGACACTTTCGACTGAGAGTACCAATGGGACTAACAGAAGAGATCGAATGTAGATTCTGTATTGAGGATGACGAAACAGTCAGTCATGTACTGTGCGAATGTCCGGCTATTGCACGTTTACGTTAGAAGACTTTTGGTAAACCTCAGATTGATTCAGAAGATCTAAACAGCGTCTCACCCAAACTGATAGCCGGCCTTTTTGGAGCATTAGGCATGCATTGGTGGGAAACCACTCAAAAGTGAGCCACAATAGACTCACTGGTGATCGCCGTGGAAGGGCTGCAAGGCCCACTCACATATGAATCATCATCAATACACGTGCAATATGATTGATCGTTTCATTTACTTTTAGAATTTAACGACGACCGACGACGACGGCATGGCAGCGGTATGTATCCACCTTCGACATCCAGACAATAGCAAAACAAACCCAGTCATATGCGCCATAATTTTAGATTTATTTGTCTACGTGTGTATAAAAAATGCCAACAAACTGGCTTGCCAAAACTTCCACACTTCATTTTTTTATCACCAACTCATTAATTAAAATAACTCGAGATTTTAGTTAAAAAATGTAGGTATCCATTCTTTGGACATAGGCCTCCCCCAATATCTTCCACTCTTCTCTGTCTGTCGCCGTGTTCATCCATCTAGCTCCCGCATATTTCTTCAAATTGTCCGCCCATCTCATTTGGGGTCTTCCCTCACTTCTTTTATTTTCCCAAGGTCTCCAGTTTGCAACACATTTGTTCCATCGATCGCCTTTCTGTCTGATATTATGACCGGCAAATTTTCATTTTAATTTTGCTACTTCTCCTTTGACATCCCTTACTTTTGTTGTATTTTTTATTTATTCATTCCATTTGTTCTATTTTCTCTTGGTATATTCTGATCGTGATATCTTGATCAGTGTTTGTTATGATTTTAGTTTTAGTGCAGTTCATACTCGAGCCTAAATGTTTAGCTGCTGTATCCAGTTCCTTCAGCATTTTTATCAATTCTTCTTTCTTATCTGTTATTAAGGCAATATCATCAGCGTATCTTAGGTGGTTCAAGTATTGTCCGTTTACTTTGATGCCTATTTAAATATCTTCTAGGGCCTGGTTAAATAGTTTAGGGGATATTGTGTCACCCCGGCTCTTCTTGTGCGGATTTGCTTGGTTCCTTCGTGGATTTTAATTGATGTTGTTGGTTCGCTATATATATTGGCTATTCAATCTGTGTATCTGTCATCCATTTGGCTATAACATGCTTTTACTGCCCAGTGCTCAATGCTATCGAAAGCTTTTTCAAAGTCTATAAAGGCAATATATATAAAGAAATATTGTATTCGCTCTATTAGGATTTTCATGGTTAATAGGTGGTCAACTGTACTGAAACATTTTCTGAAGCCTGCTTGTTCTTTTGATTGATATCCGTCAAATTTTGTAGTGAGCCTATCTGTTAATATTTTCGTGAAAAGGAGTGTCGATACTTTTTTTAGGTCTACTCTATCGCCTTTCTTTTTCTTTTCGTATTTTATTCAGGAGCATATGTAGGGTACTAACTACAGCTTTACCACTGTATTTGAGCATTTCTGTCGTTACTCCGTTTTTTCTAAGTGATTTGTTATTTTTCATTTTCTTTAATGCTCTCTTTATTGCCACTTTGCTTATTTCAGGTTGTAGCTCTGAGTTTATGTTCTTTATTTTTGTTTGGAGTTTCATCATGGTTTCTCGCGATGGTTCCCTTTTTGTTTGGTATAATTCTGTATAGAATGGTCGTGTGATATTTATAATATCCTCTTTAATGTTAGTCTCTAAGCCGTTCATATCCTTTATTTTATTTTAATTATTTCATCTACCTAGAGTCGGCCTTAGACATTTCATATTTCTGTTATTTTCTATAACTCTCTTAACTTTTATTTCTTGGCTCTACCCTATTGTTAGATTATTACATACACTTAGGGCTAACAAAGTTAAAGCCTTCGCGCCGCCACAGCCAAGGTAAGGTCGTTTGCGTGCCTTACTCTTTTCGTTTCGTTATCTCTCACTGGTGTTCGTAATATGCAATTTTTAGAAAATTTTAATGATGCAAAAAAAAGTCATACCCGGTGGGCCAGCTCGATACTGCCGAAACCCCCTGAAAACGTCAATATTGGCCCACTCTGTAAAGAGATTTCTCAAGAGTTAAGAAAGTTAGGGTTTGGGCAATAAAACAGTTAGTCTTGAAGCATTAGCTATAGGTACTTTTTCTCAAATACGAGCGAAAGAAGTAAAAACAAGAGAACAACGTTAGCTTTTACGACGCGTCTATAGAGCAAACAATTACCTACCCTTGCAGACATAGACAGAACAAATTAAATTGTCTGAACGAACGGGGTGTACCTTGCCTTGAACATAAACGAGAGACATTTTTGTGGCAAGCTGCGTTTAATATTCTTGATTCCATATCTTTTTGTACAGTCTAGATTTTTTTTGTAAAAATAGAAAACCAAATAACTTTTAGTGAGTTATAAAGTTAGGTGTGAGCACCGGAATTAGGCGCCCAATTTTCCTTTTTTTAACTTGGATTTTCGCTTATTTTCTTTGATAAATATTTTAATTATAAAATAGAAATTATTTATTTATAAAACCGTTTTTAATTTAAATAACTTAGCAGACAATACATTTTTAAGTTTTTTTTTAGATTATCTGTCATTCCAAGAAATTCTTAGCATTCGACAATAGCGTCATCTTTTAAAACCTCAAGTCTAATTATTTTGCTCTTGTTTATTGTTTACGCCTTACATCCATAAGAAAGCGTTAAGTCGTCCCTGCTGCAGAAGAACTTTTTAATGTTTAGAAAAGCATTTCTACTACAACTATGTTGGTTTAGAACGTTTTTCTACGTTGTCCGACGCCTATTCTCTCCACCTCCTTCGATCCTAACAATCATCTTCTGTCAGGTTTTTTGACTCCTTGATCTTTGGATTGACTGTTGCCATTCTAGTTTAGGATGCCCTCTTTTTCTGCACCCTAGTGGTTGCCATTCTAGGACCTGCTTTGGTAATCTTTTTCATCCGTTGTACATGGCCGTGATGTCATCCATTATGCTTTTCTCCCTGGATTCCCATTCTTTCTTTTATGATCTCATTTCTTATGTGATCTGTTCTAGATATTCTCATTGATCTTCTTATTGCATACATTTCAACACTCTATTTTGTTTTGTATTTTTCTGTTACGCGACAAGTCTATATTCCATACTACATTGTTTCATAAATGTTAAATTTTACATTCTTTTTTATCTCTTCGCCTCATAAAATACTGTTAAGATATCCAATAAACTTTTTTGCTTTTACTATTCTTTTTTCCAGTTCTTTACAGTCTGTTCCTGTCTTCTCAAATGTGACACCCAAGTATACACACTCATTGCTGAAGATATTGTTTGTCCATTGTCACGTTCACTGTTAATCCCCACTTTCTGTATTTCTACCTATTTCAATTCTTAATCTAATTCCTTAGATTGATCTAAGTGCCTAGATATTTGAAATATAACACTCTCTGTACAGGTTTATTATCGATAGTCAACTTTGCATTCACCTTTGAATTCTTCGTTATAATCATATTTATAGTCCATTTCATAATTTATGAGAATTATCAGCAGACATATCAGCGACAAATAATGTTGTCCCAAAAAGAATGATATGCACTGTAGTTGTCCTGTTGAGATTCACCTTAAGTCTATCAGCTCATCTGACATGCCGCATCGGGGCTATCAAAACGGACGGGCCATGATCCTCCACTTTGTTGACGTCACATCGTGGGCCGATTTTTTTTTGATGATCACGTCACGACACAGCTGATTGTCTTTAAAATATTGAAGTTAGAATGACGGTTCATGAATATTTGTTTTTTTTTAAATACATCCGGTTTTGAGAATGTTTTTACTATATTGTTGCAGAACAATTTTTGTTAAATGTATAGTAATCCTTAGTTTTTTAGAGCCGCTTCATTAGCTCACACAAAACTTAAATTTAAAGCAAAAGCGAATGCGTTCGTTTCTGCGTGGAAAGTTATCGGATAACGTACATCTATTTGTTGATATTCGGCACTCGGCAGACTTTAAAATCTTAATATAGTTATGTATATGTGTTTACAAAAATTGTAACATGAAAAAATTATTTTTTTTGTAGTGATATTTTGTTTTAAAAAGATTAACGCTGGTATTTTTGGATTCTAAATGAACTTTATTGTAAAAAATCATTGAAAAATCGAAAAAGTTTCACAACATAATCAAATAAACAAATGCCATAATAAACACAGATCAGTCAAATACATGAATTTGAATTCAAAATAAGGAATGCTAAATCTTGAAGATTTTAACGTTTTAATCATCTTGCATCCTTACAAAAGTTTGGTGAAATATCGGGATGCTGTCTGAGAATATTTCACTGAAATTTCGCGGAAATCTGTAGTGCCATTTTGAAAATATCATAAAAAAATCTGACCTCCCATAAGACCCAATGTAAAAATCAGCCTTCCGAGAACAGCTGATTTTTTTAGGGTCGTGATCTGTATTTTTTGTTGGCCTTGGTTGCATGTCTGACAGATATACTTTTTTTTTGTTGGCCTAGGTTATTGTTATGATAGCCAGCTGGTAACTGTCAAAAATTTATATTAAATTTTATAAAATGGACTGTAACAACCAGCATGTGCCAGCGAAAAAAAGTTGGCTCAAAAATTATGAAATGAACCATAGTATTTCTATTAATATTCTGAGATCTTATACAGGGTGTCCCAACTAAACGGTAACAGAGGTGTTTTTGGGTATTTTTCATGCGAATTTGGAGAAACGCTCAAACACGTCGATTTTGTTTGCAAGGGGGACACTTTTTGGCTATCTTGAAATTTTTATAGCACGCACAATCTTCGAGGGGTATGCTTTACCCCTATATTTTTAATAGGGAAAGTGAGTCTGGTGATACCTTGTTTTGAAGTTCTCTTGAATATCTTTACAACCGTGTAAAAATTTCGAAAATCCATAGATTAGTTTTTGAGATATTTGCTTTCAAATTTTTAAATTTTACATGGAATGATAAAATAAAAATTAAATCCGAAAAAAAGACTGCTTTCACTTTAGTATTTTGACTTCATCTGGTAACAGTTCTTTAATTTTCAATATAACTGGTGAATTGTAATAAATATTTTCTTTAACCTTGTTGTCTCTGCTATCTATTTATATTAATTAAGTTTTTTTGTATTGAACCGTATCAAATGCTTCATCGAAATCAACAAAGCAGATTTACCTACAAGATTCATATTAAGACATCTTTGAGTTGGAACCTTTGCGCCAAACAGAGCTTTTTTGTTCTTTTTTTCAACCTAATTGTCATTTATTTCAGCGTCAGTTTCAGTGTTCTAAATAATTTTTTCGAAAACTTTTATTAGATGTTTACAAGGGCAATTTTGTTCAATGACTGGAGAATTATTTTTATTTATTCTACCACTGGAATTAATAGCATTCATCGGTTCTACAATAACTCCAATAATTTCCTAATCAGTATATTATAAAGGTCAAAACTACAATTTTGTATTGCAAAAGTCTGTAACCATTAGCTGACAGACAGAGCAAACATTTGTTTCCATATCGCCCAGTCAACAAAGACCTCGTTTCGCCGCCGCTGCGATCGATTTGGCAACACGGCAGGATCCTGCGCTTGCCTCTCAGAATTTAGAATAATAAAATGATCCAGAACAGATATGCACTTTTCTGGAGATCCGCTTGTATTAAAACTGGTTTAAAATAAGGTAAAATGGTCCAAAATTTCACGGTGCCATGTCACAGCCAGCGGCAGTGGCGGATCCAGGATTTCCAGAAGGGAGAGGCCAAAGTGGCAGCAAACATCAAAATATTTTTATTAGCAGTTCTTGATAGACCTGAGGTGTAAAATTCGGTATGTAAAGGAAGTACAGGCGTAAATTAAGCAAGGGCGCACCCAGGCGGGGGGGCGGGGGCCGGACCCCCCCAAGCCTTAGATTTTTAATATATTTACTACATATTTGATGATAAAACATGAAAAATACCTTAAAATTTTACATCAGGAGGCTTCGGGCCCCCCCCAACCCCAAGCAGTGGCGAAAAAACATGATGACTTTTTTTTTTTTTTTGGTCGCAAGTTTTTTGAGGGCGCGCTTTGTAGCTGTCGGGCCCCCCCCAAGACACATTCCTGGGTGCGCCACTGAATTAAGTAGAGTTTGTGACAAATCTTAAATAAGTGATGCTGCTAAACGAAAAAATAAGTTATATGTCTGGGTGGGGGAGGGGGCCAGGGCCCCTCTGGCCCCCCCTGGATCCGCCGCTGGCCAGAAGGAGGTCAGAAAGGTCCGAGCATTCTCCCTTCCTCCCTGACAATTTTTTTTTTATTCTCCAGGAAAAAAATTCCATGTCATGTCAACTCCAATTAAAAAAAAATTGATCAAAATTACTTGTACATATCTAGAATTTCCTTTGCCTATGGATTTAAATTTCAAAGCAAACTTATTAAAAACAGCAAGTAAAATAAATATTTTTGGTTTTGCTTCCTGCCCTGCCCCTTCACCCTGGAAATCGATTTGATAAAATATTAAAAATTGTTTATTTTGACAGTTTTTTTTTTCTTTGTCAACGTCACTTAATCATTTAATTTTTTTATGGACCTCGAGATAAATTGATTAAAACGTCGTTTTAAATAATTGTGTAAAATAAAATTAATCTTAAATTTGTTGTTAAATAGAATGAGTTCGTCGAACTTTCAAGAACGGATCACCTGATCCGTGCTTCCGACACTTTGATCAAAAAAACATAAATAAACTGATAACAGTCTTATGAAAATATACTATATTAAAATTATTCCCTTTGAAAATCCATGTTTTATAGACGATAGCCAAAAATCTTTAATGTCAACTGCGAAATTAAGAAACTTGGCAAACCATACCAAAATATGTTAAGATAAACAATAATAATAATTTAACCTTATGAATGAAATACTATATCTATTTGTTTGTTGCTCTAAGGTTATTAGTGTAAATTCGTTTACAACAGGTATTCAGTTTCAAAAGCTTTTCATTCAGGTTTTAAAAAAATAAGATATAGTCGTTCCACTAGTTTATGTCACATAAAAGTGGCACGCGCTACCGTAATCATAATAGCCATTTTGAGATTTTCAGGAGTAATAATTAAAAATTCATTTTTAAATATTTGGGAACATTTCAGTATTTTAAGCGCAACACTAGGTATTCCTAATGCCTTTAAGTAAAAGTGTCGAACGCACCTAATCTTCACTGATTTTTGTTTCCCCTCTGCATATTGTGGTTTTTCATTAATCTCTTTCATTAATTCTTTTAGAGAATCAGCTTTTTTACACTTACTGTTAAGCCTGATTTTATGTTTTTCGTTATTGTTGGCAGTGGCGGCTGGTGAAGATATAAATTGGGGGGGAAGAAATTTAAATTGCATGAAAAATAAGATAAAAAAACTTATCGAAAATATTTTATTTTAGTATTTTCCAAACAAGCAGCTACTTGGTGTAGTTTTTAGTTTATTTGTTTATAGATAAAGTTCATTCGGCTTTCTTCTTTACGGCCCCGTAGAGCAACCTTAAAAATCCCACAGAATTTTAAACAGTCTATTAACCTACTAAGTAAGTATATGTCTAATTTTTGTCACATTTTCATTATGTACGGTAATGTTTTGCCTATAGGCACTATTCAATTGGCACCTAATATCAGTCTTGCCTAGCATAATGAACACCACTTACTTTGTGTCTTTTTAACTTTTCACTAAAGTGCTTGATATCACCCCTTGCACGCAGAATCACTTCGTGGATTGTTCATAACAAGACAAATAAAGCAAAAAAAAACATTTTTTTTCACAACCACACAACCAGTTTTCAGCATCGTATAATTTTTTATTAAATTTTCAATTATAAGCTTTTATGGAACACCCCTCGGCATTACTTACACTTAAATTTTGGTTAATTTTTAGGTCCGGTCTATGTGGCCCTAAAGATTTTATTTGTAATCGAAGTTCATATGTCAACGTATTTAAATTTGCACAGTTAATTATGTAATCGACGGTATTTATTTCCATTTTATAAACAAACAATAACGAAAACAAACAATGACACGCGACCGGCAAGGCTTTTTATTACTGACAATCTCCAAATCAAAACAAATTTATACGTCTTCACTAAGGATAGAACCGGCAACACTAGAAAGGGCAACGAACGTTTCCGCACGATGAATATGGCCGACGTCACCTAAAACAATCATTCCTCTCCCGCCCCGCGCGAGAACAGCCACCATACACCGCTGAAAAACGGGTGAAATTGAAACCTTGCCCCGCGCGGCGCTGCCGGCTTATAATTATTTAATCTAAAAAAGTTCACCCAATTAATCGCTTGTTGTTAACCACAGATAATAAAAAGAACTAGACAGTCATGTTGTGAGGGAAGATTTAACTTTTTTTAAATAAGTCAAATAAAAATAATGTTTATTGTCTAGTTTTGGGAGGGCACTGCCCCGTTACCCTCCCTGTAGCAGCCGCCACTGTTAGTAATAATAATGATAATAATAATGATAAAAAAGCTTGAATTGAGTCAAGTCAATCCGACATCGGTGTAGAATCGTGTAAACAGACAACCCTGATTTGTGTCGTTCGGTGGGGTCGAGAAGGAGTCTACTGGAAAACCAAAATGAATGTCAAAATGCCTTTGAATAAAATGAAAACAAAGATTTACTTACAAAACAAAATATTGGTATGTGATTTTTGTTTGAGAATACCAGATTGTTAAGGCTCAATAGTTTGTTGTTTTTTAGCAACTTTGTTGGTTTAAATATTCTGGAATCTGTTGGGATCCGGAGAAAGCCCGGAAACATGACAAATGTCGCAACATTTTGATCAATTTCCCTGCTATTTAATTTTTGAAAAACAAAAAATTCTTCATGACATACAATGGCATTGTTAAAATGTTTGTTCTTCAACTTCTGGACATGATAGATGTAACACAGAGGTTTGAGGCTTGAAAAAGTGGAAATTGTTAACGAAACATCGCCAAAAACCAAAGTGTTTTCTTTGCATCCACCCCTAAAATCCACCCATCCAAACCTTTTATTATAAAACATATTTTTTAATTCAAATATTAAATAATCTGTGTTTGGAATATTGGCGACGAAGTCAGCACTATCTACAATAGAGTAATACTCAATAGAGTCTGGTTTAGTTGTTGAAAAATTTAAGAAAGGTTTTTTAAAAGGTTCTTAAAATTTGGGAACATATCCAGTTATTTGGATTCATTAAAACAATAGTTCCTAAAATGAATTTGCAGTTCTCCTTTTTCACCAAACCACAACATACAGAATAAGGGCCAACCACCAGGATGGCAGGGCAAATAAAGCGATATCAACAGCCCTAATTAGGGAACAATAGTTGGACGCAACTCTAAGACTGAAATCTAAGGTCATGTTCAACACGGTGTACAGCAGAAAGCTATACAACATTATCCTTTGAGAGAGGGAGGACTGGTTAAAGAACAGGACCAATTTTTTAAATAACTATTGGTTTTGATATACCGCCGGATCCGGAGTTGTTATCCAAGAAAAGAGATTAAGCATAGTCTCGGCCAATTGGCTACTATATTTCAGGCCAAACTCGTAGCCATTGACCTGTGTGCCCGGTGGATAACTAACCACGAATGGACTAGCAGGACAATAAACATCTTCTCCGACAGTTAAGCAGCCTTAAGAGCACTTGATTCCTATATGGTCTCATCAAGAACCGGGGTGTGGCATTAGTATGAATACTAGGGCATTCTGGGCACGAGGTAAGTGAGGCCACAGACCAAGCACCGAAAGAAGCGACACCTGGCGAATTTTTTGGCTTTGATTCAGCCTTAAGGATTTCTGGGATATTGGACTTACCAGCTAGGAGATACGTACAGTGACTGGTCTTTTTACGAGTCACTGTCGACTAAGAGTACTTACTCATGCACAGAATGGGACTAACAGAAGAGAACGAATGTATGCTCTGTATGGAGGATGACGAAACTGTCAGACATGTACTGCACGAATGTCCGGCTATTGCAAGTTTAGGTCAGAAAAATTTCGGTAAACCTCAGATTGATTCAGAAGATCTGAACAGTCTCAACCAAACCAGCGAAAATATAACTGTTCGCTGCCCAAACTGGTAGCCAACCTTTCTGGAGGAATATTGTCTTAAAGAGCATCAAAATAAAACATATGCATTATTAAGAAAAAAGTTCCTCGAATTTATAAAATTGTTTGCATTTTGCGACTAAACCCATCGGAAAAAAGGGTTTATATAGAAATTTTTTCTTAGAAATGCTAACTGAACAATTCTATTAATGTTTGCTGACAAAGAAAATAATTTCCAAAATATTTCACGGCATCCCCTTCTATAAAATCGATAAATTTTTTACTTAAAATGTATTTTTCTCTAGGTTTCTATTTTTTGTAAACCTACCTATTTGGGAAGGTTTTGAAGGCATACCGATAATTCCTGGCAAACCTATGCCAGGATGGCGTACAGAGGGCGAACCTAGTGAGCACAAGAGAGAAACGCGAGGCGTCCGACGCAGCAGCAGCGCAGGGGCCCGGAGGGCAGGGGGTCGGGCCCGATTTTCAACTGTCTAGACGCTCGCCGCACTACACTTGACATCGCCAGCGAACAGTCTCGGCATACTGTGATCGGAAACGGTTGTGTTCAGACACGGTCTAAAACGAGAAACGGATCAAATATAAAACGAGAGACCGCGGTTTTAACTTACGTGTAAATAATATCGCAACAATAATAACAACAACATTCGGTGCAGCAGTAGTGGTCGATGATAACGAAGCATAATCAAAGTTAGTGTTCTTAGAGACAGATGACAATACTATTGGAAGAGCAATCGAAGATATTATCCTATCGATGCCAGCAACAAACCAGTCGAAATCTCTCGTCGTTGAGAAAGGCGCTCAAAAAGTGTTTGAAAGTGATGCGTCAAAAGTTAAATGTTAGCAAAAAGGTACGACGCCTTGTTTCAACTCATGTCTAATAAGTTGTTGTTTCGATTGCTAAATCGAAGAATCGATAGCGTTTTGAGTTTGAGTAAACCCTTGAAAGCATTGTCGAGTAGAACCCGCTCTGTGATAAATTGTGATAGTTTCCTATGTCGTGATTCGTTTGTTTACTACGACTGCCTGGGTCATTGCCTCTCCACTATCACGAAGTAAGTGAACCTCAGTAATGTTGTGATGTTAAGCGTTGTCGTGGTTGAGATTTATCAATTCTTCCTCTCCTGCTCGTGCTGCTTCGTTTTGTTCTGCATTTTTTATTTTTTTAGAATAAGCGTCATCCACCTTTATTACCCCATACACTACATCCACAACATTTTTAGAAAAGAAGAAAAAATTACCAGTAATAATTAAAGTTAGATTGAACTAATCATTTTTTTAAGATTGTTAAGATTTATCAATTCTTCCTCTCCTGCACGTGCTGCTTCGTTTTGTTCTGCAATTTTTAATTTTTTAGAATAAGCATCCACTTTTATTACCCCATACACTACATCTACAACATTTTTAGAAACCAGGAAAAAAGTACCAGCAATAATTAAAATTACATTGAATTCATCATTTTTTATTACGCCATACACTACATCTACAACATTCATAAAAACCAGGAAAAATTACTATAAAAATAATTAAAATTAGTGGAAGTCATAACTTCTTCTTTTCGTGTTATTATTATTTTTTGCTACTTCTATTTGCTTTGCATTTTCTGTAAAATTATTTGCTCTCGACACATTTCCTGCTCATCATGTTAATTTTTGTTTCGTTTTTTCTTCTTTAATTTCTGCCTTTCTGGCTTGACATTTATCAGTTTTATATACCTAACTTGCAACAAACAAGAAAAAAATCATCCTCAAATCTAAATTCTATTAGGTCCTAATTCAGAAGCTGAAAAATTTCCTATCCACAATTAATATTTCGATAAATTTGAAAATTATGTTGAAGCTTAGGTTAACGTTGTTCTGCATATATTATTTTGTAATTTGGAGCATAAAAATTTAAAACAACAACCATCAATAAAAACAAAAAATGTAATTCTTAATGGTTGTAGTTGCACCCTAGATGATAAACAACATTTTACAGACAAAACTAAAAAAATACTTTATATGTAATCAAATAGTGATGCCAGAACTAACATTGATGTAGGCTGAACAAAAAGTTAAAAATAAAACCAGAAAAGAGCAATATTTACATTTCATTATCAAGAAATTGCCAAAAATACAATACCACAACCGAGACCACAACTAAAAAGTAGGAATGGCAATATTTGCAACTTATTATAATTGGATTCAGTTGAATCAGAAGGCTAGATCGAGATCACAAATCAATATGCAAATAGACAAAAAAAACTTTTAACAATAATAAGATAATGCAAAAGCAATTACTAGATTTTAGAACATTCACAGAAAAAGCTAGATTGCGATGTTTTTCCATTGATTTGAAAACGACATTTGGTAAAGTTGAATGAAAGTCTAAAAATAACTTGACTTTTGTTTTCTGCTATTATGCCAACTTTCTTTCAGCAACATAATTTTAAAAATTCCAACAAAAAATATAAATTGTAATGTATACATACACACCTGTTTTAAAAACTAAATCTAATTTATTTTTCACAAACGTGACAGTAAAATGGCGACAAAGTCTCTAGTTTTACAATTAGTGCCAAATTTCTGGGTGGTATTTTCAAAAAACTGCAACATTTGTAGATCCATGCAGAAAGTGGGAAATGCAAAATTGGCAAATGCTTCAATGTTAACATTTTAATTGGCTATGGTTGAAATAACGCTTTTTTCTCCTTTTGCAGATAATGCAACTTGTCAAGTTAGAAATTTGTACATATTTCCGTGAACAGACCCAAAAGTAAATATTAATAGGTTAATGTAAAATTCAAAGAATAATTTCACTATCATAAATACAGAGTTTAGCAAAAATTTATATAAAATATTATATTTTTTATTTGATTAATATTTTGCATATATTTTGCATAATTATTATTTGCTTGCTTGCTAATGCAATAAAAATTGTTCTTTTGCTTTGATAGAAATATTTATTGAGTTATGATTTGCATCTGCTAAATCTACTTCAATATTAGTTGCACATTGGGTTGCACGCCTTTTTACAGGAGCGAATAAATAGGAAGTATAGGAAAATATAAGAACAGGCTCTTCATACCTGTTTCTTTTAAACTCTTTTTTATTCATAAAAACAGCCGAATAACTATTTCTACTTAAAATAATCAATAATAAAATTAAGGAAACAACCAGAAATAAACATAAATAAACTTATGTAAACATGAAGATTGAATATTACTTAGGTACTGCACTTTAGTCTATCTAAAAATATGTATGTAAATATTTACCGATTTTACATAACGCGGAAAGTTTATATGATCAAATCGATCCAATGGTGGAATTTGTTTACTATAACGTGAAAAAAAAATATATTTCTAGATGTAAAGTTCCCAAAATAAACCTTTTGATTAAATGATTAATACTTGTTAATCCATATTAAATTCACATAAATAAAATAACTCGACCACAGACACAGTAAGTAGGTATGCATAGAAATAAATCATTTACTTTAGACCTGGCCAACAATTAAAAAATTAAAGCAAAACTGACCTTAGAATTTAAAACAGGAACGAAATATTGCAAATGTTAGCGAAAAAGTCTTTTCTTAAAAGATAAAACACAAGTATACTAAATAAAAATTGAAAACAGAATTATACTACATAAACAAATATTTATTCTGAAACTGAAGGAAACATGTAAAGAAGATGAACAAAACTGTAAACAAAACATTTTAAACCATCTAAAATTAGAAGATGACCACTTGTTGCACTTTTTGAGCAATCGCGATATTTTCAAAATTGCATGCTTAATTAGCCTCTATGTAGACCTAATGCTGCAATGCCAATTTTAAAGGCGCAACTAATAAAGATTCAGAGGTTTGGTAGGTCTAATGTGTCACGCCGTTAATTGACTCTTTTTAAAAAAAGGTCTCGGTTTATAGAGGTGACTATTTTACTTGCTCGAATATTTTACGTCTTCAAAGCTAGCGGTGCACAGTACACAGAAAGGAGAGCCACACCTCGATATCTCCAAACTTGTATCCTTGATGTGGTTCCTAATGTTGAAAACTGCTATTTTTAAGGACGTTCCGATTGTAGATCCAGAAATCCGGTATGTTTAATCTATTGCACAGTTAATTGATTATCTCGAAAAAAAGAATTTACTTTAAGAAGGCAAAGATTTTGCATTCTACAACATTGGATTCTTAATTAGCCAGGTTCCTAACGTAGATGAACACTGCTTCCTTTAAGAAAGTAAATATTGAAGATCTCAACCTCCAAAGGTCGGAGATAGCGATGCAAAGTTGAGAGTAGGTGTACTAACTAGTAGGTAGGTAACTCTGTACGTCCAAAATCTTAGACTGGTAATTAATACTCTCAAAGAAAAGAACTGGCTTTTAAAAAGGCGATGATTTTACTTGCTCGAAGAATAATTACTCCAAGAATAACTAGTTTCGACAGTTAATGTGGTCTTTATACTGATCTGACCAGACAGAAAGTACTTTGATCGTTCTTGTAGGCCAAGTACGTTCGCCGTTTAATGACGACTAGCAGCGTCTAGCGCATTACGAACTGGTTTTACTAGTTCTTTAAGATCACGACCAAAGTCTTCTATAGTTTTTTTTTACTTTACTCGCCCTCATAAAGAAAAAAGCATCAACAAGAACATAATCCAAAAATTTCATATCTCCTCTTTGTTTTTTATTTGGCAAACACACTGTGTTTACTATATTACAATCTAGTCAGTAAGACTAATTAGCGATTTTGTTTTAACTTAATTTACTAGAAAATTCAGATTTAAACTTAGGGTTCACTCAACAGTTCTCCCCGTTTTGTTTCGTCTGTAACTCACAATAATTGTGTTGTGTTTGTAGCATTATTTTGTTTTACGTAATTCACTTAGTTTACTAGCTCAAACGGCTTCACTCTGTTTAGTCTTCGAACTAGCATATTATTGTCTAGAAGCTGAATTGCGTCCATATTCACATGCCGATGGAGTCTATCTTCATGGCCTTTTGCTTACTTTTTTATAGTATCTGCTACAGTTTCGATTTTTAGATCCCGATGAAGGTCACTATTTCTAACGTACCAAGGTGCATTCACAATGTTTCTTAATACTTTATTTTGAAATCTCTGTAAAACTAGAATACCATATGTCCGTACTGGTTTCAGTATTTCTCTATAAAGCAGTAACTTATTATGAATTGTTAAATTGGACTTCCTTCCAATTACCCAATTCATTTTTCTATACCTTATTGTTATTTGTATGTGATTTATATTATTGTTTGTAAAACCAATCCAAAGTCAATCCTTGGACTTCTTGCAATTTAATTTTGTCTGTATTAAAAACTAAAGAGTTTTATATTTTTGGTTGGGAAGACTATTTGTTGTTTAATTACTTCTTCTGCAGGTTGCGTTTCCAGTGTATTCTAAGCCAGCATCAGCTTTCTCAAAACCTCAGTATTTTTTAAGTATCAAAACTGTCAATAACAAGTAAAAATAGAACAACATTATTTACAAAGCTAATAAAGATATTAAATTCAAAATTAAATTTAGTTTAACAGCAACAAACACATTATTTCTAAAAACGACCAAAAATATATTGCTAGCTGGTTTTTATCAAGTTTTATTTTATAAACATACAAAAAGAAAAACAGAGGTCATAACACTACTGTAAAATGTAAATGTCACCCCGATATAATATATATTATGTATACTGCTTAAAATGAACAATGAGTTTTTCCAGTGGTATCAGATTTTTTTGAAATCTGCTGTACATAAAATTTATTAAGAATCATAAAATATTAAAAGAGTTTAATGAATAAACAATTTTTAAATTTGTTCTCAGTTCCGTTCCAAATTATTGCAGCTAGTGTGTCTATAATCTTTGATACAGAGGGTTATTAATTGATAACTGAGAATTTAGCATATACAAGATTTTTCTACCGCTTTTATACAAACAGACAATTGGAGAAGTTTAGGCAAACCTGCTTGACTTTTTTTCCTCGTCTAAAAAAAATTCCTATGTACTCACCTGACCACTTTGATGTCCACTTCTATTTTTACTCAGTTGTTATCAGACGATTAAAGTTTAAAGCGGTTGTCTTCCATAGTCGTTTTTTAGAAATAAATACCTTCAAGGCAGTTTCATTTCCTATCGTATTATCAACACATAAGATATATGCATTAGCTTTAGCAAAACGTTTAGGAACAAAATGTTACAACATACCCGGCTGAGAAATGTCATCTCAAAAAGCAAGGTGTACAGCGTGTCCCATTTTCGATGGGATTAAATGGGAAACTCGGTTGTTATTAAAGATATCGATTTTTTGATTACACCTTACGACCTTACCGTGCTCTTTTTTTGAGCCCTTAATAATGGTGTTATCAGATTTTTGCTATAGCCCGTGGTTTTGCTAATACAGGTAGTTTTTGAAAAAATTGCATTTTTAATAATTCCTTGTATCTTGCTTATTTTGCAAGATATTTTTATTCTGTAAAAACTTTTTTAGAACAAAATAATGACGTTGTCAATTTTTTAAAATATTGTTTAGTTTTTGAGATATGGTATTTATCATAAAAAAATTAAATACGGACCTGGATTTTTTTTTAATAACATTTTAATTGGTTTCATGCTATTATTACCACAAAATGATAAAACTTTAATATTTTTTTGATTTAAAATTATATTTAATATTTTTAAAAAAAGTTTAGTCCGAACCTGGAAATTACCAACGTAAATATAAATTGAAAACTGCAAGACATACTAGTTAAATGATTTTTAGTTTTTTTGCTTTGAAACGTTAATTAAAACATTTATAAATAAAGTAAAAAACGTTAAAAGTTACAAAATTAATATCATAGTAATTATATGATGGTAGCACAGCACCTCATGAAATTTACTTTAACATGGAGAAACAATAGCGGGGAATTAACATTATCATTTACTTGTCATTTTTGTAAATGGCTTACTCAAAATTTTTCTTAAATGGCTGGAAATCGACCATATCCATATTTTGAAAAATATTTAAACGGCAGAAATATTTTTATGCAAAATGCGTTAAGAAAAACTACCTAAAAATATCAACAATGTCTTACACATAATGGCAATCAGTTTGAACATTTATATCATTAAAGAAAAATTGGTTATTAATTTTTGTAATTCGTTATTTTTTTTGTATTTGTCGTAGACTTTCTTTCAAACAAATCTTTAAATGAACGTAAAACCATTCTAATCTACCAAGTATCAAAACAGTTAAACTAAAAATCGTTCAACTAGGAAATCTAATTTATATTTATGTTGGAAATTTCCAGGTTCGGACAATTTTTTTAAAAAAATATTACATATTCTTTTGTAAAACAAAAAATATCAAATTTTTATTATTTTATGATAATAATAGCGTGAAACCAATAGAAGTAGTAGTAAAAAAAATCCAGGTCCGTATTTAATTTTTTTATTATTAATACCATATCTCAAAAACTAAACAATATTTTAAAAAACTGACAACGTCACAATTTTCTTCCAAAAAAGTTACCATGAAAAGATTTTTACAGAATAAAAATATCTTGCAAACTGAGCAAGATATAAAGGATTATTAAAAACGCAATTTTTTCAAAAACTCCCTGTATTAGCGAAACTACAGGATATAGCAAAAATCTGATTACACCATTTTTAAGGGCTCAAAGAAACAGGACGTAAGGTGCAATCTGAAAATCGATATCTTTAATAATAAACGAGTTTCCCATCGAAAATAGGACACGCTGTACCCACTTTTTTATTTTGGTTCGTTGTGAACTCCAATATCTAGCTGTTATATAATCTCTGATTGAACCCCACGTTACATAATAGGTATTCACTTTGTAAACAGTAAAATCCTAAATATATTAAATAACTCGATTATAATTAATAAACATGTGGTCTTGGCAGTGTAAGGCTACAACGACTACAACGAGCAAACGTAGCATATGATTGACCTTATATTGGCATTATATGAAAATGAACAGAGTACAACATGTGGGCCGTACAGATATTAGATACATTGTAGTTTATTTAGATGAAGAACGTTTAAATGTTATGCTGCCTATTAAATACAACAATGAATAAAATTATCAATATAAGAATTGCACACGATTACAAAATTAAAACTTCCACGTTTGAAGATAAAGATCCATTGATATGTAGAGCTAGTAGTGAGGGAGATGAAGCTAAGACAAGATCTAATCTTTTATAATATTTAACCTATGTAGTCAGAACTAGCAAGGAATTTGGAAACACGATCCATTGCAGACAGGATAGAAAACGATATAACAAATAAGACAGAGTGAGGTATATTTCTTTTATGACTTATTGTAAAACGTCGCATCGTGACAGCCTGCTTCTCTGTCAAAAAAGTCTAGATTAAATGCGTCAAGAAGCATCCCATTTTCTGAATATGCGTAGTAAAAGTTATTGTTCCGTTTTAAACTCCTATTAGAATGTCGTGAACAGCTTGCATCTCTCTTAAACCTCTCCCACCTATAGCGGAAAAGAGATACGGCAGGTCAGACCGAACCGATAAACTAATCTGGTCATAGTAGTCTTTACTTTTGGCGAATTAGCCGCCACAGGTCCATTCAAATTGCGTGCCAACAAACCAAAAGTAAGTAATTACTCAAGAAACTACAATAAAGGTATCACAAGACTACATCAGTCTCAAGAAAATACAATGCAGGTATCTACTTCAAGAGACTTCATATGATCTATATCTGCAAGAGTTGTTCGCTCTCGAAGGTATTTGAAGGACTGTCGAATAGACTGGTAATTTGGCAGCAGAACCGTTACGATAAATTGACATCCTGATTGGTACACAATAAGGAAAAAAAACTAGTGCTGATTATGTCGTGTAACTGGCCTCTACTTTTTGCTCGAAACGGTCTTATCAATGGTTTGGCTTTGAACGAGGGGTGAATAATAGCTCTCACAATCGGTGTACACATTTTTCACAATCTTGTGACAATCCTTACACAATATCTCACAATCCTACACACACAATCCCCCACAATCTGGGAAAAGATTCTGGATTTTCACATTTGGTGTATTGGTGGGTTGGTGGACTGGAAAACCCTGAAATATTGGAATGTTAAGATTCCTGCCAAAAATGTGGCTTATCTCCTGACATATGCATGTGGCCTTTTAGATTTTCGCGTTTCCTGAAAAAATTATGTTTTGGGAGGTAAAGAGGAGAGGTCATTTACAATTTAGGCCGAAATGCATATCGCGAAAGTGAAGAAATGGTTTAACCACAAGTGTAATATTATTTATTATCTACTATTAGTGCACAATGCACTGGAAGTATTTAAATGAAGTCACGTATACATCATTTGTAGGGTCAAAGTAAGAATGAGATACTTATTAAGATAGTCCTTATCAACAGACTTCATGTTTGTTATGTCTTAGTTGTAAATCATAAATTAAATTGTTTGTTATAATCCAGACAAAATATGCATGAATGGAGTAAATGATATTCTGAAAAATAAAAATGTGAAGCCAAAAAGAAAGTAAATTGATTGAGAATATAGTTAACAAGAATGAATAGTTCAGACTAAAAATGGGAATTATTAGAAGGCTAAAACAAATCTCAAGGTAAATTAAAATGAATTTGAAAGAACAACAATCAAACTATAGTATCTTCTCTAAATAGCTGTTTGATTGGACTGTTATATGAAAAATAAAACGCCTACAGGCCAGAAGGTAGTCTATTAAACAAAAAAAAACACAAACGTAGTTCTATGAAAAGAGAAAGGGCGAATGCGGTAGACATAAGAAATAACAAACATAGACAATACTGTGTAATTTACACTAATTCGCAAAACAGTTACTCAAAATGACATACTATCACTGTAACCCGTTAAAAGTGATATACCACACCTTGGAACAAAGCGGTAGCGACATAAACAATTCTTTTACAAGTTATGCGCGCAGTATTATAACCCCGTTGTCATTTGGAACAAAGTATCAGTAGCGGTAGTTGTATGTATGTGTACTTAAATTATACCATTATTGTCGCTGCAGGCAATAAAAATAAAAGATGCAATAAATTGCAAATAGTATAATAAATTACTGAACTGCAACGTGATACTGTAGGCACTTTGGATCTAGGAGCCGCCACTACTACTAAACGGCTAATAGACATTATAAGTTAAATCGATGTTCGCAGACATAAACAACACTACCATGTTTTCTTTAATACATCAAGTTATCTTTTAAATAAATTACCCGATATAATTGAGGCCACAAATAGAAAAATAATCTGTCAATTCATAAATAAGAAATTCCTTAATAAATGTAATAAAATAAAAAAAGAAAACAAGGACGGCGACAAAGCTTTCCTTAAAACAAAATATCGCTAGGATTATAGGTTCAATCGATGTTCGCCAATATAAACGACAATACGATATTGTCTTTAATACTTCATAAACTTATAATTTCTAATTAGGCTACAAAAACAAAATCTTTTACCAATTCATAAACCCAAAAGCTCACAAATTTATATGTCAGAGAGCAACGAACATTAAAAAAACTACACGAAAGATAAACGGAGAACACATAAGAGAAAATATTGATGCGAATAAAGTTTCTCATTTTACATAATTTAGGCTCGTTAATTTCATATAAGTCACATCCATTTTGAGGGGTATAAACAAAATTACAATATTTTCTTTAATAACACAGTTTTCTAAATAAATAAATTTCCAGACAAATAATCAATTACAGAAAACTTTAAGAAAGTTAAGGCAGGTTGAATCCAGGATTAAGTTAACTGAACATTTGCAGACTTAAAGGAAAATAAGACATTTTAAATATCATAAGATATCTTTTAAATAAATTGGTTGTTATTATCAATGCTACAAATAGTAAAAATTTTTGCCAATTCATAAATATAAAAAATTTTGTATGTAAAGAAGCAAAGCAGATTACAAAAATTTTAGATAAGAACATTGGGTAAAACCTTAACAAGAAAGATGTAGACAAGACTTCTTAACAAGAAGGTATTGTTAGAAGCTTGATAATTCTTTCCAACATTGAATAAAGAACTGTTAATGACAAAACAGCTATAATTGACTGGCAACAGCTATATGAAACTTGATGTTGACATTTTAAGTAATGATTACATGTCAACCTAAGCTTATTTGTAAAACTATTTTGATTTGACAGACAAGGTTACACTCGAAATTACCTAAGATAAAAAAAATATTGACTAAATAAAAACCTTTATTGTGTTTAATGCTCAATTTTTCAACACGTAAACAAAACTATGACATTTTAAATACTTCAAGATATCCTTTAAATCAATTGGTTGTTATTATTAAGGTTACAAGGAGTAAACATTGTTGCCAATTAAAAATTATAATTTCATGAATTTGTATATGAACAAGCACAGCACATTAGAAAAATTTCAGACAAGAACATTGGACAAAAAATAAACAAGAAAGATTTAGACAAGACTTCTTAAGACTTGTGATGAATCTATCGAACACTGAATAAAGAACTTCCAATAAGAAAACCGATCTTACTGACTGACATAGCCAAGCTTATTAAAATCCTCTAATCAAAATCAGTATAACTACTGCTGCTGTAAAACCTGATGTTGTTATAAAGTATTGACTATATGTCAACCTAAGCTTCTTCGTGAAACTAAATTTGTCAAAGGTGACAGATAAATCAACCTAGGACAAAAAAACAGTAACTAAATAAAAAACTTTGCTGCGTTAAGAGCTGAAGTTCCCTACACATTCACTAATGGATCGTTCATACTCGTCTTTTGTCTAGTCTTTTGTCTTGGTTTAGTCATATGTCTTGTCATAAGAAAGTTAAAACCACTGTTTCTTATGGGAGTGTTCATACAATGCTTTTGCTTTTGTTTTCGATTAGTCTTTGTCTTAAGAGTTGCCAACTTTCAATCCTTACGACAACGATTAAGACGAGTGACAGACATCAGCTGATATTTGTTGTTTTTTTTTACAGGGCATCCGAAGAGCGCAAGCGCGCGGCCGAAATTTTGAATTTACCGCCATTAATTATGTTTTTAACAGAAAATCTCAACATAACCTCAAAATTTTATTTGTTTTTTTTTTCTTTTTCGCTTTTGTTCTTTCGTGTCTATGTTTCGTGCACAGATTAGGTTAAAAGGAGATTGTTTTGTGTAGAAAATTACTTTTGAAAAGCGGCCTTTTTATTGAAATTGAATTTTTTTTTTCAGTGGGTTATGACTAAGACTAATCAAAAACAAAAGACGAGTATGAACAGCCGATTTTGTTTAAGACAGCTAAGACTAATCAAAGGACAAAGACTAATCAAAAACAAAAGACTAAGACGAGTATGAACAATACTTTAAATGATAAAACAAATTTACTTAATAAAAGCACAGTTTTATTATACAAAGGCAATCCAAATATTTAATAAACTAAGACCATTAAATGCCGAAATTCTTCCGCGCACAGTTTACAATGATATTAAAACAGAATTGTTTTGTCTAGACCGAATTATAACAATGTGTGGTTATGCTGTTAGCTCGTAGACTCAATTACAATAAAAATAAAAAGTTAAGGTCTTATAAATTTCATGTTACAGTTACGAACTGTCACTTCATTCGGCTTATTATGTGAATACCATATAAGCGGCGGTAGCGGTCTCATACAAAGAGGTTTTTGTGGGGAAAAACTTCCAAGTTTAATTTTAATTTTTCACATGAATATATTCTTTATAATTTAATGAACCGAATCAAACCCTTGGAAATAGAAACTATTAATATTCCTTTGTATATTTTCTTTATAAATATATCCAGACAGAAGATCTGCTGTGCTTATAAATAGGATATAAATTTTATTTTTATGATATCTCTCCCACATAGATTTACGTTTAAATGAACAGCCAGTGTGGATTCCTTGACCTTTTTACTATCTGAATGAAAAAGTTCACTTGATATTCGTTTGGTCCCTCTAGTTTGTCTTAAGGGTCGGGAGAAGTTTGGTTTTTGGAATGGCTAATACACAAAGTCACGTGACCTCAAAGTAGTGAAGAAAGTGTGGTCAATTGAGCATCGGGTTTTTGGCGTTCGTGGCATTGGTTTATAGTAAATAATGAAACATTTGTCCACTTTCAACGCTATTTAATGGCTTTATCGAAATATAAGGTTATTTTTGATCCTTATGTTTCATATTGCAATTTTTTATGCTGTTATGTTTAATAACCATAACGGAAGTGGTTGTGCAATGAAGTTTAACATTAACTATAAATGAGCTGTTCTGGTTATTTGATATTAACATTTGCAACTAACCAAAACTTGAATCGTATCTCAAATTTATATTTTTAAGAAGTTCTTTATAAATCTATTTTCTTAAAGTTATTTGAAAAAAAAAACAACAAAAGGTTACTTCAACATAAAATGATAGTTCGTTAACATTAAAGTTCGGAGCTATCAAAAAATTATCCCGAACTTCGTTATTAACCACAAGTATAACGACATTGACGTTTATAGTTACTGAACAAAAACACCACATTGAAGAAGCACATGGCTTGGATAATAGTTAAGAGATTTACAACTTCAATGCTTAATTTTATCGATGACAAACGAAGCCTCGTTGTATTTGAACCACACCGCGGTCGTATTGTAAATGCTTAAAGGTTCAAGGCTGTACCCGAATTATGCAGGGCGGTCCAAAAGTAACGGTACTCATTCAAAATACAAAAGATCGGTTGCGTACGCTTGGAAAGGGACTCAACACACAATCGAACGAGCGAGTGACCCTTGGAAATATTTCAAGTTGTGTATGAATTTAACGAATACTTTACATTTCGAAATTTAACGCATAAATATCACAATGTTGATAATAGCATAGACTTGTGATAATAGGAACTTTTGGGTCAGTACGAACATCCAGTACCTGAAGATTGGAAAATAGCATTCATATCCTCAATACATAAAAAAGGAAACAAGCTGGATTGCAACAATTACAGAGGAATTTCAGTAACCAGTACTCTAAGTAGATTGTACGGTAGGATTCTGAGAGATCTAATATAGAATGATTTTCATGAACAAGAAGGATAGAAAAGTGGGTTTTATGCAGATAGATCTTGTACTGATAATGTTTTTTGTCTTAAACAAGTAATTGGGAAAAGAAGAAATATAGAGACTCGTGTTACCTTTGTGGACCTACAAAAAGCATATGTTACTGTTCCAGTAGAAAAATTATGGACTGTGTTAGAGCAAACCAATATCAATGATACATAGATAAAAGCGATAAAAGAACTATACATAAGGGTCAAAATCTAAAATTAAAATTGGAAATCGACTTTCAAACGAAATTCTTGATAACGAAAGGCTTAAAACAGGGATTTTGTATCTCTCTAACTGTTTTTAAAATATATATCGCAGTAACTCTAAAAAACTGGAAACGTAAAGTACACGGCATGGGAATACAACCTAACGACCGATTTACCACATACACACTACAGTTTGCTGACGACCAAGTAATTGTAGCTAATGACAAAGAAGACATGGAGTATATGGTGCGAAAGTTAACGGAAAAATGTCGAAAGTGGGGGTAACAGTGAACGTGGACAAGACACAGTACTTATGTATTGGAAACAAATCAAGTAAGCTAGAACTAGACAATTGACAAACAATATCTCCATGCAGTGAGTATGTAAACTTGGGTCTCACATTTGATAAGATAGGAACAGACTGTAAAGAACTGGAAAAAAGAATGGTAAAAGCAAAAAAGGTTATTGGATGTCTTAATAGTATTTTGTGGAGTAGAGAGATATAAAAGAATGTAAAATTTAACATATATGGAAGAATAGTGAAAAGCACGCTATTGTATGGAATAGAGACGTAACGCGTAACAGAAAAATACAAAACATAGATGAAAAGTGTCAATAAGAATATCTAGAACAGATCATAAAAGAAAGAATGGGAATCGGGAGAAGCAGGACGGATGACATCACTAAACCACAACTGATATGGTACGGCCATGCACAACGGATGAACGACGAAAGATTATCAAAGCAGGTCCTAGAATTGCAACCAATAGGGCGCAGAAAAATTGGGCGTCCTAAACTACAACGGCAACAGTCAATCCAAAGATCAATGAGTGAAAAAAACCTGAAAATGATTGTCAGGATCGAAGGAGGTGGAGAATAGGCGTCGGACAACTTAGAAACACGTTGATAGAGAGAGAGAGAGAGAGAGAGAGAGAGAGAATTTGATGCTGAGAGAGCTTTACAATTTCAAAGAAATCATGGAAATGCTTGTATTTTTATACTATTATACGGAGAATTCACTAGCATTAGCAAATATTCTTGGACAACATGGTTGTTTACAAAATACTGCCTTAGACTTGCTTAACCCAACTAAGATATTTTTACATATTTCATATTTTAGCACTAATTACAAGTTCAATGGAATTGAAAACAAAACTACAATAATAACGGTAGACATAATTAAAAATAGATTTTTTTAAAAGTGCGCAGTAGGCGAACACAAAAAAGGTAGTGCATTTAAATCTAATATTAAACTTGAAGGAATAATAATTATTGTTATTAATATCAATGTACAATGGCAATTGATTGCCAAAGTATTGGCTTTTCTTTTTCAATAAGACTCATCAGCTATAGTTGGAAAATAGCAAAGGATATAAATGCTTTTGAGAAAAAGTGCGAATAATACAAGGACGGATCTGGGCATGAATCTAGAAGGGGGGGTAATTATCAGTTAAGCCCTTTGCTTATTCACTAAAAATGTTTGGTGCATACAGCTCGGAGCTTTGCTAAAATTCGCTAAATGACGTTTTTTCGAATCTTTACTCAGGGTGTGGTTTTTTCCATCTCTATGGCTCCACCACACTGCAACTCGGTGCTTTTGTTGATAAATTGTATAGTTTTTAAATTATGAGTTTTCAAAATTTGGCCATTTTGGTCTTTGTCTACCCTAAAATTCGCTAAACGACGATTTTCCTGTTTTTTTTTAGCATCTCTATAGGCCGACCATACTGCAACTTGGTGCTTTTGTCGATAAACTGTATAGTTTTTTAAAATATGAATTTTCAAAATTTGGCCAATTTGGTCTTATGGAATTCCCTACCCTAAAATTCGCTAAATGACGATTTTCCGAATCTTAACTTAGAGTGTAGTTTTTTCGCATCTATATGGCCCGACCATACTGCAACTCGGTGCTTTTGTTGATAAACTGTATAGTTTTTAAAATATGCATTTTCAAAGTTTGGCCATTTTGGTCGTATGGGATTCCCTACTCTAAAATTCGCTAAATAAGGTTTTTTCGAATCTTAACTTAGTATGTGGTCTTTTCCCATCTCTATGGCCCCACCACACCGCAACTCGGTGCTTTCGTTGGTAAACTGTATAGTTTTTGAAATATGGATTTTCAAAGTTTGGCCATTTTGGTCTTATGGGATTCTCTAGCTCAAAATTCACTAAGTGACGTTTTTTCAAATCTTAACTTAGGGTGTGGTTTTTTCGCATCTCTATGGCTTTACCATACTGCAACTTGGTGCTTTTGTTGATAAACTGTATAGGGTTTGAAATAGGAATTTTCAAAGTTTGGCCATTTTGGTCTTATGGGATTCCCTACCCAAAAATTCACTAAATGACGTTTTTTCGAATCTTAACTTAGGATGTGGTTTTTTCGCATTTCTATAGCCCCACCATACTGCATACTGAGTATTAAGTTGTATAAAGAAGTTGTATCCATAATAGGGTACATAAATATATTATTATTATTATTATTATATTTTTTCCTTGGAGTTTTTGCTTGTTTTGGTTTTTAGTGTCCTTAAAATCATCAAAAAATGACAATAACAGAACAAAAATATTAGTTTGACTTTTTTCAAAGGGCGCTATGACAAGAGAGTACATGTATTAGTTTTTTAAACATACATTTAAGATGTATAAAACAAACTAAAAATATATTTTTGATATTTCCGCACGCTTGTAGAAAAAATGTTGTACCTAACTCGTGTCAAAAGCATATTTTCCGCACTTACGGCTTGCCCAAAATCCGGCAGCGTGAAAAAAAAATATTTTTACCCTAAAAGTAAAGCGAAAAGAGTGATTTTTTGCAACCTAATAATTATATTGTATGTCAATTAAGTAATATAAAACTAGGATTGTAATACAATACTTTTGTTTTGTTCTTTTTGTAGAAAATTAGTTTGTCTAGCGACCTAGTTTTCCGACAAAAGTTTTGTCTGTGTGCAATAGTTATGGCGTCACAGCCTACTTTTTATGAATAATAATTGCCGTTTTTATACAATTTTTTTTCATCCTACGCCGTACTTAAAAACGCTTGTAGTTTCGAGTTTTTTTATATTAAAAGATAATTTTTTTAACCAACTATGTCTCAATATAATTCTGTCGCTTTTTAAACTAGTTTTCTTGTCGTTTATTTCATAAAACGTCACGGGGGAGGGGATTAGAGGGGCCGAACCGACATCGTGCTTTTTTTTTACGGATCAACAAAATTACTTATCGTTTAAATTATTTTCGCCTATTTCATTTTCGATTGTTTTATTTTCAACAAAATTTGTTTTTCAGCATTTCTACCCACATAGCACAATCACGTATTCAACACGTAAAAAAGGCGTGAGAAAAAAAACGTTGATTTTAAAAGCTGCTAGAAAAAAACGTTTATTTCATATATGAAAACAAGCTTAATAGGTCATTCATTAACGTTATAAAAAATAACGTTGCTAAAAACTGAGTTTTAATAACGCCATTATCAAATTAAAACACTAATGTTTTTACTTTAGTTTCAAGTGATTTTTATAAACGTTAAAATCACATTAGATTCACGCCTTTTCTACATGAATTTTAATACGCGACTTGCATGGCTTTTTTACCGAATATTTTTGAGATTTTACTAGCAGCAGCGCCACCTATTGTCGGGATTTTTCACTTTGACGAAATCTATCAGGCAGTGCTTTGGCCTCTAAACTCCAAAAACCTGTTAATAAGGAACTGATCCCTGATCCACGATCAAGGCGCATCTGTTATTAACCTGATAAAGACACATTAATATTCTGTGAAAGTGTTTATTGTTAAAAAATCTTGTTCAACGTTTAAAAAAAACATAATGTATAGATGTATTGATATTTTATCTTGCCTTGAGCGCCATCTTTAAAATTGTCTTGAAGTGTTGTAGTCTTAAACTAGTAAACTTTTATAACTTCCTTTCGCGTCTCTTTTAAGTTAAAAAAATGGTATTAAAAAAAGGTGACCAAAAAAGACGCAGAAAGTTAGTAGGTTTGAGAAGTCTTAATCTAGTGGCGTTTTAGAACATGTTGTGGAGGACTTTTCAAGTGTGAATTTGGTACATGAACATAACGAGGGTAAAAAACACGTTATATACACAGCACCAGAAATTTCAGCAAAAAGTACATTTTTATAGCTTGATTTCTCCTTGTTTTTAAGTTATGTTTAAGCATGTAGATTTAACAAAATAAATATTACATGGTATGAGGTTGTTTTCAAGTAAAAAAAAACTTTGTTATTTTTGCTCACGTTAATTTAACGTTGATGTGATTTTTGTGCTAAGTGGGTACATGGCGCGAAAATTTTCACCAGTGCCTTAGTTTCTAAGATAATTAAAACAAATTAGGATACATGACCAAAAACGCAACAATGTTATAAAAACTGGCCCGCCTGTGTGTACAGTAGGTGTCAATTATAAATCATTTTTGAGGCGCCAGCATTAAGTCACCCAGGTATTCAGCCTTGTAAAAATTTTATGATCGTTTCGGGCGCCGATGGCGAACATTTCAAATGAACGGTTTTTTACAATGTTCTTGAACACAGCAATAAACATAATTCGCGCCCATACGAGGTCCATCACAAAAAAATTATCAGACCTACATTTATAGCTCCGCGTCACAACGTACCGTTTAAGCTGTTTCTCAAACAATAGTAGCACCTTTCTACAAATTTACCTATGGTCTATGGTCGGTTTAGAACGTTTTTCTACGTTGTCCGACGCCTATTCTCCATCTCCTTCGATCCTGACAATCATCTTCTGTCAGGTTTTTTTGACTCAGTGATCTTTAGATTGACTGTTGCCATTCTAGCTTAGAACGCCCTCTTTTTCTGTGCCCTATTGGTTGCCATTTTAGGACCTGCTTTGGTAATCTTTCGTGGTTCATCCGTTATGCTTCCCTCGATTCCCATTCTTTCTTTTATGTTCTCAATTCTTATGTGATCTGTTCTAGATATTCTCATTGATCTTATTGCATCCATTTCGACACTTTCGATTTTTGTTTTATATTTTTCCGTTATGCGACAAGTCCCTATTCCATACAACATCTTTTATCTCTCTGCTCCATAAAATACTGTTCCTGTTTTATCAAATGTGGCACTCAAGTATACAAACTCATTGCATGGAGATATTATTTGTCCATTATATAGTTCTAACTCACTTGATTCGTTTCCAATTCATAAGTACTGTGTTTTGTCCACGTTCACTGTTAGTACACCGTAAAACATTTTGTCTACAATGAAAACTCGTTTTTTTCTTGAATAAATTGATTTACCTTAAAACAATTTGTTTTGATTAAAAATATTTCTCTTTAGTTCAACGCAGCGTTTAATCTTGAAATGAGACTTTATTTTTCTTATTTAATTGTTTTGTTTCAGTATACTCCATTTTGTAACAAAGCAAATTGTCTTCATCTAAGTAATATTTTGCTTCCAGGGAAAACGGTGCCTTAGATTAATTAAATTCCAATTTATAAGAAAACAATTTATATTTCACATTAAAATAAAAGGCAAGACATTTTTTATTCCAAATCAAGTAAATATTCTCTTGGTGAATAGGAAAGCACAAAATATTTTACTTCAAAGTAATTTGCTTTGATCTAAGACAATTTTTTTTACCGTGTATTCTTCCATTAACTTTCTCATCATATCCTCCATGTCTTCTTTATCATTGGTTACAATTACGTGGTCGTCAGCAAATTGTAGTGTGTATGGTAAATCCGCCGTTAAGTTGTATTCTCATGCCGTGTACTTGTCGTTTCCAGTTTTTAGAGCTACTGCGATATATATTTTAAAAATAGCTGGAGAGATACAACATCCCTGTCCCAAGCCTTTTGTTACCAGGAATTCTTTTGAAAATTGATTTTCAATTTTAATTTTAGATTTTGACGACCGTATAGTTCTTTTATCGCTTTTATGTATGTATGATTGATATTAGTTTACTCCAACACTGTCCATAATTTTTCTACTGGAACGGTATCACATGCTTTTTGTAAGCCCACAAAGGTATCAGGAGTCTCTATATTTCTGGCACTCCTTTTCTCAATTACTTGTTTAGGACAGAAACTCAACTTACCTCACTAGTGACAAATCAAAATAAAAATTGATAAAAATAGTAATAAAAGAAGTCATGCTCTGAAACGAACTCATAAATCTTTCAAATTAACTAGACAAATTATGTACCCTCATATTGCAGCAAGTCTTAGTTTATTGTGAGGCATCCATATTTGGGAGTTTGTGTGCGTTAGGTAAAGTAGATGAGTTTTGCCTGATAAATTGTGCACGATACACGAATAGTGCATGAAATATCTCCTTATTTAGACGCTTATTTCACTAAATTAAGAGACAAATTGTATATAAAACCAATGAATATATATGACCCATATAGAATGGCGAGCCCTGCAACATTGGGGGGCAGATGGCGCTGAAATAAATTCTTCTTGTACGCAATATTCAGAGACAACTAGTACGATTTAGTTGCATGTGCGAGTTCCTAGGTTGATGCCTGTCATACAAATTAGATCATAGTAGTTGTCTCTGAATATTGCATACTAGACGAATTTATTTCAGCGCCATCTGCTCCTCAATTTTGCAAGGCTCTATATTGATCATAAACTTATTGATAAAACCTATTTTTTTATGCACTTTAACGCTCACAAATTTTGATAATAATTCGGTAGGCATTCTCAATTTTTCCGAGTTCCTTTGATATGTTTTATTTTATGGATTTCAAAATGGTGAATCTTTCCAAATGCATGCAAAGTTTTTCAAAATGCCATTGCCATCATGTACGTTTCCTGCCTTATGTAAAAAGAATGAATTACAAAAACGACGTAAGTCCATAATTACACTTTTAGTAAAATCTTCAAGGTATCGTTGGCTGCAATCGAAAAAACTAAAGACTAATAGTGATGAAAGCAAAATCTAAACATGTCAAGTTAACATAGTCGAATTCTCCATAATTTCTTCAGACGAAATAGAGTTTCAAGAAGATTTAAGAGGTGAACTTGAACAACTTAGGATTGAACTCATTTTAAAGATTTAGAATAATAATAGCATAAAAAAAGAACCTGATAGACTGGTAAAGCAAAGTAGAAAAGAGTCTTGATTTGATGTTTAAATGCAGAGAGAAAATAATATTTATTTATTTAAATATTATAGAGTAGGAGATGCAAAAAAATACAAATAAATAATAATAAGATTAACCAACATGAAGATAAAGAACATTCGGCAGGTAAGAATAAAATAATAAATTTGAACTACAGAGGATCACATTGCAATCAAATTAACGGTATCATCAGATACAATGGCTTGTATACCATTTAAAGGCCGGAAAGCTAAATTTATTAAAAACAGAGATTTAAAGGAAGATACTAGGAAAAATTGAGTAGGGGACAATTCACAAATAAATACAAATAAATGTAACCAACATGAAAATATAGAACATTTGGCACGTAAGAACGAAAAAATAAATTTGAATCATAAAGGTGAGGATCACATGGCTATTAAATTAACGGTATCATCAGATGCAAGGCCTTATGAAACTTTTAAAGAAGACCGGAAAGCTAAACTTACTAAAACTAGAGATTTACAGGAAGACAGACGCCTAAAAAAAGTACGGCTATGAAGATTTATTATTCTTAATGAATGAGATGAAAGTCAGAATAATAAATGTAAGATATAAATTAAAATATTAGATGCATAAAAGACTTTAAAGAAGGCTGAAATGTCGAACTCGTTCAAAATAGAAATCTGGATGAATGCGAAGAAAGACTGGAGGCCTAACCATAGTAAACGGTTTATATAAATCTAGCAATAATAAGAAAAATATTTGGTATATAAATAGTTCTATTGATCCTAATAAATAAAACAAAAAAGAGTCTCCGTAGTGAAAATTCCGCAATAAAACTGTTTTCGTTTTACCGACATATTTCGTTTTGCTCACCTTGAATCCGTCATATGCAATGGCTGCAAAGTGCATGTTCAAAGCAGAGTCATCTCCAAAGCAAAGTGACTGTTTGTAATTTTAAATTTTCGTGTCGATGCACCAGGGTACATCGTCAGATTATACATAGATTTATATGGATTTTACCCGTGCTAGCAGTTTTGTTGCATTCAGAATTTTTGATTCATCTTGCAGGTTGAACTTTGTATTACAATTCTAATCAGATTCAGAAGCAGTTGCGAAACCACAGAGGGATATCTCAGCAGGTACAGTCCTTCCACTTGAAAATGATATTAGGGAACGCGCGCTTTCGCCAAGCTAATACTTTGAGCAAAACTCTGCAACGTTGCGTTTAAAAACCAACCTCTCATCATTACTACTACAGTATATCATTTCTAGGTTCTTACTCTCATGATTCTTTTTCCTCCACATCTGTGACTCCATATCTCTCTTTAGGTATTTCTTTGTGTGTTGCGGTGTTTGGTTTTTAGTCTGTAATTATTTTAATGAACCTGTTGTTATCCATTATATGGATGTAACCCAACCATCTTATTCTTTGTGCATTGTAATGTTATTATTTTTAATTAGGGATTCAATTTCATGATAATTAATCCCAAATGTTTCCTCAATGTTTGAAACCATTACGACAGTCAGCTGAATGGGAATATTTAAATGGATGAAATCTCCCAAAAGGTTAGCACATTCCCCAACATATTTAAAAAAATCAGGTTGATTTTCAGCTATTTTGGTCAAATTTATCTGGTAAAGTAATAATATATTATGTTTCAGTGTTACATAAATTATAAAACATGGATTAATTTAATTCAAAGTTCACCTTTTCAAAAACATTATGATGTAATGTTTGCACATAAGAATCCACTTTTAGCAACAAACGGAGTTCAACATTAGCATTGATTAGCAAAATGTTTGTGTGGTTAATTTAAACAAGAAAAGAAGCCTAAAGTGTAAAAAATGTGCATCTTGGCTTTGCTTTCTTATAAGGGTTTTATTTAGATTTTAGATGTTTACCTTTAGATGCACCGTAACAGGGCTTAGCTAATCCATTCTCCGTCTTTGTTGTTTTACATGTGAGCAACAAGGACTTACTCGCGATTGAATCCATAATCGCACTTAAGTGCTTACTGTGCATCTGAGTGTTTTAAATGCATATAAAATTAATAATTTAAAACAACAATAATTTATTTCACCTTTCCAGGAAATTTTATGTTTAGCAAAACATCTGTACCAACAAATAGCAATGAGTATATGCCCCATATAGAGTGGCAACCGACGAGCCTTGCAACATTGAGGGGCAGATGGCGCTGAAATCAATTCGATTAGTACGCAATATTTAGAGACAACTACTATGATCTACTGGCATTTGTATGAAAGGCATGAACCTCGGAATTCGCACATGCAAGCAAATGTACTAGTTTTCTCTGAATATGGGGTACTAGATGAATTTATTTCAGCGCCATCTGCCCCTCAATGTTACAAGGCTCGCCGATCGCCACTCTATATGGGTCATATACTCATTGCTAATAGTGAAATTGAGTAGTAATAGAAATACCTAGTGTCAGACATGTGCAATTTCAAATTTGTTTATCAGTATCCGCGGCAGAAATTTAAAAACCATGGACATATTATAAATACAGACTGCAATAAATAACAAATTGAAATGTTTAGTCTATGACGTTCAGGTGCATGTAAACTCTCTCCAAACAACACGAAAATATTTAGCACCTCTATGCAATTTTACGAGGCCAGACAAATAAGTTTGTCTATTTACTTACTTTAAAGTCATGACCTGTAACTCGGTCTATTGTCTGTTAATTTAAAAAAAAAACATCTCAAAAAGAAATTTGTTTTCGACGTTTCGCCATCTCGAGTGGCTGGCATCTTCAGGGGATGTTGACTGTTTGTCGGCTTCTCGAAGACTGGTTCGGTTCGGTTCGGTTCAGAAGCTTCGAGAAGCCGACAAACAGTCAACATCTCCTGAAGATGCCATCCACTCGAGATGGGGAAAAGTCGAGAACAAATTTCCAACGACGACGGCCGAACAGCCCGAAAGCACACCCACCATTGGACGATGGCCGCGAAAGCCTTTCACAAGTTGTATCTCAAAAAGAGTTTAGGTACAGTTTTAATCCATTCCTATCCATACTACTACTATGTCGGTTTAGAACGTTTTCCTATGTTGTCCGACGCGTATTCTCCACCTCCTTCGATCCTCACGATTATCTGCTGTCAGGTTTTTTGACTCTGATATTTGGATTAACTATTGCTATTCCATTTTAGGACTCTCCTCTTTTTCTGCGCCCTATTGGTCCCCATTCTGGACCTGCTTTTGTAATCTTTTATGTTATCTTTTTTTTATGATCTCATTTCTTACATGATCTGTTCTAGATATTCTCATTGATCTTCTTATTGCATCCATTTCGATACTTTCCATTTTTGTTTTGAATTTTTCTGTTACGCGACAAGTTTCTATTCCATACAACATCGAGCTTTTCAAGATTATTTCATATATGTTAAATTTTACATTATTTTTTATTTCTCTGCTCCATAAAATACTGCCAAGACATCTAGTAACCTTTTTTCTTTTACTATTCTTTTTTCCACTTCTTTACAGTCTGTTCCTGTCTTATCAAATGTGACACCCAAGTAAACATACTATACATTGTCAAGTTCTCACTTGATTCGTTTCCAATACATAAGTACTGTGTCTTGTCCACGTTCACTGTTAACCCGCCCTTTTGATATAACTTTCTCATCATATACTCTATGCCTTCTTTATCATTAGCTACAGTTACTTGGTCGTCAGCAAACTGTGGTTTGTATATGGTAAATCGTTCATTAGGTTGTATTACCATGCCGTGTACTTTACGTTTCCAGTTTATTAGAGCTACTGCGATATAAATTTTAAAAAGAGTTGGAGATATATAACACCCCTGTCTTAAACCTTTCGTTGCCATGAATTCTTTTAAACGCCGATTTCCAATTTTGACCCTTTGTATAGTTCTTTTATGTATATATGATTGATATTAGTTTGTTCTTACACTATCCATATTTTTTTTTTACTGGAACGGTGTCATATGTTTTTTGTAGGTCCACAAAGGCTCTCGGCTGTCTTGCCAGATTTATAAACAGTTGTTGCTGGTTTAATTGAGCTCTCTGTCACTCATATCTACACCGAAATGGTTAAGATTATTTATATCAGTTGTCTTTTATCAGTTGTCTTTTAGTAATCTCTTCCACATTCCAACTCTAATAATTTTCATGCATTTATTTTGAAAAAATATGCACCACATGCCTGCATATATGTAACTTATCTAAACCAGACAAATATCTGTTTTTCCAGACTCAACAAATAACAGAGGTTACGTTCATCATAACAATTAAATTGTAACAAAGCTTTTCTCAGAATATCGGGTTTTATTTAATACGGATTTTTTAACCAGAGCTAGTTATTAACAGTTCAATGTTTATTCAAAATTTTTTCTTGTTCTCGGTTTATTTTAGTTTAAACTAAATTTATTGCAACATCATGTTTTTCAACTATGTATTTCTAATTTGTTAAATTCTCCATTTAGACCAGGAATTACCATATTTTAAGGCAAACAAAAAGAAAATTATTAACAGGAGCATTGGAAATTGTAGAGCGGCGAAAAACGAAGTTAAAAAAAATAAATGCGTGAGCAGGGGCGTTGCGGGTTAGGTTTGGGGGGTAAAAAGGGCAGGGAATCGTATTATTGCGATATCCGGCGGAAGTTGACGTCGGAGAAAAAAGTGATGTACAGAAAAGTCATAGGCCATAAAATTGCCTAAAACATAACCTTAAAATTAAAAAAACCGTAATTTTTATAATTTATTGTTTTTGCAAAAATAATGTCAGTTTAACAAAACTTGGTAAGAGTAGATCTCTTTGAGTGCTAATTCTCTACAATATTTTACAAACAAAAAAATTAAGAAGTTTCCAAGATATTTGTTTTTTTCGCTCAAAGACACTTTTTTTTTAATTAAATTTCTTCTTCAGAAAATCTTCGTATCTAGTTCTGCTGGTACTCAGGTTTTGGCACTAAGATATAGTTTTTGGCACCAACCAACCAATGCTAAACCGGACTATCCGCTACGTGGGTATTTTTTAATTCTCCTTTACTCTAACCTGAAGAGGACCTTTCGTTTCTCTTACATATAATTGATTTACCATACTCACACGATATTTGGTTTAAGGGAATTTGTGTTTAGTTAAGAAACGCCTTATTGTATTCACTCTGCGTATTTAAAATTTTTGGCTAAACTATAACTTATTACAAAACATATTATAGATATAAAGATTTTTA
This sequence comes from Aspidapion aeneum, assembly GCA_963576565.1. NCBI lineage: Eukaryota > Metazoa > Arthropoda > Insecta > Coleoptera > Brentidae > Aspidapion > Aspidapion aeneum. The sequence goes on along the minus strand of OY755045.1, from coordinate 18,683,361 downwards.
TCTACATAACATGTTTCTCCGATAAATTAGTTTATTTCAATAGACCTATTTATTACGGCCTACGATTGCATTGAGTTTATAACAAACATTCGGTTATTATGTCCCATTCGAACATCAATCATAACTTATATAGGCACGCCTAGAGCATGTTTAGACTCTATTATAAAATCGTACACCTTTACATCATATTTTTAACCACCACCAGCTGTGATTATAATAAATACGTCAAACAAATCGTGGTAAATAGGTTCCATTTCCTGATCAGATGTACTTTACCCTAGATTTTTTACCCCTACGCACTTCTTGTCAACATTTGATTTATTGAAATCTTTACAACCATTGTATAAATTTTCATTCGCTTAATTATGTTATGTAGGACATTTATGCAACTTATGATTATTTAGCCATAGAACATTTTTTAACCGCAAAGAAGTATAGTCTCTAATTATATAAATACAGTGAAACCTCTCCTTGCTTGTTTTAATTTATTTAGTCATGTTATCTTGAACACTTATGCAACTTACGGCAGTATAAACCTTAAATTGTACCTAACCCTGGAATTTAAATCTTGCTCACTTCTTTCTAGCACTGGACTAAAATGTTTACAACCCATTGTTTAATTTTTAATTTGTTCGATTTATAAACGAAGATGTCTCTCTTCAAAGATTTTTAAAAATTCGTACGGACTATTTCTTTATATAGTAATGAAATGCCAGGTTGTCCTAAAATAATGATAATATATATTTAATTTATTTACTTGATACTAATTTATATTTTCTGTTTTTTTTTCAGGTAAGTCACGACTTTACCACGTGTACCACTGCCATCAAGATTTGTAAGTAAAGTTACGCTAAATATCATACAAGTGAAGCTTTCCCAATTCAACAACCAACAAAAGTACAATAAAATATATGTAGTTTTTCTCGTTAACATCTAAAACCCACACATTACACTTCGAAGAAACAAACAAGTTTAGAACACCCTGTACGTCAATAGCCCCTAGTAGTTGCAATCGACCACTTGAACTGTTTTCCCATAAATAATGAGGAAACCCTTATTAATAAGGATGAAAAGTTATTGAGTTCACCCCTGTGTCCGAAATAGAGTATAATAGCTGGGGGGCGGGCCTGCAACCGGTGTGATGGTTGACGGTCGAACGTAACATCAGACACGAGATATGATACACAGTTTAACAGTAAAGTCCATAATAGTAGCTTTCTCTTCATTGATGGACGTTTTCATACTACCATTACGTCTTCCAAATCTCCAATCGTTTTTGATGAACCATATTTTATCCGAACCTCCCTTGTCGAGTTTTTTTTTACTTTTTATGCATTGTTCACGGTAGGCCACCCTCAAGCGAATGTCACCATACGGATCCGTGCTCTTACCATCCGAGATGTGTACTAACCATTCTAAAAATGTCCTTTTTCTATCATATCTCCCTTTTTTATAGATTAATAGCGTATTCCATTGAGAAAATGAGTGCATGCACTATTAGTACACCAACACTGGCTTGGTCCAATTAAAGATGTGTACAGGGTGCATATATAAACACATTTTTTGCATTCGATCGGGTTTAATTGATTAGAAATGTCGAATTGTTTACTTTCAAAGTTTTCGGTGAACCACGAACCCTAGGATGAACTTCGTACAAAAATAATCACCACTATACAATCAGTGACCCCTGAAATTCTAAGTAATGCCCGAACTAAATTTTATAACAGGCTCGGATACTGTTTAGCACAGAGCGGTTGTATTTTTGAGAATTTAATTCTTTAGATAGTTTTTAAATCAATATAAAAGAATTTGCTTTTAAAACAGACCCCTCTCTTATTTGTTTCGCTGGAGAAGCCATAAACTTTAGTTTGTGGTAGAAACGGCATTAATTATTATAAAAAAAGAACAAGCTTGAAAAAAAGGAGTATACGTTAAGTAGTTATCGTCTAAATTTCCGATATTTCTTGTACAACTACCCTAGATCGATTTTCTTTAGGAACTAAAAGAAAAGATCGCTGCGCAAGAGGAAACAATCGGTGTCAGAAATTTCCTCCCTCTACTTTACCGGGACACACACTATCCTTTTTTCTTACATACTACATATTTTACTCATATGCAATTGTTCTTATCTTATATATATTTATCGGTTTCACAACGTTCTACGTCTTCCGATACCCAATCTCCACTCGTTTCTGTTTGCCCATAATTCATCATCTAGGCCTCTTATTTTTATTTCACTGTCTATTCCTTCTCTCCAGCTTCTCCTTGGCCGTCCTCGTTTTCTTCGGCCAGTTGGTTTCCATTGTAGTACTTGTTTAGGTAGTCTTTCATCATTCATTCTTTGTACATGTCCGTACCACACCAGTTGTTTTGTTCTTATATCATCCACTAAAGTACGTTTACCCACTGTCATAATTTCTTCTTCTTTGATTTGTAACTCTTTCTCTTTTTGATTTCCCTGCTGCTCTTCTCCAATAGTCCGTCTCCGTAGCGGAAAGCATTTTTTCTGTTCTATCCTTGATTGGCCATACTTCTGAGCCGTATGTAATAATACTTTTTACAATGGTGTTATATATGAGCTTTTTGTTATCTTTTGATATACTTTGGTCCCAAATTATTCCATTTAATAAAGTTATTGCTTTCCTTCCTTGTACGTTTCGATCTTTTATAGCTTTGTCTAGTGTTCCGTCAGCTGTAATTTTAAGACCTAAATATTTATACTAATCACAGTAGTGAATTCGCTGCCCGGTATTTAAGATTAGATCCTGTTTCATTCCACCGATACACATATACTCTCTGTCTTATTGAGATTAACCTCTAGTCCCCACTTATTGTACTCTTCTATTAGTTTTCATGTCATATATTCGAGGTCGTCATAATCCTTATCTTACATACCGGAATAATTTCCCATAATCCCTGTAGCATTTAATCATGCTGTATATCAAATTAAATTATGTGACAAATTTTGTGAATGGCATCTGTTATTTGTAAATCCCACCAACTGTTACATAATGAAAATTACTCTACTGTGGCGTCAGGCGTCCTTGGGCTAGACGCTACACACCGTCGCGACGCGACGCGTTGGCCAAAGGGATCGGGCGTCTGCCGGCCGTCTGCCACTGTGCATGTTTTCGACGCGACGCAATGTTGCCAGTTATTTCAGAACAAAATATTACCCAGACGTATAAAAATATTTCAATTGCATCATTTTGATGTCAGTAAAATGTTACATATTTTTAAATTTTAAATCAAACCAAAATGGTACGGTCAGTAACTTTTTAAATTACCGCACTAAAAATTTAAATATTTTTTAATTTGAAATAGAAAACTAGTTTGAACCAAGTAAAAAAACTGCTGACTTTATTATTACATATGTTTCTAAATAAACTCTTTTTTTTTTAGACATCTCTAAATGATAAATTTTGTCGGAAAGATACCAAAAAGTCCCTGACTGTACATTTTGGAATATTTTTTATCTTATTATCGTACATGCAAACAACAGCTATCGTGCATCTGGCAACATTTACTGTGCATGTTTTTGACGAGACGCGTTTGACGATGCGGCAACGATGCCAAAAGTTTTGATTAAGGATTTCCTCGGTGCGCCGGAATTTATTGATGAATTGATGCTTAAGGAATGACAAAGTCTGAACAGCACGAGGACGCCTCTATTTTTAGAAGACAATAACAATTAGCAGACACGAATCTAAAATATGTGGGGTTTTTCAATAACTTTCAAAAATATCAAAAATTAATAATCTAAAGGCAAAAACAATGGATCTAAAACTCTCTACTGTGGCGCATTTTGTTCAAAAAATAATATTTTATTTCAACATTTTCGCTTGCGCCAATTAAAATTGCAGTGAAACATCCTATAAGCGGACACTTACGGTTTCGTCGGCTTATGAGAGAGTACGGCGAAATTGTATTATATATTAACAATTTCCGCTACTTGAATGTTCCGATATTAAACTTTTCAGCGATCTTTCGTGCCGATAGATGTTCCTTCCCCGAAACGTTAACAACTTCCAGTGTTTCACGTAAACTAAGAAGTTTTTTACTAGGCACAATTTCAAAGAGATCTAGTACTACACAACTGAACAATATAACTAAAACACAGCAGTCCCGCCAAATAAAATATTATGTTATAAATACGACAGAAGTATTTCGTCTTCGCATTAAAACGGAAAGAGGTAATTCCCCTGGCTGCAGAGTGCGTTGTTGTCAACATACTACACAATATTTTTGCCCGTCGTGCAGCGCTCGGTCCCATTGTCAGATGCTTGCTTCCGGTTAAGGGAGGTTTCAGAATTTTTTGGTCAAAAACAATTGTCCACGTCCGGTTATTAGTGTCCGGTTAAAGGAGTAAATTTTACATATAAAGAAAGGGTTTCACTGTGTATATTTGAAAACTTTCTAAGTAAAAGGCTAATAAAGGAAAAAGTAGTCAAAAATCCAAGATGGCGGCGCCATGTTGACAACGTTCCTGAAGGGACGGAGGTCGAGGCTTTTCCTTTGTTTAACGGGACCCCAATAGCTATTGATTACGCCCAGGCTTGGTTTTATATTTTAATCGCCATCTTGAATATCTCAACTCAAAATGCTCAAAGACGACAGCTTCTCAGGTTATCAAAATTAGGATTCTTGGAAATATCAAATCCATTCTAAAAAAAACTTAAGACCATGTTTTTGGGTCTAGGTAAAAAACCCGGATCCGCGGCCGGACTGGTGGCAAAATGGTTAGCTGTAAAAATAATCAACAAATCTTTTTTATTTGATAGTTTTTGGTGACTTTAATGCGGTTTTGGTTTCGGTTTGCGATTTAGGGGAAAGTGGGGATGCTTCAGCCTGTGGGAACATTCGGCTACTATCAATAACTCCTAAAAATGATTTCAAAAGCGCCAGTTTTGACTTTGTTTTAGTTAGAGTTGGGCAAAACAGTGATTTTCGACTAACCGGTGAAGTAGCGACAGCGATTTATAAGTAACCAGTGATTTTTAACGGTGATTTCAATCACTGTATAAAATATTTCTAGTATTCATTCTTCATTCCCTATTTTACCTAGTAAAATATTTATATTATTCATTCACTATTTTACCTAGTATTACGGAGAGCATCCCCTGCGGCTGCGGCTATAGAGTTATTTCGGTTCCTACGGTTATAAAGGTTACCAAATATTCCGTAGTGCTATTTATGATTTAACCGGCTAGTTGAAAATAGGGACATTTTGGGTCAGGTAAAATAACAGAAAATTTGACAGCTGTTACCGTTATTGTTACTAAGAATAACGGCAACATTCAGGGCAAAAAAGATAGATTTTGGAACACTTAAGATAACACAACAAAAACGTTAATTTAGTGGTTTCACACACCTTCAACTTTTTGTTTATTTATATTTGCAGTGGCGCACCCAGGAATGTGTCTTGGGGGGGGCCGAGGCCTCTTGGCGGGGGGGGGCGGAAGCCTCATGATGTCAAAGTTTAAGCTATTTTTTGTGTTTTATCATGAAATATGTAGAAAATATGTAAAAAAGTCTAAGGCTTGGGCGCGCCCATGATATTTGTTAATTTATTTTTATTAGATGGCTTTTTACAAACCAAACTACCGAATTATAGTAAAAAATTCGACTGCATTAAACAAAACAATACAAAACTAACCTTAAAAAATAGCGGTAACATTAACGGCCGGCCACCGTAAGTACCGGGCGCCGTTACCGTACATAACAAAAAAGGAGCGAGAAGCTGCTAATGCGCAGACTCAGTAATAACAATAACGGTAACAAAGTGTAAAATACGCGACCCAAAATGTCCCTGATCACCGTTTTCGTATATTACGGTGAAACGTGAAACGCGATTTCACTGCCAAATATGCGTTCGGGTGCGACCAGAGACACGACAACGTCGTGAGACGCGACGTTCCTCAGATACCGGTAATAATATTTACCAATCACTGAATAATTGCTTGTGCAGAATTTCGATAACCGGTAGCGCCAGTGATTTTTGTTTCACTGTTACTGAATCACAGTGATCGATATATCGCCCATCTCTAGTTTTAGTTATCCTCGCTTGTTTCTCAAGTGAACATGTGTACTTGAGAGTTAGGACATGGTGTTGCTTTTTTATATTAATAAGTGACTTTTATTAAATTAACGGTGGGATTTTTAATGCGTATCTAATTATTTATATGTCTTTAAGAATTAGTGATATAAACTCATAGTAATTAGCAAATGGTAATCAAATTAATTGTGATTTATTTGGTTGTTGTGTTATAACCTAAAAAAATAGCTTGTCCTGGGTTTTCCATATTAGTCATCTCAACGACCAGTGGGGGAGATTCAGCTAGAGTAGATGGGGGACATTCGGCTGCCGAATATAACTAAAGATCATAAAACTTTGAGTGATGCTGCTCTGATCTCAAAAGAATTAGAAAAAACTCCCGGGAGACCATCTACATCAACAAGTCTTTTAAGCGAAATTCGACCATTCCCAAAAGTAGATTTTAAAGACAAGAAAACAAGCAGGTCCAGAAAAGGTAAGTCTGTGGTTTATACTGATATTGATATGAAGAAAGAAAAGGTTTAGAAAATGAGCATCAAAAAAGAAAACTCTCAATCAAAAAAAGTGAAAAGACAGCTAAGCGAAATTTGTCAAGAATGGACAAAAAAAGAAAGAATTCTACCTCAAGTGAGTCAAGCATAGATATTTTTTTAAACGATTCATCCGGAGAAGATGACGGAAGACTGTTGGAAATTTTGTGCTGGTAAAATTCTCTGTTACAAACCTATTTAAAAAATCAGGAGAAGTTTTATCGATAAAAGAAGGAGAAATCGAAGTGAAATTTCTGCTTAGAAAATCTAGATCCCAACACTTCACGTTCCCTGACATCGAAGATATTTCTCTAGTCGAGGAAAAAGATGTAGTAGCTATTTTGCCATTTTGAACCAAACAAGGAACTAGCAGATCATCGAGTGTTTACATATTTAACGTAAATCTTTCTTTCTTGAATGTAAGGTAGAGTAGATTAACGTTTAAATTATGTTAAACTAAAATACTCCCGTTTTTTTTTAATTTTAGTTTTTCGACATAGAAGTCCAATAGAACTACTAGCATACTGCACTCAAATAGTTTCTTTAATACTCCTTCAGTTATTTGTAAAAGATTAGAAATTTAATAATTCAAATAGGTTCTTAGATATTGCTGGTTAAACACTAATATGCCGAAGCATCCCCACTTTCCCCTACAGAAAAATAAAAAATGAGAAGTGGCAGATATAATACCACGTGTTTACGTAAAAGTATTAGTTGTCCCAGGGCTATCAAAACGGACGGGCCATGATCCACAACTTTGTTGACGTCAGAGCGAAGGCTGAATTTCTTTTTGGTGGTGACTTCACGCCACAACTGATTGTCTTTAAAATATTGAAGTTGCAATGGCGGTTCATAAATATTAGATTTTTTTTTTAAATAAAGCCGGTTTTGAGATCGTTTTAATATATTTTTGTAAAACAATTGTTTTTAAATGTATAGTAATCCTTAATTTTCCAGAGCCGCTTTATTAGTTCACACAAAAATTAAATTTAAAGCAGAAGCAGCGAATGTGTTTGTTTCTGTGTGAAAACTAATAGGCTCACCTACACCTATTTGTTTATATTCGGCAAACTTTTTAAACTTAATATAGTTTTTTACATGTGTTTACAAAAATTACAACATTAAAAAATAATTTTTTTGTAGTGCAATTTTGTTTTAAAAAGATTAGCACTGGTATTTTTGGATTTTAAATGAACTTTATCATGAAAAATCATTAAAAAATCGAAAAAGTTTTAGAGTACAAACAAAAACAGATGAAAATACATAATGTTACGTATATGATCAATAAGGCGTGCGGTGCATGGCGGAAATTTGAATTCAAAATAACGAATTCTAAATCTTAAAGATTTTAGCCTTTTAATCAACTTTCATCCTTACAAAAGTTTGGTGGAATAGCGGGATAGTTTCTGGGAATATTATACTAAAATTTCGGGAAAATCTGTAGTACTATTTTGAAAATATCACAAATAAGCCTCTATTCTCTCATAAGGCTCAATGTAAAGTTCAGCCCATCATAACAGCTGATTTTTTTAGAGTCGTGGCCTGTATTTTTTTGTTGGCCTTGGTTGTCCTTACACTTCAGGCTTAAAAACAAAAACCATGCGTTATCACAAAACAAACAACCCGACAAACAAAATTATTATGTATCGTCTAGACGCAAGTCACAATATTTATTTGACCGATTTTTTATCGTGTATATCTCACCTTGGCGTTTTCCTAGGACACCGAAAAATTTCCGTAACTGGGCGGGTTTGTAAATTCACTATGACAACATTGGAGTTCTTAATTGAATCAAGGCTATCAAAACGGGCGGGCTACAACGTTGTTGACGTCACAGCGAAGACTGAATTTCTTTTTGATGGTCACATCACGCCACAGCTGATTGTCTTTAAAATATTGAAGTTGGAATGACGGTTCATGAATACAGTGAAACCTCCTATAAGCGGACACTCACGGTTCCGTCGATTTTGTCCGCTTATTGGAGGTGTCCGCTTGTGACAGGGAACTGCGAAATTTTAATATATATTTAATAACAATTTCTGCTGCTTGAGTTTTTCTGACGTTAACAACTTCCATTTTTTCACGTAAACTAAGAAGTTTTTTACTAGGCGCCACTTCACAGAGATTTCAAGGGCGGATCCAGAGGTGCTTCTCGGGGAGGGGGGGGGCACTTTAGGTGACATTCTCTGTTGGTAAAAAACCGTATATATTTTTTTAAGCATCATTTTATTGAATTAGTCAGTGGTTGTAATTTCGATGATAATAACAATAGACACTTTCATGCGCCGCAGGCAAAAATTTTGAATTTTTATTAGCAAAAACATTACTTTTTACTCATTTTTTGTATGTTTAAAAAAATTCCCGGGGGGGGGCAAGTGCCCCTAGTGCCCCCCCCCTGGATCCGCCACCTAGAGATCTATTACTACCCAACTGAACAATAAAAATTAAACATACAATCTCGCCGAATAAAATATCGCACACCCGCTGAAAAAGAGTCACAACTCAAAAATCGCCCTTATTGAGATAAACCTGCCGCCATTATCGAAATAACTTTTTTCCATAAAAGCGCCACATTTATGTTTCGACAATTCACCGCGAAATGGCGATGTGACTCTTTTATTTTGTCCAGTTTAGCTGATGATGCGTTCCTTTACAGTGTCACTTTTGACTTTATAATAGCGTGAACGTGGAGTTTTCATCACATTTCGAGTTGTGACGGTTTTCGTGTAAACTATTGGTTAAATCTGACCCATATAATAAGTAAAATACTGTTCTTTTTTGTGTTGTGACTGTTTTTTCGAATTGTTCAGTGTACTTAGAATTAAGGGGAATAAGAAAAAAATCTTTTGAATTTATTAGAGAATAATCACATTCCCAGTTGTTATTTAGCATTTTATAGCTCGTTGTAAAAATAAATACAAAGTTTCTTCTTTATTTCTTTTCTTTTTTTATATTATTTACCATTCTGCGTGACATCCTGATTTACAACGTCATGATGCCTTGTTCTAAAAAAGTGTCACAATATCGGGTTTTTGTCTTTTTTAAACTAAAAACGACAAAAATCATTTTTTTCTGAGAAACGTACTACACCAATTACATTGAGTTAATAGGTTCCTGTTAATATAAAATAACATGTTAACTAGTAATTTGTCATGTAAGTGAAAAATGAATCTCTCTAATGTACTAAATTCTTTAACAGCGACAATGTTTTTTGAGTTGTGACTATTTTTTAGCGGGGGTGCGATATGTTGTATATACAACAGAAGTATTTAGTCTTCGCATTAATACGAAAAGAGGTAATTCCCTGCAGAACGCGTTGTTGCCAACATATGGCCTTGAGGTGCAACGCTCCGTCTCGTTGTCAGAGGTTCGCGTCCGGTTAAGGGAGGTTTTAGAATTTTTTTACCAAAAAAAATTGTCTGCGTCCGGTTATTAGAGTGTCCGATTATGAGAGTGAACTTTACAGGTAATGAAATAGGGAAAAGCTTGGTTCCAACAAATTTGTCCGCTTAAAGGGAGTGTCCGCTTATTAGAGGTGTCCGCAAGAAGAGGTTTCACTGTATTTGATTTTTTTAAGTCGTTTTTAAGATTGTTTTTACTGTGTTCTTGTAAAATATTTTTTTAATGTAAAAATAGTCCTTAATTTTTCAGAGCCGTTTTATTAGCTCACAAAAATTAAATTTAAAGCAGAAGCGAATGTCTTCGTTTCTGCGTGGAAAGTAATCGGCTCATCTACACCTATTTGTTTATATTCGTCAGATTTTAAAAACTTAATATGTCAAAAAGATTTGATTACTCTAGAAATTCGCACACTACTGTTTTAAGTTTGACAGATATACCAGCCTTAGGGCCGCTTTCTAAAACAACATAACCTGGGGTCAACACCAACCCGCGCTTTTAGGAGAGGTTAACAAGTCGACCTTTGGTTTTTATTTTCCTCTTTCTTACATTTCTATGTTTACACTTGATTAAGAATCTGGATACCGGATCGTTCACAAATTATGTCACAACCCACTAATCACAAAAACATTTTAATAACGTCAAAATAATGTATAAGTTAAAAACATAACGTTAGGTTGGATGTTAGTTCTAACGTCATATTCATAGTGAAAAAGAAGCTTAATCGCCCGTTTTCTGACGTTAGGAAAATAATATTATGTTTTTATAACGTTTTTTTAAAGTGTTTTTCGAACGTTAAAAAAATATTGATTTTTAACAGTGAAAAAAAAATGTTTTTCTAAATTGAAAAATAAATGCTTTTTTAACAATGAAAAAATATATTTTTTTCAAATATCTCTAAAGATAAGGTAATAGAAATAATGTAAATAAAATTCTTCTATTTTGGAAACGCAGGGCAGCAACAGTCCGTTGAGGTTTTCGTGAACTCGACACTCAGTAAAGGCAATTCGGCTCGTAGCTTCTGAAAATAAAATTTAAAATTCTATGTAAACAATAATTTTGTAGTAAGTGCCTCGCTACAAGGCCAAACAATTCATGGTCAAGTGTATACAAGGCAAACAATTTCAAGGCGTGTATTCACTTTAGCATGAATGCAAACGAAGCATTCGTTTGGTCCCGCTGCGAGGCATGCCAAGTAGCAGTTTGCTAAGCCTATGTAACATTTATTTATCAATATAGACGATTTATTATTATTATTATATAATTCTGCCTCAAATAAATACGCGGCTTAAGGTCCGGCGGCTAATCGTCCGCGGTGAATTGTCGCATTCCCTGTCTGATTACCTATAAAGTTAGGTATGCGATATTTCATACAAAACCATTTTTTTTCTTTTATTTACTTTTTCTTACCTGATTTTGTGGTGCTTCATTTGGATCACTGCACACACATTTGTTGTTCTTTAACTATACCATCTTTCCCACACAACTGGAGTAATATTCCGATCCAAATATGTATTCACTGTCAATATTAATAATTGTGCTTTAAATTTGCCATGTTTATTTCTGCAAAAGGCAAATATTTTAACCAAAATTACAAAAAGCGTCTTTGCTACCGAGTCGTATCAACTCGCAGCGAAACAGGTAGGCTGTGCTAATGGCCCGTTCAGGTAGTGGGACTGCTATACTATAAAGGGCGCTGCCATTGCGTTGACTTAATTTTAACACAAATTTGTGTTAGAAAAAAAACATTTTTTTTCAACATTTATTTAACGTTTTTTACGATTTTGTACTTAGTGGGAAGATTATGACAAAAGAGAGGTCCTGGGGGTGGAGTATACAAAAACCGATTCTGGGCACCAAGTGGCATCGAGGTGTCCACCAATCATGTGAGCTGGCGAATCGACCATAGTAGACTGAACCAATAATTAAACGACTACAAAGTAATTTATAGAGCTTTAACACAGAAGGCTGTAAGTTTCTAATAACAAGGCCCGCAGGAACACAAAATAAAACAACGCTTATGCAAGCAGTCTGCCCTTGCCTGCCGTTCAGACGGGGTGGACAAGGGGGCGGAATTATATCTGTCTAGACTGGGACCCTCTTTAGACACCTCTTGACATGCCTATCTACCCTTCAGGTTTCAAAAAAAAGTTACCCCCTCCAAATTGAGTTACTTATTATATTCGTGGAAGCAGGGATATCGCAGCCATGTCAACAAGTCGTGACAAGGGACGGACGACCGTATCTGATTTTATTGTTGCAAAAAACACAGTATTTCCATTATGTGTCGCGGATTTTTTATCGAAAAGACTTTTATCGAATCAAGTTTATTGAAGACATTTTTATCGAAAACTTTTTCATCAAATGACATTTTTACCGAATATTTTTTATCTAAAACTTTTTCGTCGACATTTTTACCGAATATTTTTTATCTAAAACTTTTTCGTCGAATGACATTTTGATCGAAAACATTTTTTATCGAATGTCATTTTAGTCTAAAAATTTTTGATCGAATACTCTTTTATCGAATGACATTTTTATCGAAAACTTTTTATTGAATTACATTTTTATCAAACGCCATTTTATCGAATATTCTATTTTAAGCTAAGCTGCAGAGGCAAAAGAAGGCCCGGCGAATAATGAAACTACAAAATATAGAGAGCACAACGAAGTGGCATCTTAACCTGAGCCGTTTTGGTTGGTATATCAAATAAAAAACTTACCTGACCAGACCAAGATAGGCGGCCCTTTTTAAACATGGTGGCCAAACGACCATGAGTTCGACCACGTGACCAAACTTTTTTTATACTCCTATGGGTGCCTAACAAAACCCCGCAGTCAAACTGAGCGCACATTAGGTCACACGACACGTAATTGGAGACAGCTCCTTGACTATAGAGCTTAAAGGTTTGCCAGAGCAGGGCTATCAAAACGGACGGGCCACGATCCTTTACTTTGTTGACGTCACATCCAGGGCTGATTTCTTTTGATGGTCACGTTACGACACAGCTGATTGTCTTTCAAATATTGAAGTTGGAATGACGGTTCATGAATATTTGCTTTTTTTTATATAAAGCCGGTTTTGGTATTGTTTTTACTATATTCTTTCAGACCAATTTTTTTAAAATCTATAGTAATCCTTAATTTTTCAGAGCCGCTTCATTAGCTCATACAAAAATTAAGTTTAAAGCAAAATCGAGTGTGACAATCACAGATGACAAAGTCAAATACATGTCAAATATAACAGTTGGTATGTGGTACATGGCGGGTAATTTGAATTCAAAATAAGGAATGCTAAATCTTGAAGATTCTAACCTTTTAATTATGTTGCTTCCTTACAAAACTTTGGTGGAATATCGAGACGGTATCTGAGAATATTTCACTGAAATTTTGCGGAAATTTGTATTGCCATTTTGAAAATATCATATAAAAAGGTCTGACCTCCCATAAGACCCAATGTAAAATTCAGCCCCGGAAGAACAGCTGATTTTTTCATGGTCGTGGCCTCTATTTTTGTGTTGGCCTTGGCTTGGCCAGAGATGCGATCTGAGAAATTTACTTTTCCCTGTAGGTATATTATTAATATTTGTTATATCTTTGTTGCTGGCTTATAGGACATACGTCACACATCTAATTGTAAAAAAACCCATAAGTGATTTACGTCTAGGTACTGTCTAATGGCCAGCAATTAACACGCCCATCTGCATAATCGTAAATCTACCTAAGCAAAACACACGCACGCACCTCCAAATGGGGCCTACGAGAAATATTTCAAAAGGCCTCAAGCTTTAAGTAAGACAGTATCAGAGATCCCTGAAGTTAGCAGCTGGAACATTGAACAATTTAAAGAATCTAAAATAGGGGACAATGAAAGGGTCTTTATAGCGCTAATATTATTTAAAAAACTTAATAGGGATTTATTGCAATAAAGCCAGGCACTAATTGTGCCGGGCACTATTCTTACAGTTTCGTATTATAAGAAAAGCTGTCTTTTTTCAAAATTAGGCCTTTGTGTATTATATGAGCTGGAATTAATTGTTCCGCCACTATTAATGGAAAATAAATGACTGGATTTATAAATTAGACTTTGGTATGTCAATTTTGAAAGATCAACTGTCAGTTTTCAATGGAAAACTTTCAAAATAGTGCCCGATACAATCAGTGCCTGGCTGTATTGCAATAAGTTCCCTATTGATTTCGAAAACGAAATCGTAAAAACAGAACAGAAAAAGGTCCTTTAATGGCCCTTACACCATTGCAGGGTATGCAAAATAAAAATAACTCTGAAATAATTACTTAGGTATCTATCAAGCTAATAGGTAAAAAACTACAACACAAAAAATCTAAACTTTCATTAAAACACTTAAGCCTTATGATAATAAAAACATCTTTAAATAAAACTTATTTTTTATCAGTTCAACTTGACGACTTTACTTCAAATGTGTTAAAGAAAAATGGAATTTTTTAAAACTTTTGCTTTCACTACAAAAAAACTCCCGCAATAACTCTATATCGGTCCTAACAGAGTGAGAGAGAGATACAAAAGAGATGGACCAACACAGAAAACGCCAGACAGGCGAAGGAGTATGTGACAGGATTCAGCAAGTCCCGTCGGACTGCTCCGTAGAACACGAAGAGAGGTGGGAGCCATAGTGGGAGTACTAACCGGACACTGCGTTCTACGAGGACACTTGGCGAAAATGAGAGTAAAGGAAGCGATGTGCGAATAATGGGCCGAGAACGAGACCTCGGCGCATTTCCTCTCATCATGTGAAGCATATAAGGAGACAATAAGAGAGGTATTCGAAAAGGAAACCTTTTAGACCTTCTGAATCTGAGGGATCCCGATATTCTGGCCTTTGTTCAGAAGACGGGCTGATTCCTTAGTAAAGGAAGGACGCAGTAGAGGGGATGCCCGAAGGATGGCAAAAAGGGCGCGTCATGTGCCTAGTTGCCAGGCCTAGAGCCTACGCCACATTACTACTACTACTACTACTATTACTATAGGTAATTATAAAATCAGGATAATTCTATCCAAATATATAAAAAGGCGGTAGCGCAAAAAATTGCACCCAAATTCAATTTAAAAAAGCAGTGTTTTAATTTACTAATTTTTCACCTTTTCAAATGCAAATATCTCGAAAACGAATAGAACGAAACGATAAGCTGCTAAAGAAAACCCCAACAAAACCAATAAAAGATTCTTTTAAAAAAATTATAGGTAATTCCTTTTACAGCAAACACTGCTAACTTTGTTTTGCAAATTATCGTTCCTAAATTCATTTTGTTAATCGCCCCAAATGCATAGTGGGTAAGGCCTTTTATATAGGTAGGCCGTAGACAATCCTCAGGGTTAAAAAAGCACCAGCACACGAAATTACCCAAGCCAGACAGATACCCGGGCAGACAGACAGACAAACATGCAGACAAGACACCCACTCGGTTATTTGGAGCAGCCGGGCACAAAAAGCAAGGAAGGCGCGCCATCAGACCCTTCGGCACCTGTCTGAATACCACCTGCTTTAAATACAGTGCACACACACACTCGTTTCTGATGCATGCTTTGTCTATACGTTTTTTTTTAGTCTGGGTGAGCAGGCGGTATAGTTAGTCAAAAAAATGCACTGGCATTGTCTGAAAATGGTTTTCCTATTTTTTCTTTGGTTTTTTTAATCAATTCTATTTCCTCATGTTTTGTTTTTTGTCTGTGCTTTCTCATTTCTAATTTTCATTCACAGAAAGCATGTCACCTGATCACTGATAGTCTTGCATCAAATTACTAAAAATAGTATTTTATTGGAAAGGATGTTAAAAAGTTTAAAAAAAAATCATTCTTTAAAATTTGCCTAACGATATAAGAAAATTCATCACCATTTGGTGTTTCTTTTTGCTTTGTTCATTTTAAATGTCAAATACTTTTTTAAACAATAAAATACTAAACTACTACTACTATGTCGGTTTAGAACGTTTTTCTACGTTGTCCGACGCCTATTCTCCACCTCCTTCGATTCTGTCATGTCTTTTTAACTCATTGATCTTTGGATTGACTGTTGCCATTCTAGTTTAGGACTCCCTATTTTCTGCGCCCTATTGGTTGCCATTCTAGGACCTGCTTTGGTAATCTTTTGTCGTTAATCCGTTGTGCATGGCCGTACCATATCAGTTGCCTTTTAGTGATGTCACCCGTTATGCTTCCCTTGATTCCCATTCTTTTTCTTAGATATTCTCATTGATCTTCTTATTGCATCCATTTCAACACTTTCCATTTTTGTTTTGCATTTTTCTGTTACGTGACTTTCGCTTATATACTACTAAACTCCACATGTTAAAAAAAAATAATAAAAAAAAATAGATAAAAAATAAATAAAATATGCTTGTTCCCTTTTAACTAGTCAACTCCCTTCAAAGATGCATGGTTTAAAAAAAAATGTTGGATAGCTCTCCCAGAGCAACCAAGCAAACTTTTTGGCAAATTGACCAAGTTTTATGTGGATTTGGTGAGAATGACTCTCATAGGTAAAAAAGTCAGTGTCTAAAAATAGTTTGCTTCATATCTACCTTCCGATTTTTTTCTAACTCCTCTGTGGTACACAAAACAATAATTTTAGGTAATATTTAATGAAAAGGATTACACCAAAAAGGGAAGTATGAAGAAACATGGCTTGATTCAACAATGTCGGTATACCAAAATGATCCCCTTTAACAGCTTTATTTAAATCTTGTGTTCTCCTCTTTGCTTCTTAGTTTGTAGTTTTTATTTCATTGTGGTCTCGGAAAAAGGGTTGAGATTCGATGTTCAAATAATTTTTCCAAACAGCCAAAGAACGTGGTCAATACCACGAGTACTGTGACGATGGAAGAAAGCTCGAGTAAGCACCGGGCGCAGGTTTCAATGGCCAAGTGTCCAACACTATGCTTAATCTAAAAAATTATAATACATATACGCTTTTTGTCTTATTTGTTAGACACTTTCTTCTAATATTTTATTTTATTTTGGATCTACTGTACGCGTTACGCCACCCTGATATGGATAAAGTTCACCTCTTTTCCTCTTTAACAAAATTTCTGTCTGTCTGTCTGGGTCGATTGGGAGGGCCTTGAGACCCTTGAAATAAGTCACCTTGCACCTGGGTTTGACTTTCAGTCAATTTAGTTTTAATTGCCCGTTGGCTTAATATTTTTTTGTTTTAAATTATTGTCACCAAACAGATAATATGGACTTATTGCAATAAAGCCAGGCAGTAATAGTCCCGGGCACTATTCTGACAGTCTCCCATTAAAAAGTAACAGTTCATCTTTCAAAATTGACATACCAAAATCGAATTTATAAATCCAGTCGTTAAATTTCCATTAATAATTACTTATAATACACAAAGGCCTAATTTTGAAAGAAGACAGCTGTTCTTATAATGCGAGACTGTTGGCGAGATAATATTGTTGGAATAAATCCTTAATCTAACTTTTTTTACTTTTTGCTAGTTGCTGCGGACCTCAAATTATGATTTTTTAAAATATTTAAATAGCCTTATACACAAGTGCTGCAAAAATTGTTTGCCAAACTTAGTTAACATCGGTTCTTCGTTCTGATACAGACATACAGATAGACACACAAAAACAGACAGAGACAGAGACCGAAACAAAGACAAAGGCAAAGACAGAGACACAGATAGACCTACGGTATGGATGGCTAATAAAGTATGCCGATCATATTTTTAGTCAAATTGGGGCAAATCTTAATTAAGAAATAAACTATAATAATAATAGGTATATCGCTCCTTTTAATTTTATAAAAGGCAGCCAACAATAACAAATTGTAACTTCATATCTTTCTGATGAATGAAATTTTCTTCTTTAACTAGTGGTTATGTTTGTTCAGGTTTATTACATTTAATTTGTTTTCTCTAATTTTCCTTCATTATCATTGTGCGGCTCGTTCAGATGAGCAGAAGCTAGAGTTCATAGGCATAGTATTTGATAAGACCACTAATATATTAAGATAAATAAAACAAGACTTCAAAAAAAAACTTTTATAATTATATATTTAACAAAACTTATCAGCAATAATTTTAAATTTATTTATCTTTTCTTTAAATATCGTTAGTACTAAAAAAATTTGTACTACTAACAAAAATGAAATTTACGGATACTAAATTTCACTTTTGTTAGTCTTATTTGGCTTAAAAATTCCGCTGATTGACGCTCGCATCTGATGGCGGGTAAAAACGCAAATCAGCGTTGCTCTGACCTAAAAGACAGAAGGAGTTTAGGTCACGAATGGTTTATTTTTCTTTGCAATCGATCTTTTCATTGATCGATATGTATAGCAGTTATTATTGCCTGCTCTTGTTTTGGTTTCTCTCGTATCTCGGTAAATGACGCTTCTTGCGAGGGTTTTCTGACTACATACATAGAATTAGAGACAAAACCGTCTAATTAACTTCGCAAGGGTGTCACATTGACCAAGCAGTGTTCTCAGGAGTCCCACAAGGATGAAACAGTTAACTGTCAACAGTTATTAGGTGTCTATTAGATCTTGGACCCCGGTGACTTTAAACTTTTAAGCTACCCACGGAAAAATATGAGGAAATCAAAAACTTCTTTTTGCCCGCTTAGCCAAGAAAACTTGTTTGATTTTGTACTACTGTTTTTTATAACACCAAATGTGTATAATACCTTGAACATAATTTCTTTAACAAATTAAACAACGAGGAGAATTTGGTGGTATAAGGGCAAGGGAAAAATAACGAAAATGAGATAATAAAAAGATTTACCTCAGGCTTGATTTAAACCAGCGACGTTTTAACCAGGCTGGTAATGAGCTGATTAGATTTTGGCCAAAATTGACATTTTTGAAAAAATGCTAACTTTTTAATGGAGCATTGAATCAACATGCAGTTTTCTGAATATAGCAGAACGCATTTTTGACTATAATTTGCGTTATAATCAAATAGGGTGGAGGTATAGTTTTTGCAAAGTCACTTGAATAACTCCTAATATTTTGCTTCATTCTGCCCTTTAAAAGTTATCCAAATTCATATAAAATCTTCCTGGTATAATTTCAACCCTACCGACAGAGAAAAGGCGCGGCTCTTTGCGGTCTGACCACAAAGTATTTGTTTTCCGAGGGACTGAGTCCAGGTGGATGGACGGCACCTGATTGGCAGATTTTTTTGAGATGCTCTTTTAATTGCTTTCAGGTGTCCCGTTCGGGACCCCTTTTTTCGGCAGTATGCAGAGTTAGAAAATAAATCAGTGTCGTTTCTGTAGGTGTAGGAATATAAAGTTTTATTATCTATTTTTATTTCTTTAGCTTACGCCATAATTAAATGAAATAATTTTCATGAGTATATCTACCGCCGCCCATGTCACTTTCTTTAAAGGATATGCCGATGGTCGGCTTTTATCTTTGTTCAACTGACTTTGCAAAAATTATAACAGATCCGTCATGGGTCCATTTATTTATGGTTTAACCTGTAGATTTTTATCATAATCGGATTTAAATACTTCAAGTTATGAAAGTCTTACCTATATGTACCTTTCTTTAACTTTTACGTCTATGTCGGAGTCATTACTGTGCATAACTCGAAATCATAAATCGTAAAATTACAGTGCGGAATTATATAACATCGTTAAAGTTTATGCAAAATTACTCGACCGCAGTGTTTTGTTCATTGCTAATCCCCTCACAGATATAATAAGTAACAAAACAGATTTATTAAGAACCAAGAAGTCTATACATATAAAATAAATGGATCCGTGACGGATCCGATACCGACCTTGAAAACAAACTTTGTAAATATCTCAAAAACCAAAGCTCCTACGAAGTTTTTGATTATAACACAAAAAATGTGTTCTACTATGTGTTAAAAAATTAGCATTAATGGATGTTGACGAAAATCTAATCAGCTCGTTAGAACATTATTTTTTATTAAAATCTCATGAAAATTGGTCCAAAGGTTCCGGAGCTATCATGGGCCGGCCAGACGTACAGACACACACACATACGAACAGACGTGACGACGAGATAGCTAAGATAGGTCCAAATACATCCAAATAACACATTTTCAGCGTTATCTCAATAAAAAATTAATAATAATAAAAAAAACACCCAACTGCTAAGTACTAGTCGCAGTTGTAATGTACGACATGCTTCAACTTATAGTTTTGATGCCTAAAGCGCACTTACGAAATTATACAGTTTTGTATTTTCATGAATCAGGTTATTGGGTAATTTTGTACCCAACTGCGACTAGTAGTTACAAGTAAATTTAGCAGTTGGGTGTTTTTTTATTATTATTTTTTTTATTTTCAACTTTTAGGTTTAATTCTTATTCAGCCTTATAAAAAGCACTATGCATTTACAATACATTTAGCTTTTCCCAAAAACTACGTGTAGATTTTCTACGGACGCGAACAGTGTTACCTTCCATTGAGTGAAGGTGGGGGAGGAGAGAGGGAGGACTGAACTAGTAAAATGGTGTCGAAAAAAATCTTAAACCGTGTGCCGAAAGAATTTTTGAAATCGCTCTAAATTAAGGAGGGTTGGTTGAGAAGAGAGGGAGAGGAAAGGGGAAACTATTAAAATGATGTTGAAAAAAAAAGTCTTAAAGCGTGTGCAGAAATAATTTTTGAAATCGCTCTATGTTTGTAAAAGGTATATATAGCTACAACTATTACTAATAAGGAGGGTGGGGAGAAGGGAGGGAGAGGAAAGGGGAAGCTAGTAAAATGATGTTGGAAAAAAAAGTCTTCAAGCGTATGCAGAAAGAACTTTTGAAATCGCTTTATATTTGTGAAAGTTATAGCTATAACTATTACTAATAAGGATAGCGTGGAGGAGAAAGGGAGAGGCGGGGGGGGGGGGGGGGGGGGAGCTAGTAAAATGGTGTTGGAAATATAAATAATATATAAATATATTTTTGCCTGTAACCACTTTAGTTATAATTATAAATACTTATTTAATATTAGTTCTCGGAACTACAGTCCTTTTACTTTTTATTGCAATTAGCAATACTTGCAACTGATTCTTTTTTTAATTTGTCTTTGTATCAATTACATAAAACCCGGAAAATCCTTCTCTTCGAATTCTTTATCTGTTAACTTATCTATTTCCATCAATCAGGCCTTTTACACCAAGACGGAAGTCGTTTTCTACCTAATGCATTTTCCTTATTTTTTTCATGCCTGCTGATTTTAAGTAATGCAATTTTTTCTAAGTAGGTATGCAAAGACTATTATGGTTGTGTGTCTTGAATTATAGTCGCCGTCAAGGATTTTGAAATCTTTATTTCTATTCAGGTTTTTTATTGCTAAAGCTAGCTTTGTGCAGTATTTAAAGGAAGCATTAACAATTATTACGAGAACTATACATCAAGTAGTTAGATCAAGATTGAAATAAATATCATTGTTTTAAAATACTAACTTACAAAGGACTAATCAATCAGAAAAAACCTCAACTGATGACTGATATATTTAAAAACAATTTGACATTTTTTAGGGTAAGGACATTTTAGATAATTCCTTCCTATTTTTGGAAATAGTAAACTTACAACATTGATTTTCCAACCGAATTATGGACCTGTTTGATAATAACTAACCAATGGAAGCAAATAATTTCAGTTTTTTAGATTTAGATAAACACGAGAAATTCTTAACACCAAACGAGGTAGGCAAAGACAAAACTGTAAAAAAGTTACGTGCTATATTACTAAACAATTTTAAAATAGTTATAAAACTATAATTTTTTGAAGTTAAAGATTTATTGGTTAATTCACCCTATATAATGCGGGCACGTCTGTCTATCATTGTTGCATGCGATGCAGTTTTACATAGATACAACAAACCACGCTGCACGACCTTCGAAAAAATTCTAATCTAACATTTCGATGCCAACAATCAGGATGTGCACGAACGTAAGCACATAATTAGAAACGTAACAGAATTTGTCTCTCTTTATCCAGAGAAGTCATGTGATATCGATGATGTATTTGCAAAACAAGAGAAAATTAAAAGGGTTAAGCACTTAAAGGAAATTGATAAGACACTCACACTGTTTAAGAACACAATAGAAGTTCACTCCTTGATGATTTGCAAACACTTAATTAAAAATGTAGCAAAATTCTTTAACCAGAGCAACACGCGTTACGATTATATTAACGTACTTCCAATAACGTATCTACTTTAGATATCATATTACTTAAGGATAGAACGATAGAGTAAGAAAATGATTGGGAATTCAGAATTTCTATTTTTGGTGATGCCTTGGTGTCTTCTTTCATACCTAAATAGCCTGTATAGTTTGGTTTAGAATCTACTTCAATGTTGTATATTCTCTAAGGGCGATCAAGAGATTTTTCTGATGATTAAATCTTTCTATTCTTGCAAGAGTTCTTACGCGGTTTGTCATAACTTAATTGTTCATTATCATAACATGTTAAATAAGAAATTAAATAGCTGTGCCACCAAGTTTTTGACTACAATGTTAGGCAACAATGTCGCCTGTCAAGTTTCAAGTTAGTTTATTAGCTGCGACACAATTTGAATGAGAGCCAAAACATCCACAGCAGCAATTATAATACTCACGGTAGCATAAAAATTATTTTGATTTATAAACACAAAAAGAGAATTCGTAGCCAAAATAAAAATGTTTCCTGTAGCAATGTTTACGTCTTCCACAGTCTCTGGAAGATGATAAGACATGGCATTTTTAAAAGCGAGTCCGGACTTAAGTTGGCTTTTTCGATTTTAGAATTACTTTATTAATGAAGCACTTAAATATACTATTTATGAATTCAGCGCTTGCCGTCCTATATTTAGATCATTCTTGTTTACTACTTGTTGTTCTTGCCTTTTTAGGCCCATTCCTTCTTTTTATATTTTGTAGTTCATTAAACGTAACAATATTCTATTTCATTCAATTTCCAGTGTGAATTTATTATATCTGCTGCCGATTCATTTTCGCCAAGGCCATTGCTTTCTATTTTGCCTATTTATGTTTTTCTTTGAACTTCGTCTTAACTACTTGGTTCCTATGCAACACAAAAAAAATCTAGCAAGTTTTTGGCCTCCACTTGTTTTATTAAGTTGTTTTTCATTAACCTTGTCTTTTTTTAAAATATCGCAATTTCCTTTTATTTTGTGCGAGTTATGTCTGGCCTTGATCTATCCCAGTCGTCGCTTTTATGTTTAAGTTAACGCATGATGTTTTATATTAGATTTCTCCCAGGAGTACATCCGATTGTAGGAACCCTACATGTCCTGGACGCTTACTCTTGACTGTTCGTGAGCTGAGGTCAGCTCTCACCAAATCTGACGCTATTCTTGACGGCCGTGAGGTAAAATCCCTTTTTCAGGTTTGGAATTTTATTATTACTTGACTACCAGTATGCTTATAAGCAATTGTCATTCTCGACATTTCTTGGAATGACTTTTTCAGTATCTGGTTTAAAACAAAACTCAATTTTAGAAACTAACTTCTAACTAAGTCTTAATAGCGTCAGTAATCAAATGATACTTTCAGCTTTTCTCGGAAACTTTTCCACTTTTTGCGAGGAACGTTTCGCTTGCGTGTTCACTTTTTACAGCCACGGTAGCGGCACCGAAATCGAATTTGTCCTCTTCAAAAGAGTCCTGAGGGAAGAGCACTCAGCCAGTATTTTGCCTCGTACAAATTCATTTAAATACCACAAAAGCGGCTGAATAAGTTTGTCAAGTTGGCGGTGTATTAAATTATGCATACAGTCTAGGCTAGAAATTCGATTGTTTTCAAAATGCCGACGCCAACTAGACCACTTAGTTTAGTCCATTGAGGAACTATAATAAAAACAAACGGAGCTTATTAAAACAGACAGTAACAGTAAAGAACGTTTAATTTCAACGTCGTTTATCGTTACTTTACTCAAGAAAATTCTTCAGTCTTGCAACGAAGAAGTGGAACTATGAGCATGCCAACCATCGTACTTAAACTTTAAATTTTAAGAAGCCACGGCACGCGGGTACATCAGAATTGGAGCTCAAAAATCTGACTAAAAGAAAGACAAAGCTTTGGACACAGGAATATTGCATAGATAGTTGAGCGAGACGAACCATTATTGTCCCTAAAGGAGACAGAATCCATTTTAGAACAAATATGCGTATTTTTCAAGCCCAAATTACTGGAAGAAAAATCAAATAACATTTTTGACTGGATCAATGGGAACAATGCAACAAATTCAGCAGTGTACTTAAAAGGAGCTACTACTACAAAAACAAGACATTATTACTGGTAGGTCTTCATGTTGCCACAATCAATAAAAATGTTGCATTTGAAATTAAAAAAAAATCATAATTATGGTTAGATATCGGCACTCCCAAACATCAACATAAAAGAGGCCCCAGTGAAACTGACAATATGTGGTAAACCTTGCCCGAGGCCGATTATATTTTCAAATGAGCGCGTCGAAAGATATTTAATATTATGGCGAGTGCGATTGCCGCAATGGTTAATTATGCCGACATTCTATTGTCAATTGTTGCAGGCGCAGACGATGAAAACGAAGCAGAATATTCATTTGCGCTGATCAATGATATGAAGGATCAAAGTATAGGGATGCTTTAATTAAAATCTGCTAACGTACCAAAGAGTGTCTACGTGTTCTTTTATTTGACATTTCTTAGAAGAGACTATACAGAGCCAAGCTTTGAGGGAAATCACCTTTTTGTTTATGGTTCTACTTTAACCTGAAGAAATCAACGACTAACCAAAGTTTTTTAGTTGCGTGTAGCCAGAGATTATAACGGAAAGTTTCAGTTTGACATTTCTCGTTCTTTGGTTTAGAAATGTCAACTGCTTGTCAACGGCTTTTTTTGTTTATTTATGTTTTGCCAGTTTTTCTAATTAATTTTGGGATAAAATCATATGTTAAAAACAGTTTAACATATTAAAACATTACTTTTTCTATTGGAGTACGGAGAGTCCGAGAATGTCTTTCGTTTTTAACAAGAACACAAGAAAAATAACACCAACTGACAATCTCCGACACTTCGACAAGGCTACGATAAAGTATAGTATGGGAGAGTCTCTAAATTTATCCGGTTTCTTTCATTGACGGAATCTAGATTGTTGACAAATGACACGTGGAAATGAAAACCTATCTTTTTTATCTAAAAGATTTTGTATTTTTCCGAAAGTTTTGTTATGTTAACTGGTTGGTTGATTTAAAAATTTGAGCCAATCAAAGCCTGAGAAAAAATCCACGCGGATAGTGCGCTCTGTGGACAGCCGACTTTAGACAACAACGGAAATAGAAGAAACGGAGAAAACTATTCTCGTGGGCATCAATTTTTCGTATAAAAAAATATACAGCTGATTCGAATGACAAATGACAGACAAATGGCATTCATCAGGAATTGCTCATCGGCTGCGAGAGTCGGTGAGTTTTGGTGGCATCGATTGATGGATCGGTGGAATCCATCGAAACTACCGAAACCTGATGGATTTCATCGACGTTTCACCGATGCATTTAGAAACCCGATTGTTCTCATCGGTGAATTTAGAGACTCTCTCTATAGTTAAGTTTAGTTCCGCTACTTACAACTGCCTTCTATTTCAGCTTTTTCATTGGTAATGTCAAACGCATGGTATACCCACTTTTTTATTTTGGTTGGTTGTGAAATCCAGCTGTTCTATAATCTCTGGGTGTAGCTTCTATCACAGACGTGCGAGCCCTGTGATATTTCACTATTTT